>CM060947.1:123759460-124074460 GCA_030765055.1 Mantis religiosa
TCCTAGGTTTATTACACTGTTTTGATGAGCTCTTGTGTTACTTCTATTCACATGAATATCCATTCTCTGTGTAGTATTATGGTTATGAACTGTGTCATAGTGGGTACAGTGGCTGTTTCCTTTTATTAAATTTGTCTTTGTAAATTTTAAAATTTCAAAAATGAAAATACATGGGAGAGGTAAGATTTTAATAGAAAGCCCCATGGAACTGTTTCGGTGGCTCTCTGGTTTACAGAGGGGGAGTTTCGACTCCTGGGTAGACCTTGAAAATTTGTCCCACATTTTATAACAAAAATGGTTAAAAAAAGTATGTAATTTCTATGAGTAAGGACTATGATACAATGAAGCACAAAAGTAATATAGTTTTGAGTCAAACTATTATTTAATGCTCCATTTATTGCTAGTGTTTACCTAGAATTTGTTTCGTTAGGACTTTCAATATTAGCCGAGGATGTTAGGAAGGCCCTAAAGAAACGCATTCTAGGTAAACACTAGCAATAAATGGAGCATTGAGTACTAGTTTGACTCAAAATTATATTAAAGTATGAATATCTGCTCCTTTCGCTTTTCTGTATTAACCAAAAATTTTCCAAGCAGAGATCATGTCACTTTTATCACCTCTCCCTTGTTGCAACTAATCTCCTTATCATTTGCAGTCTCCATGAAGACAATAAGAATCCACTGTAATCTAACTGAAAATCATGGTAATTAAAGTACTTAAATCGTAACTTGTCATAAGAGTAATGAATAAATGGGTGGAAAAATGTATCTCTTCTTATATTGATTAAAATAAACATTAAATTCATAACAGAATGGTACTTCAACATCTGTAGTAATAATACAAATTTATAATTTATTAACTGTTTGTAGTCTATCTATCGAGATTTAACTATTGGAACACCACAGTGAAGCGAAATAATTATTAATTTTTAGATGAGTCGTATTTATTACACATCTGCTTCACTTTCGTACCTATTTCGAGGACATGTTTCGCAAATCATCGTTTGCATCTTCGGCTCTTATGCGACTAAAGCTTGATCCAGTGGTGTGGGTAATTCTGGAGTTGCTGCTGCCATCTGTTGATTTAGTGATGAGCTTAAATGTGGGATTCTCTTCTGGCGGGATTTCAAAGTTCATTAGTTGGTTTTTATGTTTTTCTATGTATATTCACTATGTTTTTGTACGTATTTTGGTAATTCTGTGCTATCTTCAATTTCATGATTTTCAGACCAGAAATGAGCTGCTATAGCGGATTTATCAATATTTTTGTATCTTAAGTGCCTGAAGTGTTCTTTCTTTCTAGTGCCTATGTTTCTTTTTGTCCTCCCTATATAAATTTTTTCACAATCTTTACACTTAATCTTGTAAATGCCTGACTTTTCCTCTGGTTTTATCTTATCATGAAATTGAAGATAGCACAGAATTACTAAAATACGTACAAAAACATAGTGAACTCGTCATATGGGAGAGAATATATATCGCTCAATTAATAAACTTAAAAATCCCACCAGTCAACAAAAAAAGTTCATTATTCCACCACCAGAGAGATGACTTCAGGCAACAACAGCAGATGACAGACCTTAGCGCCTGAAGGTGACTTAGTGTGAAAAAACAGACTACAAATAATTTTATTAGTTAATTTGGATGTCACTGTTACTAAATTCCTCCAAATATTACCTAGGACATTTATAAATTTAACTTAGAATTATATTATTCACTTTATAGAATATTACATACTACTTTAGCACTTTATAATCAATACAGGTGTTTACTTTTGCTATCTGACCAATACATAAATTGTATAACAGTCTGGTCTTAAGTTTATTTCTCAAAATATGTTGTTGCAACTTTTGTTTCAGAATACTCGAGAAGTAATTGCAAGACATAGTGCAGAGTTTGGAGATCAGTTGAGAAAACAGAATGAAGTTGCTTTAGTCATTGATGGAAAAACACTTAAATATGCTTTAAGTTGTGATATAAGAAGGGATTTCTTAGATCTCTGCATAAGTTGTAATGTGGTAATTTGCTGTAGAGTATCACCCATTCAAAAGGCTGAGGTAAGACATTTATTGCATTAAATGTTGAGATTTTCTCCTCACCCTACTTTTCCCATTGTCTCTTTTGTCTCCCTGTCTTTCCCCTCCCTATATTTCCCTCACTCTTCCAATCATACTCCATCCATTGCTCTCACACTTTCTTTCTCCCTCTCTCTGAATCCATGACACTATGCTAACTGAGGTTTTGAAAATTGTAATAAAACTTTTTAAGAAAAAAAAAGAAAAGAAAAAAAGAAAGTATGCATCTGAAAGTGTAACGTATTAAGCTACTTCAGCAAAGTTAAATCTTTTATATAATTCCGAAAAAAATGAGCTTCTGATTGATAGTCAGCAGCATGCAGCATGCAAAATTGGATATTATACATGTATCCATACTAAGCTGTAACAAACTAGTAAATTTTAAACTATTGCAACTTGTGACAGTGAGGCATATAATTAAACTATGGTGAATCAGTCTGATGCACTCATATTGCTATACTCACCAAATTACTGACACTACATATTCAAGGATTTATGTTCCCTTTTTTGGCTTCTGGTAAATTAACCACTAACTGTTCAATCTTCTTCTTTCCAAGGTATTGTAGTGTCATCTGATGTGGAGTTATCAAGACTAAAATAAAAATTTCAGATATAACAGATAAATTAGTCATAACTAATCAATTCTGGAAAGAAAATCAAGAAGTAACAGTCAAATTGTTAAAATCAGTGCATAACCCCTTAGAACTGAGTCCTATGGAAAAGAGCATATAGCAGAAGCTGCAAATATTGAATTATACACCTTGAAACTCCAGCAAGACAGTATCTGAAAATCCACCTACCTCACATCAGATGATGCTCCATATACTGTAACGCGAGCGCTGGAACACCCTGTGAAAGCAGCTGGGAGCGGAAGACGGGGGAGGTCCGTGTTAGCTACGTCCTCCCCTCGTTTGTCTTATAGTGGTGACAGGCGGTGGTGACGGAGGAAAAACATGACTGTGCCGTCTGTTTCCTTACACCTGGTTCTCGATCTTTCTGTTACTGGAACAATCCTGTAAACACCAGAAGTCGGCGATATTCCTATATAAAGGGGGTTACAGACAGACAGAGTTGAGTCAGTGTTAGTCAGTCAGTTGGTTAGTGAGTGTGAGCGAGGAGACGGTCGCAGTTCTTGGTGTAAGAGTTAGTCAGTGACGTGTTAATGAACGAGAAGATTGTGCAACGAAAGACTGTACGTAACTGGTATGTGCATCGGAGTTTATGTAATCACGAGTACAAGTGAAATTGTAACGGACGAACTGGTAAATTGTAATTGTGTGCAGCAAGTAATTCTGTGTAATTGGCAAGAGTTTAACTGTAAGTCGGTGGAAATAAAGAACATTTTTGAGTGGTGAAATTGGACTTTTCATTTCACGAACCCACAAAGTCACACTGGTGTCAGGAAGCGGGAAAACAACATAACATCACCGAACATTACAACCATGGAGGCAGCATTATAAAAGATTTTAGCGGAACTGAAAGAAATGAAGACGGCAACTGTAAACCTCGCTGCAAAAATAGAAGCGGCAAACAACAACCTCATCGCCGAGTTGAAACAAATGAAGACGGCCAACGACAACATCACCGCGGAGATGGAAGAAGTGAAGGCCGAGTTAACCACAGAAATGAGAGCAGCGAACGGCAGTCTGGCCACGGAAATGAAGGCGGCGAACGAGGCTCTCGCCGCAAAGTTTGAGGAACGGTTGGCCGGCGTGAGGGATGACGTCACGAACCTGGGCAAGCGGAAGGGTCAAGTAGACGACCGCCTTAATGATTTAGAGGAAAAGGCCGACAACATCGCAAAACCCCTCACCTGCCTGACGGAGGAAAACCGGCCTTATGTGTGGACGGAGGACGCCGAAGACGCTTTCCAGCACCCGAAGGGGACCCTGTGCAGTGCTCCAATTTTGGGTTTCCCACAACCGGGTGGCGCCTTCATTGTGGACACCGACGCTAGCGACCATTACATTGGAGGTGTCCTACCGCAGATCCAGGACGGCCATGAGCGCACAAGAGTGGAAGAGAAGGAGCGTGCCGCAGCAGTCCGAGTAGGTGTGGCAGTGCCTGCTGAAGGCTGGGATAGCGCAGGCCTGAGGAGGGAGCAGCTGGCGGACGCAGACTTGGGGCCACTCTTGAGGGAAGTGGACGCAGGGACGAGACCAACCTGGGAGGACATCGCACCGAGGAGCGCCACCTACAAGTCGCACTAGGCCCAATGGGACTCGTTGAAGACCAGAGAGGGTGTGCTGTTCCGGGTATGGGAGTCACCCGATGGGAAGGCGCAGAGAGGACAGTTGGTACTTCCCCGGAGCAAGGTCCCGGAAGTCTTGGAGGAAGTGCACGCCGGTACTTCAGGAGGACACCTGGGAGCGAACCGAATGATTCACAAACTACGGCAGCGCTACTTTTGGCTGAGACTCCGAGCTGATGCTGGTGGTACACCTGGACCGCCTCGCACGCTACGATGGGGCTGTTCGGGGCGAACAGCTTTGAGGAGGGAGCAGTGTAACGCGAGCGCTGGAACACCCTGTGAAAGCAGCTGGGAGCGGAAGACGGGGGAGGTCCGTGTTAGCTACGCCCTCCCCTCGTTTGTCTTATAGTGGTGACAGGCGGTGGTGACGGAGGAAAAACATGACTGTGCCGTCTGTTTCCTTACACCTGGTTCTCGATCTTTCTGTTACTGGAACAATCCTGTAAACACCAGAAGTCGGCGATATTCCTATATAAAGGGGGTTACAGACAGACAGAGTTGAGTCAGTGTTAGTCAGTCAGTTGGTTAGTGGGTGTGAGCGAGGAGACGGTCGCAGTTCTTGGTGTAAGAGTTAGTCAGTGACGTGTTAATGAACGAGAAGATTGTGCAACGGAAGACTGTACGTAACTGGTATGTGCAACGGAGTTTATGTAATCGCGAGTACAAGTGAAATTGTAACGGACGAACTGGTAAATTGTAATTGTGTGCAGCAAGTAATTCTGTGTAATTGGCAAGAGTTTAACTGTAAGTCGGTGGAAATAAAGAACATTTTTGAGTGGTGAAATTGGACTTTTCATTTCACGAACCCACAAAGTCACAATACTCAGGGAAGATCAAAGTATCATCTGATATTACACAAATAAAACTATTTGTAACAGAATCTCCACTTAACTTAAGAAGTTGATAATTCCTTCTTCTTTATAAATTTATAAATTTTTAAATGTATAAGTTAAGTGGAGATTCTGTTACAAATATTTTTATTTGGTAATATTTGTTACTTCACTGTGACTAGCTTCATTTTCTGTGGTATCATCAGATAGTTGACCAACTGCTGAAAATTGGAACAATAGCTCTTTGAAGCATACCCTGCCATTAATTTGGTAAGTGAAGTTTAGAAAGTTCTCATTAATCATAAACCTTGTTTTCTTTGATGTAACTGCTCTATTTCCTAGTATTCCAAGAGAAACACTCTTGATGTTTCTGAAAAAATGGTTGAGTTCTATAGATTTGAACAAGGAATTAATAGATGATTTTATAAAACTTACTAATCTTTTCTTGGATCAAAATTGTTTCAATTTTTCTTCTTCTTTAACTGCCCTCTTAATACTATGTGCCAGGGTATTGTTGTTCCTTATAACGCTTATGCGGATTGAGGAATGGAATCTTTGGATCAGTGAAGAGAGAATCCAGGATGGGTGATCAGCCTGATGCCTAGTATGAGAGTGAGGGAAGTGGATAACAGAATGAGGGTGGGATAAAATGATAAGAAATATGATGGAGCAATTGATGGAATGCTGGCGGGGGAAACTGGATGACTCGAAGGAAACCTACCCCCACCATGTTGTCCACCACAAATCTCACTTTACGGTCACCTGGGAACAAACCCAGGCCACCTTGGTAAGAACCAAGCAGTCTAACCACTCAGCCACGTAGTGGCCTTGTTTCAATTTTTATGGTAAATTTTTTCAACAGACTTCTGGAGTATTAATGCGTAGTCCTCCTTCACCTTTTCTTGCTGATTTTTTATGAGCCTTTTTTGAAATAAAAGTCACTAAAGCATTCCCTTTAATTTTTAAAACTTGGTTAGATAACTTAAACTTATATACATGGATGATATTTCAGCTATAGTTCCTGATAGACACACAGATGATGCTTTAAAGCTTCTAAAGTTGCAGGATAAAGCTATAAAGTTCACATTAGAAATTGAAAATAATGGTTACCTTCCTCTTCTGAATCTAAATTTAATAAAAAATAACAATAAATAAAGCTTTGGCATTTACAGGAAATCAATTCATACTGATAATTACACAAAGAGTAAACATTCCAACCCTTTTTCACACAAATTTACTGTTTTTAATAGTTTGATTTGCAGGTTAATAAATATATCCCAAAATAAAGAGGAATTTAATATAGAATATGAACACATTATTAAGTCTACTTTAATTAATGGTTTCATGGTTTATCACCCTTGGGCAAATAAAATTTTTTTTAAAGAATTTGGTATAATATTGGGTACCTCAAAATAAATACAGCATGAAAAATCTACTACATTTTTCTAAAAAAGATAATATTTCAGAGAATAAAAAATCTGGCATTTATTAATAACTCTTTAGAGCACAATCAGATTTACATTGGTAGGTTGAATGGACCAATAAATTTAATGGTTTGGGAGAAAATATTTATTTTGAAAAATAAAAATCATGTGATGAATTTTGAAATACCGCCAATAGATGGGTCAGTAAGTTTGTTTTATCCCCAGTAGATGGCAGCACAATAGACAATAGTAAACTATCATCTACCGGTAGTAATGGAAAAGCTAAATCAGTCTACTGACTGATGAAAACTGAGGCCGTGATGAATGAAAACATTACAAAACCGGTCCTGGAGAGTTGGACAATTTTATTAAGCAGATAATTGAAGTTCTTACAAGTGTTGTAGTTTATTTATAATATTTGGATTGCTTTACACACACACACGCACGCACACGCTCACCCACACACACCCACATGCACGTGCACACACACATACACACACACACACACACACACACACACACACACACACACACACACACACACACACACACACACACACACACACACGACTTAACGTTGGAGGACTAAATTACAAAAAAAAACACACACGCACACGTGCACACACACACACACACACACACACACACACACACACACACACACACACACACACACACACACACACACACATCTCATTTAGTTTGAAAATATATTGCCCAGTTCACAAAGTAAAAATACCACATTATATAAGGCTAGATTTAAGAGCCTAAAATAGTTGCATCTGTGATTGGGATGGCATCAGTAATATGAATCAAACTTATAATTTGAAGAGATGAGGAAGTAGAAAATGAAATCTCACACAAATTTTGAAAGAAAGACTTAAGTAATAAAGTTAGAAGACAATAATCACAGATGCTTGATAAATAACAGAAGGGATATATTTCTAGAGTAATTGTGAAAAATTGTACAGAAGTAGGCAATCAACAAATTTTTAATTTATGAGATACATGGCAGAACATATTTATCAAAGTAGAACATTGTCAGTTCATTTCCATACTGGCTCCGTTACTGAGCCAGGTATCCTTTTTTAAAGAATATCAATTGTAACAGTTAAAAACCTTTTCCTGAACAAATGGAAGTTTTAACTTAAACATGATATCCCACTTTGCAGTCTTGCCCTTTTAAACCCACCACAGCCCGCCTCGATAGCGTGGTGGTAGCATGTCTGCCTCACGTTCAAGAGGTCCCGAGTTCGAATCTCGGTCAGGGTGAGTTACCTGGATAAGGTTTTATCTGGGGTTTTCCCTTATCCTGGAAGACAAATGTCAGGTAACTCTAAGCTGTATAGACCCTGGGCTCATTTGAGCATCATTTCACCCATTCCATTCATCATCCGATATGACTTAACGTTGGAGGACGTAAATTCAAAAAAAAAAAAAAAAAAAGAAAGAAATTATAATCTTGGCAAAAAGTTTCTTCATGAAGTAAGTTGGCTCCTTTAGTGTTCTACAGTGCAATGGTTAAAAGCATGTTTTTCCTCCAAGTTATTTGCATTCTAATTATTATTTATCCTGTTATGATTTACACAGATGCATAAAATCAGAAGTGTGTATTTATGAGTCCTTCTCTTACCACTAACATTTATTTTGATGTAGCTTTATAAATTATTCTTATGAACACTCACTTGTATCTACTTCATGTATGTAGGGATACTTTTTGGGCAAAGTAACAGCCAAATGGTTGAGGAAAATAAGTAAATATGACGAAAATGAACATGAAGTTGTTTTAGATAAGATGCCAATAGGGACCCATTAACTCAACAACCTCAGAGTTTAAGTCTATTGTGCCCAAGGGAACCAGCAACTCAGTGTAGTAATAAGTATGTAAATGTATAATAATTTGTAATTGAAATGGAAATAAAGATTACTTACTTACTAATTACTTACTATGTAGGGATCTCTGATACTTCTTTGCAAAAACAGTTTCTTGACATCTCTTTGAAGGTATAAAAGGAATATACCAAATCAAAAAGATAGTCATATGTTTAAAAGTAGGTTGCTATATGCTCTTAAAATTCTATACTCTTTCAATGACATCACAATATTAATATTTAAATAGCAACATTATATAAAAATGACAATTTATTGAAAAATTCAAACCAGTAGTAAGAGATATCTCAGAAATGGCTGTTGCAACAAAATAAATTATTTTAAAAAAATTCTATGCTTCATTTAAATGTGAATGACTCAAATTATATCTAGATTTAACCTCATTATTGGGAAGCAAAAAGGAGAACAACTTTTTTGCTAAACTTTGAGCATTAGGTAGGCCATACACTGGAAGTGTCATTTCGTGTCACAGACCAGCAACATGATGCAATGAAAAGGAGTACAATGGTAAATAATAATAATAAAAAAAAGCAAGAATCACTTCACACTGGTCTGCATCTTGATGTCATCAGTGTGTGCTGCAGAAATGAGCAATAAAACACTGTATGCTCCATTTCCGTATGTCATGTCTTAACAAACTTCTAATATAGTTTTGTTCCTTTGTTTTCTGAGCATTGTCACCTCCATGAGAGCAATAAATATAATAAATATAGGCACATTTATTCTTCACATGAGTGAAGAATAAACCAGTATTAAATTAGTGCAATCTATCAAGAAATATTCTATATGATTATAAGCTACCAGGGCATTTGAATAACAAGGGATAAAGTGTAGCTAGAATTGTCCAAAGAATTAAAAATGGTAAGTAACTTACGTTCAATAGCATATTTATCAATTATATGATAACATATATTAGTAAGAAAACCTTTTCTGCAGCCAGAATTATGGATACTATAAAGCAGCAATATTTATATTTATTCTTCCAAGAAAGGACTACATTTGGTTTCATAATGTAAGAACACAAGTGATTTCTTTATTCATCACTATACTATTTCTTAATTCATCTACCACAGTCACCAGCTTCTAAAGCAATGAAAAGCCCATCTGCATCAACCAACGCTAATAGAACAATAGAAAAATAGCCTTGCAGTTTTAGTAGGATAAGCCTCTCTTTCTGGATACTGGATAAGAACATGTTTCCCATTTATGACATCTTTGGATTTAGCTATATTCCAGAGTTCCAAATGCCTTTCAGAAATGTTCTCTCATTATCCCTTTAAGGATGCAGGTGAAAGTGCAGAACACATTTCTTCCACAATTTTATTGATTGATGAAATAGTTATGTATAAAAGTGTTATTAAAAGTGAAGCTATTTCATATTAAATGACTTATTGAGTCATACTTTAACTTTAAAGAGAGTCGATTAAAGACACTAGACAACACTTACTTTTAAATTTTTCCGGAACATGTTTCAGAGGCTTTGCCTCTATCATCGGCCGGCTCTCGACTGGTTCTCGTTGGTGTAGCTGACGATACCTTGTCACAGGTCTCCTCTGGTGGCGGCTCAAGGAACTTGCTGAACAAATCCTTCTGGGTGATGTCGAAATTGAATACTTTGTTCCTATTTTTTGAAATGAAGATTTGTTCCCATGTGGATAGTTCTTGTTTTCCTGATGTATGTTTCAGTAGTTTTGGTTCTGGATTTATGTTGTGGTTTTTTTCCCAAAAATGTGTGGCAACTGCTGATTTTTCTAATTGTTTATATTTTATGTTTCTAAAGTGTTCCTTTGCTCTTGTTTCTAAATTTCTTTTTGTTTTTCCAATATAAATTTGACTACAGTCATTGCATTCAATTTGATATATACCAGATTTTTTGTTAGATGGAATGGCATCTTTGATGTTTGAGCAAATTAGGTTTTTTAAGGAGAAATGGTTGACTGGTGCTAGTTGAATATTTTGTTTTTTGAAGACTTTTTTGAATTTATCATAGGCCCATGGATGGTAAGTGAATTTTTTGAAAATCATATTAGTTTCTGTAGATGAGAGAGTTGTGGTTTCCTTTAGTAGCTTCTTCTTTTTTGCTAAGCTCACTTTTTTGTCCACTAATGATTTGGGAAAGTTATTTTTTTGTGCTATTTCAATTATTTTGTTGTATTCTGTTTTGTATTCTTCTGCTGTGAGAGGGATGTTTACCAGTCTGTGTGCTAAACTATTGAAGATTGCCTGTTTGTGGGATCTTGGGTTGTAGCCATTAGCTTTTATGTAGTTGTCTGTCTGTGTTGGTTTTCTGTAAATGTCAACGTTTAGTCTGTTTTTATTCCTCATTATTTTTAGATCCAAAAATGGTAAATGCTCATCTTTTTCTATTTCTACAGTGAATTTGATGCTTTTTTCTTGGATATTTAAAAGTTTTAGTGCATCACTGATGTGTTTTTTTGGTACTATTGCAAAGATGTCATCTACATATCGTTGCCAGAGTTTGAACATCCAAGGGAAACCTTTGTTGATCCTTATTTCTAATGCACTGACAATGAATATGAAACCATTAACAAAAATCCTCTAAAAACTTGCATACAGTCGTTTGAAAAAACAATAGCAAAATCAAGCATAATACCAAACAAATATGCAGTAAAACCGGATAACCCAACCTTACCTAGACTTTATGGCTTACCCAAAATACACAAACCATCCATAACAATGAGACCTATAGTTAGCAGTATAAATTCACCAACATACAAACTTGCAAAGTGGCTAACAAACAAATTCAATTCATTTCCAAAATTCGACAGCCTAAGCATCAAAAACACCTATGAACTTATAGAACACATTAAGGATACTGAACTAAAAGAAGAGGACAAACTAGTCTCATTTGATGTTAAATCACTGTTTCCCAGCATACCAGTTAATCAACTCCCACCGTTGATAGAAAAATGGCTCAAATCACTTGGAATGGCATCGTCTGAAATTTCAGACTACATTGAACTAACCAAATTATGCATAGAACAAAATTTCTTCCAGTTTCAAACAAAATATTATCACCAAACTTCAGGGTTAGCAATGGGCAACCCACTATCACCCTTCCTGGCCGATCTGTATATGAGTGCATTAGAAATAAGGATCAACAAAGGTTTCCCTTGGATGTTCAAACTCTGGCAACGATATGTAGATGACATCTTTGCAATAGTACCAAAAAAACACATCAGTGATGCACTAAAACTTTTAAATATCCAAGAAAAAAGCATCAAATTCACTGTAGAAATAGAAAAAGATGAGCATTTACCATTTTTGGATCTAAAAATAATGAGGAATAAAAACAGACTAAACTTTGGCATTTACAGAAAACCAACACAGACAGACAACTACATAAAAGCTAATGGCTACAACCCAAGATCCCACAAACAGGCAATCTTCAATAGTTTAGCACACAGACTGGTAAACATCCCTCTCACAGCAGAAGAATACAAAACAGAATACAACAAAATAATTGAAATAGCACAAAAAAATAACTTTCCCAAATCATTAGTGGACAAAAAAGTGAGCTTAGCAAAAAATTCACTTACCATCCATGGGCCTATGATAAATTCAAAAAAGTCTTCAAAAAAAAAATATTCAACTAGTACCAGTCAACCATTTCTCCTTAAAAAACCTAATTTGCTCAAACATCAAAGATGCCATTCCATCTAACAAAAAATCTGGTATATATCAAATTGAATGCAATGACTGTAGTAAAATTTATATTGGAAAAACAAAAAGAAATTTAGAAACAAGAGCAAAGGAACACTTTAGAAACATAAAATATAAACAATTAGAAAAATCAGCAGTTGCCACACATTTTTGGGAAAAAAACCACAACATAAATCCAGAACCAAAACTACTGAAACATACATCAGGAAAACAAGAACTATCCACATGGGAACAAATCTTCATTTCAAAAAATAGGAACAAAGTATTCAATTTCGACATCACCCAGAAGGATTTGTTCAGCAAGTTCCTTGAGCCGCCACCAGAGGAGACCTGTGACAAGGTATCGTCAGCTACACCAACGAGAACCAGTCGAGAGCCGGCCGATGATAGAGGCAAAGCCTCTGAAACATGTTCCGGAAAAATTTAAAAGTAAATGTTGTCTAGTGTCTTTAATCGACTCTCTTTAAAGTTAATTTATCATAACAACACTGTTTTCAACACTTCCAAGAAAGGAATTGAGTCATACTTTATTAAAACTTAAAACTTCACTCACATCACTATTAATAGTGCAAGCCTGCTATCAAATATGTCTAAAGTATCACCTGCAGCTAAAAGTTAATTGTTTGTGAGTAATCGTAAGTTTTCACGGCCGGAGTCTAATTTGAAGATAGAAGAATTTTTCGGGCTCAGGAACTCCAGTCACCATTCCAGACACAAGCGTGCCATGATAAAGACCCTTACAGACCGTGCTACCCGGATTTGTGAGCAAGTTTCACTAAAACAAGAACTGCATCATCTTGAACAGGCCCTGGTGACCAATGACTACACAGCACAAGAAGTCCGCAGAGCTATTTGACCACGTAAAACACAAAAGAACAGCCTCACAAAAGAAGAACCACCTGAAAGCAAAGGTAGTGCCTTCCTGCCTTATTTAAAAAATGTTACAGACAGGATTGAATGCTTACTCAAGCGCCATAATGGCAAAACTATCTTCAAGCCCACAAGACAAATCAGTTCATTATTATGCTCCACTAAAGATCCTAGAGACCCACTTACTTTGGCCTGCGCGTACAAAATTCCTTGCTCTTGTGGTTCAGTCTATATAGGCACTACACACGGAACACAAGAGATGTTGCCGTCCAGGTCACCCTGAGAAGTTCGCAGTTGCTGAACATGCACTTTGGGCAGAAGGGGAACACATAATCCAATACCAGGAAGCATCAGTCCTTTCATCTATGCCACACTATCACGCCAGACTACAACGGTAAGCCATAGAGATTTACAAACTACCTACAATTTTAACAGGAAGGAGGACCCTTTAAAATTAAACAAAAACTGGCAGACCAGCAGAAGAATCAGGTTACTCAGGTTAACCTGAGTGCGGGTGTTTTCAGCACAGCACCTAGCCATTTAGTGTGACTTTATCTGGGTGGTAATGGAAGAACGTTGTTTGTCTCAAGCGTTTGTGTCTGGGCATAGTTTTCTCTGATCTGTTGGGTTTAAGCCGCTCAGGTTGCCGCCTGCGGTATGTATTCCCAAGGCTGCCTTCACCTGTTCTCCCCGCTTGAAGGAGGTCAGAGTGCAGGCAGCACGATCAGAGGGAGTAGGAAACTGTGTGAAGAGTAGAGATTCCAGACCCATTTTTGGACCAGGGGTTTTTGGAAAGATGGAGAGAAATACTCTTAGGCTAATAACCCATGGCATCCTTCGGGAGTCTATATCTCCTCCTTCTGCGAGGAGGTCTGTGGTCATACCGACCCAGAGAGCTTACCAGCTGATCGGGATGGGCAGAAATTTTGTTGTGGAGGATTCGAGATCTCTCTCTTACCATATCCACTATGTATGGGATTTGGAAATATTCATGTAGGATATGAGCTAGGAATCAGTGCCCAGTATCATAGATCATCCTTAAAGCCCAGTTCTGTCCGTACTGCAGTCTGCGGACGGTGGTCGGAGCCGCCAATCCCCAGATCTCGCACCCGTACAGAATTATGGGTGGAATAATCGCCCGATACAGGTGCTGTTTAAGGTGTGTGGGCATTTTTGATTTGAAGTTGGGGAATAACTGCCTGAGTGCAGCATGTCCAAGTCCGGCCTTGGCCCTGACGTGGGGATTGAAGTTTAGCCCACGATCAAGCAGGACACCCAGGTATTTGGCTGAGGTAACCCATGGGATTTGCCTCTGCCGCAGCCTCAGTGATCCCATTGGTCGCCAACGTCAGACCTTAGCCAGTAGAAGAACTGAGCTCTTTCCTGGACTAATTGCCATCCTCCACTTCTCACCCCAGCGTCTGATCACTCGGAGCTGGCGTTGCAGTGGCGGGAAGCAGAACTTGATGTTTTTATTACGTGCCATTATGAGAACATCGTCTACATACTGGCACGCAACTGTCTGTGGCTCTATGGGAAAGTCAGACATGTAGGCCACGAAGAGCAGCGGTGATAGAGCACTACCCTCTGGAACTCCTGCGGCTATGGTTTGACGTTGGAAAGCTTTCCTTTCACTCTCACCCTAAACGTGCAATCCCTGAGGAATCTGCTGATCAGCATGAGATAGGGAGGAGGGATATTAACTTCCTTGAGCTTGTACAGAAGACCCTGATGCCAAGTGATCGCAAAGGCCTTTTCAACGTCCAACAGCACCACGATGGTTTTGAGGTTCTCCTGGAAACCCAGAGTTACTTTCTCAAGCAGTCACAGCAACTGCAAGGTCGTGGAGTGCCCCCGCCGAAAACCGAACTGGTGATCCCGGAGGAGTTGCCTGTCCTCAAAAAGAGGTTTCAGGCGGGCTAGGAGCAGTCGCTTGAATATTTTCAAGACGACTGGGAGAATGCTGATGGATCGGTAGTTACAGGGAAAGACCGGATCCTTGCCTGGTTTCAAGAAGCACACCACCCTTGTCTCCTTCCAGAAGATCGGGAAGTGGCACAGGTGGAAGCAAGCATTGAACATCCTCGTCAAATGGATGATGGCCCTCTTGGGAAGGTGCTGGAGCATGATCACAGTGACGCCATCATGTCCAGGGGATTTATTTGGTTTTGTTTTTTTATTTTGGAAGCCATGACTTTAGGGATGACTGTAGGGATATGGATCTCCGCGTGACGCGTCGGTGGATTCTCGTAGAGGAATTCCACCTCCGCTTCCACACGGTCAGTAAAGTCCTCATCTTGGGGATCCTCCCTGGGTTCAAATTGACATTCTAGATAGTCTGCAAAAACTGTGGCTTTCTCGTGAGGCTCAAAGGCGAGCCTCCTGCGTGTGCCATGCAGGGGATGCTGGTACTGAGTTTTGTCTTTTCGTAGAGATTTAATTATTTGCCATGGTTTCTTTTCTTGCAGATTGATGTTCTGCATAGTATTTTCCCAGGTAGCAGCTCTGTGAGCTCAGAGCAGTCTTCTTGCCAGGGACTTGAACAGCTGGTAGACTGCATCTATCCTGGGATGGGGAAAACGTTGCCACAGCTTCCGTATGGTAGCTTTGGCTTTTAAAAGCTGCCGAATCCCGTTGGGGATGATTTTAAAATTAGGCGTGTTGTTTGGGATACGGTAAATGTGTGCTCTTACGATCTGACGGATTTGTTGGGAGAAACGTGTCACCACCACCTCCAGCACCTCAATGTCATTGATGCATGGACGTCGGTCGAACATTTGGTTTAGGGCTTGGATGGCAGCATCCCAGTCGACCTCAAATTCTCAATCTGTGTATATCAGTGCAGGTGCATTGATATCGGTGTCGACTATGACAGGGTCATGGTCGAAGTCCATCTCGTTGACTACCGAGAGGTCCAGATGGAATGGGATGTTTTTGGTGATCATGATGTCTATGAGATGGCAGACCAAGTACAAATATGGCCGCATCGCCAGCTAGTGAGTCAGTTGTGACTGAAACTTCGCCACCACTGATGATGTTCACCACAGACGTGAATGAAATGTATGCAAGTTCCAACTCCATCAGCTCACGCCTCCTGAGCCCGGAAAATTCTTCTATCTTCAAGTTAATTTGCTTGTGCAGAAAAAATTAAATGACATTCCCTATGAATCAACATGTTTGGTGTTCAGCCTCCCTTAGACCTCACGCATGCAGGCATACCCATACATATAGAGACAGATGCAGTCAGTATCTCTCTCTCTCGCTTTCTCTCTCTCATATGATAAGATTTTGTCTACCTCTTATGGTTTACACAAAATTCCTTTCAAATAAAGATCTCACAGGTTTTAGTTAATTGATGGAAATTAATCATTGTATATATGGGTAGTGTGAAGAAATGATGAATTTCCATCAATTAACTAAAATAATAAGAGTTAAAAGGATGAAGCCTAGGACTCAACTACTTATGATAGTAAGTCGCCACAAACAGTGTATCTCGAATGCGAGAGCCTCTAGTGGTTTACCGGGGAAATATACGAGTCAAATGGAGAATTTAATGTCATGACGGCAAGTTGGCCATGGTAGCTCAATGGGTAAGAGCATCAGGAGATCCGTGGTTCAAATCCCAGCCATGGCATTGAATTTGTCATGTTGACTCTATCTCACAGGTTGTTCATAGAAGATACAAAATATAAGTATTTCTTATTTGTAATGTAAATTCTGAAACATAAGGTATTTTAATCAATGTGTGTTTGGAGGAATTTAGTAACAGTGACGTCAAAATTAATATAAAATTATTTGTGGTTGGTTTATTGACACTCGTCACTTACTTTTTCATATATTTATGAGAGACTAGTTTCAAAGGCCCTGGCCTCCATTTTCAATCTCTTCCCAACTGGCAACTGTTATCTGCTCTCTCTGGTGGTGGAACTATGAACTTTTTTGTCAAATTATCTGCTGGCGGGATTTCAAAGTTCATTACGCGATCCTTATTTTTCCAGATGAATATGTTCTCCCATGTTGTCAATCTATTTTGGTTTATCACTGCTTTTAATAATTTTGGATTTGGATCAATGTCATGGTTTTCATTCCAAAAATGAAATGCTACTGCTGACTTGTCTTCTTGTTTCAATCTGATGTTTCTAAAGTGTTCTTTGACTCTGGTTTTTAAATTTCTTTTTGTTTGACCTATGTAGCATTTTTCACAATTCTTGCAATTTATTTGGTATATTCCAGATTTGTTACCTGAAGGAATTTCATCTTTTGTTTTTGAATTTAGTAATTTTAAAATTGAGTATCTATTAGTAGGTGCCAAGATGATATTTTGTTCCTTGAATATCTTTTTAAATTTATTAAATGTTTTTGGATGATATGTGAATGAACTGAATATGCTGTTGCTTTCTTTTTCTTTAATAAATGTGGTTGTTTCCTTAATGGTTTTCTTTAGTTTAGATTTTCTAATTTTCTTCAACACCAAACTTTTGTTGTATCCGTTTTCTTCTGCTATGTGTATTATTGCTTTTTGTTCCTTGAAATATTCTTCTTTTTCCATGGGTATGTTGACTAGTCTGTGTGTAAGGCTGTTTATTATTGCATGTTTATGTGTAATTGGGTTGTGGCTATTATTTTTTATATAATTTTCTGAATGTGTTGGCTTCCTGTAAATTCCAAATTTTATTTTTGTATCATTCCTGATGATATTTAGATCCAAGAAAGGTAGTTGTCCATTGATTTCCTTTTCTATTGTGAATTTGATAGTCCTTTCTTGCAGATTGAGTAATTTTAATGCATCATCTAAATGTTTACTTGGTACAATTGCAAAGATGTCGTCAACATATCTATACCAAATCTTGAAGATCAATGGGAAGGACTTTTTAATTTGTGTTTCAAATGCACTCATAAATAAGTTAGCCAAAAAAGGTGAAAGTGGATTGCCCATTGATAGTCCTGATTTCTGCTTGTAGTGTTTTCCATTAAAGCTAAAGAAGTTTTGTTCAATGCATATTTTTGTTAGAGAAATATATTCTTCTGCTTCTATTGCTTCCATATCAATTGTAGCTAGCCATTTTTTTAACACCGTCTGCAATTTTTCTGTTGGTATGCTTGGAAATAAAGATGTGACATCAAATGAAACCAGTCTGTCATTTTTGTCCAAATTTATATCTTTGATTTTTTCTACTAAATCTAAAGAGTTTCTTAAATTTGCACTTTCAAATTTTGGAAAACTATTAAATTTACTTAGTAACCATTTGGCCAAATTATATGTGGGGGCATTTATGCTATTAGTAATAGGTCTCATGCCTTTCCCTGTTTTATGAATTTTTGGCAGCCCATATACTCTTGGTAATGTTGGATTATCTACTTTAATTTTGTGCAATTCTTTTTTGTTGATTATTTTGCTCTCTTTTAGCGTTTTATTTGTGGTTTCAATGCAGTACTTTAATGGATTAGTTTCTACTTTTTGGTAATTACTGTCTTCTAACAAATCTTCCATCCTCTTTGTGTATTCTTCTTTTTCCAGAATTACTAGTTTATTTCCCTTGTCTGCTTTAGTATAAATAACCGGTTTCTTTTTAAGAGCTTTTATGATTTGGTTACTAAAATTCTTTTTCTTTTCATTTTTAATCTCTTCTACTATTTTGGAGCATTTGTTTTTTACTGTGTTTTTACTTTCTTCATTAAGTGTTTGTGTAGCAATTTGGATTTGCTGACATCCAAATTGCTACACAAACACTTAATGAAGAAAGTAAAAACACAGTAAAAAACAAATGCTCCAAAATAGTAGAAGAGATTAAAAATGAAAAGAAAAAGAATTTTAGTAACCAAATCATAAAAGCTCTTAAAAAGAAACCGGTTATTTATACTAAAGCAGACAAGGGAAATAAACTAGTAATTCTGGAAAAAGAAGAATACACAAAGAGGATGGAAGATTTGTTAGA
This sequence comes from Mantis religiosa, assembly GCA_030765055.1. NCBI lineage: Eukaryota > Metazoa > Arthropoda > Insecta > Mantodea > Mantidae > Mantis > Mantis religiosa. The sequence goes on from CM060947.1 coordinate 123,778,421, forward strand.
AGACAGTAATTACCAAAAAGTAGAAACTAATCCATTAAAGTACTGCATTGAAACCACAAATAAAACGCTAAAAGAGAGCAAAATAATCAACAAAAAAGAATTGCACAAAATTAAAGTAGATAATCCAACATTACCAAGAGTATATGGGCTGCCAAAAATTCATAAAACAGGGAAAGGCATGAGACCTATTACTAGTAGCATAAATGCCCCCACATATAATTTGGCCAAATGGTTACTAAGTAAATTTAATAGTTTTCCAAAATTTGAAAGTGCAAATTTAAGAAACTCTTTAGATTTAGTAGAAAAAATCAAAGATATAAATTTGGACAAAAATGACAGACTGGTTTCATTTGATGTCACATCTTTATTTCCAAGCATACCAACAGAAAAATTGCAGACGGTGTTAAAAAAATGGCTAGCTACAATTGATATGGAAGCAATAGAAGCAGAAGAATATATTTCTCTAACAAAAATATGCATTGAACAAAACTTCTTTAGCTTTAATGGAAAACACTACAAGCAGAAATCAGGACTATCAATGGGCAATCCACTTTCACCTTTTTTGGCTAACTTATTTATGAGTGCATTTGAAACACAAATTAAAAAGTCCTTCCCATTGATCTTCAAGATTTGGTATAGATATGTTGACGACATCTTTGCAATTGTACCAAGTAAACATTTAGATGATGCATTAAAATTACTCAATCTGCAAGAAAGGACTATCAAATTCACAATAGAAAAGGAAATCAATGGACAACTACCTTTCTTGGATCTAAATATCATCAGGAATGATACAAAAATAAAATTTGGAATTTACAGGAAGCCAACACATTCAGAAAATTATATAAAAAATAATAGCCACAACCCAATTACACATAAACATGCAATAATAAACAGCCTTACACACAGACTAGTCAACATACCCATGGAAAAAGAAGAATATTTCAAGGAACAAAAAGCAATAATACACATAGCAGAAGAAAACGGATACAACAAAAGTTTGGTGTTGAAGAAAATTAGAAAATCTAAACTAAAGAAAACCATTAAGGAAACAACCACATTTATTAAAGAAAAAGAAAGCAACAGCATATTCAGTTCATTCACATATCATCCAAAAACATTTAATAAATTTAAAAAGATATTCAAGGAACAAAATATCATCTTGGCACCTACTAATAGATACTCAATTTTAAAATTACTAAATTCAAAAACAAAAGATGAAATTCCTTCAGGTAACAAATCTGGAATATACCAAATAAATTGCAAGAATTGTGAAAAATGCTACATAGGTCAAACAAAAAGAAATTTAAAAACCAGAGTCAAAGAACACTTTAGAAACATCAGATTGAAACAAGAAGACAAGTCAGCAGTAGCATTTCATTTTTGGAATGAAAACCATGACATTGATCCAAATCCAAAATTATTAAAAGGAGTGATAAACCAAAATAGATTGACAACATGGGAGAACATATTCATCTGGAAAAATAAGGATCGCGTAATGAACTTTGAAATCCCGCCAGCAGATAATTTGACAAAAAAGTTCATAGTTCCACCACCAGAGAGAGCAGATAACAGTTGCCAGTTGGGAAGAGATTGAAAATGGAGGCCAGGGCCTTTGAAACTAGTCTCTCATAAATATATGAAAAAGTAAGTGACGAGTGTCAATAAACCAACCACAAATAATTTTATATTTTAATCAAAATCATAAGAGCAATTTTTTTGGGGTGTAGGGAGCAGCAAAAATGTCTCATGTAAAAAGGGAAACTTAGGTTGGGTGAATCTTCTTTGAAAATCTTTTTGTTTTTGATCACAGACACCCACTCTCACAGACCCTGTTTTTAAAATTACTGTTTTGTATTCAGGAGACTTCAAAATGAGTATTTTTAGTGAAATTCTGTTATAACTTTTTGAAATTAAGTGTTTATTTGGATGCTCCTTATTGGATGGAAGGAAATACTTCCTATACATATACATAGATCTGGGCATGATTAAATACGATAAATCTACCATGTCTGTGTCTAGTATCCACACATGTTTTTTAGAATGTTTATCACATTTTTTAGAATGTTTATCACATTTTAAAGACCATTTTTTAATTTATAGTGATGGCTCAAAGAGCTTAAATGGTGTTGGCGGTGCTTGTATACATTCGGATTTCATTTATGCAATATACCGGGCCATTTTACATGTACGTCGACGAAAGATGAAACATTGCTTAATCTTCAGTGATTCCCTTAGTGCACTTCAAAGCCTTCGACAGCTGTTCAACTACCACCTTATTGTGCAGCGTGTCCATGATGCCCTCCATGTTTTACATGCTTCGGGCATTAGCGTGGAGTGTGCATGAATTACTGGTCATGTTTGCTTGCCAGGGAATGAAATGGCGGATTCAGCAGAAAAGATGGTTACCTCATTGCCCAGGGTTAAAATACTATTTGTTACTTCAGAAAATTTTAGAGCTGGACTGCGGAGAGCTGTGCAGTCCTGCTGGCGGGAAGAGTGGTCCACTCTCCATGGAAATAAACTTAGGACGTTGAAGGAACTTCTGATTCCCTGGGTTTCTTCTTGTCATTCATCTTGTTGAGAGGAAGTGAGTTTGGCTTGGTTGCACACAGGCCATTGCTTTTTTATACATCTTTTTGTTTTGTTTAGAAGGGAACCTGCTCCAGTTTTTCCATTTTGCAACAAAGCTTTATCCGTCTGTCACATGTTGCTAGAGTGTTTTTGCCTAGCACACCTTCGAACATCTCTGCAGCTGCCAGTCAGCTTTGCAGAGTTGCTAGCAGATAACAACAAAGCAGTAGAGAAGGTTTTTAAGTATTTTTCTAAGTTGGATTTTAGAATTTAGTGGAGAAGGATTTTTTTATGCCTTTTGTTCTGATATTTTTATTTATTGTTTTCTTTGGGTTTTGTCTTAACTATGTACATGTATTTTATTTGTGAATTTGTTTACAGTTTAATTAATTTTTAGTACTGTTTATATCTGGCTTTTGTCATGAATTGTCTTTTAAAGGGCGCTGATAACTGCTGCAGTTGGGCACCCTTATACACACCATCTATCCACACCTATACAGTAGAGAAAGTAGCAAGATGTAACAAATTATGTGGTGCATTTATACAGAGTGATTCACAAAAAAGTCAAAGGTCTTTAAAAGAGGAACAATTTTGAAGCGGAACAATTTTGAAGAGGAACAATGGTTCTTACAGGGACAAAATTAGAAGCTGTAAAAGAATTTGAGTACTAATAATGGACAATGGGAAGCACAAGGCAGGGAGATGGTTACTAAATGAAGTAATGGCAGAAATAAGGATATGCAAAGCGAAACTTTATATTTCAAGCAAATGGTTTGATGAATGTATGAAACACTGGTAGAGTCAAGGATGTTGTATGCTGCAGAAATATGGGGGACGTCAAAAGTAAAAATTAAAATAGAGCTTTACAAACAATTTGCTAAAGAGGTGTTGGACTGCCCAGAGCAGTGCCAGGTGAAGTAGCCTTAGTAGAATTAGGTAAAACCAAAAGAAAAGGCATAATAATTGAAAGAGTTGTAATATTTTGGTGTAAATGTGTGATGAAAGATGATGATGAAATCCTAAAGGTATGTATGAATGAACAAAAGAAAATCGGAAGGAAAAGCTGGTGGTCCGAGGTGGAAAAGATGGTGGAAGAAATAGGAATGGGCAATTTATGGAGACTAGAAAATAAGAATGTACAAGGTTTTTGGAAAATATTCAGATATAGAGCGGAAGATATAGAAAGATAAGAAATATGGGGAGGTTTAGAAATACGTGTTCATGGACCTAAGATTTTTATGCCCATTTCTTTTTCATGATACGCTTTTGTGGTTGCAGAGTTAGCATTATAATGTACTGCAGTATGTTTTCTAAAAGTCTCAAAAGTAAATATCTGCTTTTTGCTTAAAAACTGTCTGCATTCAAAGCCATGACATAGAGATCCAATTGTTAAACTTCTAAATGTTGCTGTAGCTTATTGTATCCCCATTTTACTTACACTAATATGTATAAATGTGTGTAATAAAGCTTCTGTTTGGATTAACAAGAAGTAGATAAATGGCTGATCCTTGTAAGAATAGTTTATAGAAGAGTGATAATATAAATTAATATCAATGAATGTATAATCTGATGGAAATTTAATTATTCTTCCACACTAGCCATGTGAGGGCTAAGGTTTTGGATAGACATAGATTGACTACGGCCATGGCATTAAATTTTTCAGTCTGGTTCTATCTAACCAAATGTATAATCTGTTTTCTGTAAGAATAAAGTAAATGTCAAAGAAGCACATACCGGAAATTAACCACATTGGCTGGTGGGTTTTAATACTCCCGTGTTCTTCCACAATATAGTTCTGCGGTTCAGTAAGCTTTTTGCTGTATCTGCTTTCAATAAACCATTCAAGTTGTTATAATATAGAATTAACGTTATAATGGGATATCAGAAAAATTATTCTCAGAAGTTCAAAAATGCACGTTGATGTAACAACAAACATGGCAGCTAAAGCACAAAAGTGAATCGAAACATTTTTTAAAAAATTCACCTTCCATCCATCAGCCTATAATAAATTCCAAAAAATCTTCTCAAAACACAACATAGTTCTTGCACCTCAAAATAGGTTTAATATCAGAAACTTGTTAAAATGCCTTCCCAAAAATTCAATCACTACCAAAGAAAAACCAGGAATCTATGAGATCAAATGTGAAACTTGCCCTAAAATTTATGTAGGAAAAACAAAAAGAAATATTAAGATCAAAACTAAATAACATATAAGAAACATTAAAAATGGTGAAACAGAAAAATCACCAGTGGCTTTTCATTTTTTGAATAATAGACATGACATCAACTTAGAAACATCTCTAATAAAATATGTTAATCACCCCATAGACCTTTCCGTATGGGAAAAAATCTTCATTAACAAAAATCATCATAGAGTCATGAATTTTGAAACTCCACCACCAGACATCTTTGACAAGAACATCACGCCATCTATCGACGATACGGAGAAAGAGGAAGCCTCTACAATTTGCACTAGTCGAGTAACAGCTGATGAGAAGAACAAAAGCTCTTGAAACATGTCCTGAGAATAAACAGTGTGAGTGAAGCAATGTGTCAATATCTTCTCGATTCACTTTTGTGCTAATTTGTGCTTCACTGTCCCTACGCTTCTTTCAAGTTTATGCTTTGGATGGCAGTTAAACTCTGGTAACAGCATTATACATGGGCATGTGCAAATGATATGTTAACCAATGACGTACTAGAGACAGAGCTCATTGCAGAATGTGGAGTAATACTTTATTTTATTCTAAACGTGAATAGATTACAATGGATTCAGATTTTCACTTTTTGCTCGTTATGTGTTTCTACGTTTATCTTCCCCCTCCCTCCCTCCCTCCCTCCCTCCCCCCTTTCCTTCTTTTCTGTTTGTGCTTTAATGCATGCCATTGCCCAGAGAACAGGAAAAGAGGGAATACCACTGGTTATGTCTAGCCTAATTTGTCATATGTGTATCCTGTCATTGTATCCTGATGACAAGAGAAGTGTAAACTTTGGGATATTATATATTAACAGAAACCAAAAACTGTTTTCAGTCGATTATAATAGTTTAGAATGATGAAATCTTTGCTGTTTTGCAAATGTATTTTTAACTAACGCGTCATATAGATTTCACTAATTGATCTTAAATAATTTAAACATTCACTTCTTTATAGGTTGTTGATCTGGTGACAACACACACAAAGTGTGTAACATTAGCAATCGGTGATGGTGCCAATGATGTTGCGATGATACAGAAAGCCCATGTTGGGATTGGAATCTCTGGTGTTGAAGGGCTCCAAGCTGCATGTGCATCTGACTATTCAATAGCACAGGTAGATTATCTAATGTATTTTATAAATATGAAGAAGGTGAATGTACCTACTGTGATGGACATAGGCTCGATGAGTAAGAAGAGAATTACGATCCCCTTAGCAAGCATGAACTTATTATTATATAATCAGAATGACCCTACACAGAAGACAAAGCAATAATCTATTTAGCTGTTTTATTGGTAACATATGTTCAATATTTACATTGATGCTCTTGAAGCAAAAACATACAGTCTAAGAAATCTCTCATGCATGATTCAATAGTTTCTTTTGGTTTCACTTTTCATTCCATAAAATTGCAAGTTATAGGTGTGTTGAGAAGTCTATAAAGAAATAGAAATATACTTCTTACTGCTTTTTTTTTAAGTTATGTCAGGTATTGGTTTTTCAGACCTGTTTTTAAGTACATGAAGTTTCAGAGTATTTGTTATAAAGTTCATGGTTTATGGTATAAAATAATACTGGATTTTAATTTTGCAGTTTCGATTTCTTCTGAAACTTCTATTTGTACATGGAGCCTGGAACTATAATAGAATGTGCAAATTAATTCTGTACAGCTTCTACAAAAACATATGTTTGTATGTTATTGAGCTGTGGTTTGCCATCTACTCCGGGTGGTCAGGACAGATTCTTTTTGAAAGATGGACAATAGGGTTGTACAATGTGGTAAGCACAGAAATTTTGAAAATATTATAACTAGGCTCCTAAGTGATGATAACCCTGTTACCTGGAAGTAAGGGGGGGTATATGTAGGGAAGTGCTCTTCAAAGTTAGATAAAGAATAAAGATGAACACATCTGTAGAATGTGCAAAGAGAATGAGAAAACTGCCTTGTCTGTCCTGCATGATTGTCCATTTCTGGCAAGAAGGAGATTTATACTTTCTATAACCAAGGAAGACCTATGAGAGGATGTGGATATTGTAACAAAAATAGTACAATTTGTTCAAGGAGCAGAATTTTGGGAAATGTGAAAACAGTTTTTCCGTTCGAGTTGCAAAATAAGCCTTTTAAGCTGATGTACAGGAGGTTGATATAACTCCAACAAAATCTCTCATTATCTAATGTAATCTCTAGGTATAGATCAAGCAGTTAGTGGGGGTCTACAAAGCTGTAACAAAATATTTTCATGGCAGCAGTGAATATCTACCACAGAAGGATTAAGGGGGACTCACATTCCATCACTTTTGTTATATGCTGATCCAAGAAATGATCAGTGGATCAATCAAGGACAACCACTGCTGATGTTATGAGCCGGATAATACATGCCCTTTTAAATCTGCTGCTACTGTCCAAGAATTTTTTATTCCAGAAGCTTCAAAAAGAAATCTGTGATGACCCAGGGATATATAAGAGTGCTTAATTCAGTTACTGTCAATTGAGAGCATCAGTTAGCCAGCAGTTTTAGTGAGAAGTCAATCAGAGTTGTTCTGTCAGCAGTGAAGCAGCATGAGTTGGTGCATGCAACAGAGGCATAATTAAACATTGACACTACAATTGAGTTTGCTCTGATGACAGTAAAAGTAAATGTAAGTTAGTGCTGTGCCAGAAGTTTAATCATTCTTCCACCCATGTGTAGGGTAAGATTTGGGTAGATAGTCAGACTGAAAAATTCAATGCCATGGCCAGAATTTGAACCACAGATCTCCTGGCCTCCATCCAGTTGCTCTTAACCAATGAGCTACCATGACCAGCATGCTGTCATGACATTTAATTCTCCAGCTGACTCTTGTATGTTTCCCAGTAAACCATTAGGAGTTCTCAAATACAATGAGATATGCATGTTTTGTGGCAGCTTACTATCTAACCAAACCTTAGCGTACACATGGCTAGTAACCTATTAACAGTAACTATAAAGCCTGGGACTAAGTACTTACAGCATAGTAAGTCGCCACAAAAGATGAGTATCTCATTGTATACGAAAACCCCTAGTGGTTTACTGGAAGCATATTTAGAATTTAATGTCATTTGAAGAATTTAATGTCATGATGGCATGTTGGCCATGGTAGGTCAATGGTTAAGAGTGACCAGACGGAGATCCGTTGTTCAAATCCCAGCGTAGCATTGAATTTTTCAGTCTAGTACTGTGCCGTCAGTTTTGATGACAAATAAAGTGAATATAGCACAATTTGGTAGTGTTCTCATTTTTGTCACTGGTATCAGAAGTGGATTGAAACCGAGATAGAAGAAATGCTTTAGATATTATTGGCCAAAATGGAATCTGCATGGAGGAGATGACGAAATGAAGATGGAAATGAAGAGTAAAATAATCTTTAGACTCTCTTACCCGCCTCGGTAGCATGGTGGTAGCATGTCTGCCTCACGTTCAAGAGGTCCCGAGTTCGAATCTCGGTCAGGGTGAGTTACCTGGATAAGGTTTTTTCCGGGGTTTTCCCTTATCCTGAAAGACAAATGTCGTGTAACTCTAAGCTCTATGGACCCTGGGCTCATTTGAGCATCATTTCACCCATTCCATTTATCGTCCGATATGACTTAACGTTGGAGGACGTAAATTACAACAACAAAACTGTTTAGACTCTCAAATAGAGGATATGATGAATAAATGTGAGGTGCATTCAAGTTATAACACCTCCTTTTTTTTCCCAGGACTGGGACCAGATAGGAACATCTGTTTTTTTTTGTTTTTTTTTAAATACACGTGGAACTTTGTGAATGCGTGACAGAGATGGCAGCACTGTACAGTGCATAGGGCTCTAGTGGCAGCAACGAGAGTTAGGACTGTTTTTGATACTCAAAATGGCAACGTTTTCATTGCAAGAACAGCATGAAATAATTCATTTTCTCCATTTTTGTGGTGTGACACCTGTTGACATTCATCACCAGTTGAGTGAGGGCATGTGGTGATGGTACCATGGATGGGTCTAATGTGCGTTCCTGGGTGCCACTGTTCAATGAAGGCAGAACATGTGTGACAGCAAACCAAGACAGTCAAGGCATCACAACAGTCAGTCTGACAACGTGATCCAGCAAGTGAAGAATATTATTTTGGAGGATTGCCGATTCAGTATTGCAGACATCACCTCCAAAATTGGCATTTCTGTGGGATCTGTGCACTCAATCCTGCATGAAGGTCAAGACAATGCACCAGCGCATCAGGCAGGAGTTTTTTTGTGACAACAACTTTGAAGTGATTGCTCATGCTCCCTACTCACCTGACCTGGCTCCTAGTGACTTTTGGCAGTTTCCCATGATGAAAGACACTCTCCATGGTCGCAGATTCACTAGTCGTGCTGCTATTGCCTCAGCAATTTTCCACTGATCAAAACACACTCCTAAAGAAGCGTTTGGAATGGCCATGGAATCATGGCATCAACGTTGTAAAAAATGCATACGACTAGAGGAAGATTACGTTGAGAAGTACACTAGTTGAGAAGTTTCACCTAGTTTTTCTTGTGATTACTTTGTTAGAAAAAAATAGGAGGTGTTATAACTTGAGCGCACCTCATCAAATTCTGGGTAGGGAAGATGGAAATGACAATGAAAATGAAATTCAGAATGGAAGAGATAGGCACCAAAAGTGAAGAACAACCAGCTGGCATGAAGAATGTGGAAGCACTCAGCGGAAAGAATAAAGATCTTGGCCAATGTGTTAATGCCCTGAAGAACCTGAGGGGACGGGTTAGTGTCCCAGAATGTGGAGCCAGAGGGCTGATGGTGTCTTCAAATGGACTGGATAGTGGAGCCTTGAGGAGGAGAAGCTTGTGGCCAAGGTAATAATGCCACTATCTTGAAGATCAGGTATTTGGTATGATGTGGACATAGGATCAGCCCAAGGACATGGACAATCCCTAGAGGCATATATTGGTAGTGGGCCGCCCAGGATATGTAATAAGAGACTACCAAGCTGGCAGATGTCAATTGGTGGATGCCGGGGATGGACAACCAGGACAACTTGTGAAGGACTGTCAATGTCCAAGTCAGCAAGCTGGGAGGAAACAGTTAAGGATTGGCATGTTAAGTCACATGTGGAAGTTATCTCAATGTGGCATGCAGTATAGTGCTAGAAGAGCAGATAAAAAAAAAAAAAAAAAAAGTTGAAGTAAAAGTAAGCAAACTAGTTTTAATGTGGTAGCAATATTAGAAGGGAATTTTATAACATAACTGATACACCAAATGGAACTGCCTAATTTTTGCAGCAATGTCATCACTTCGGAGCCTCTCTATGTTTTGTAATAGATACAAGTACAATACATAGTGATAATTATACTTCTAATTATTTTTGTAGGATTATGCATAAAAGCAATTTTGAAGGATATGCTGCTGCATAGAATAACTCAGTTACAAGCATTGCTGTCATACTTTTTAGGTCACCTGGGGCATACCGCATGATAACCTATAAATTGATTGAGAAAGCATATGGGAAAAGAAACTTTCTGTCTCTCTCTCTCTCTCTCTCTCTCTCTCTCTCTCTCTCTCTCTCTCTCTCTCTCTCTCTCTCTCTCTCTCTCTCTCTCTCTCTCTCTCTCTCTCTCTCTCTCTCTCTCTCTCTCTCTCTCTCAGTGTTTGCGTTCAGGATTTATTTAATCCTCTGTGACTCCAGCTTTCCAACTTCTGTATCACTGCTAAACTGTAACAAATGTGATCTTCTTTAGTGCTGCTTTTGTTTGTGGGGTGTTTGGTTAAAACTGAAAGTAAATTTCCTGTACATTACAACTAATGTTCCTACATATAAATAGTCCAATTTTGCAAAGCTGGAAGCCTGATCTACATATTAAAGAATGGTTAAATACACATTGATGCACAGATAAATGCTTTAGGGTTAACCAGGACATATCATCATCATCATCATCATCATCATCATCATCATCATCATCATCATCATCATCATCATCATCATCATCATCATCATCATATATTATCATTAGTAGATATGAAAATAATAATGTAGAAAACTAGTCTCTGAAACATGTTTCAGGAAATTTATATTGAGTGTTTAGTGTTACTAATTGACTCATTTTCTATTTTAATGTGATTCCAACAACATTGCCATCAGCTTCCAGATTTATTGATAGATATGAGAAGTTTGAAATAATTATGTTCTCTATGTGCTTTCATTGATCTGCAGGTTGATACATAAGAGCAATAAAGTACTAGCTAATTTTGATCCCTATTTCTTTCTCTGAACAGAAATTCTGGTTTGTTGATTTCAGTTGTTTACAGCAGCACCACCACTAGCAATGGGCCTGTTTGATAAGGTCTGCTCTGCAGAAACAATGTTAAAGTACCCAGCATTGTACAAACCATCACAGAATGCAGATCTTTTTAATGTAAGAGTGTTCTGGGTTTGGATACTGAATTCACTGGGCCACTCAATATTGTTGTTTTGGTTACCATTATTTGCTGCAGAGAAAGATATTCTCTGGAGCAATGGCCGAGAAGGAGGCTACCTCCTTTTAGGAAACATTGTGTATACAGTAAGTAGAGCCTAGTTTCTTATTATTGAATATATTTTATTATACTTAATTGCTTGCATATGTAATGACCATGGCCCAGATTGTGATGGCATGTCATCTTCTAATTGTTACACTGTAGAGATTCCTAATACAAGGGTTAATCCTTATTATGGGTCCCAGATTATGAAAATACATGGTTGTTAGGTCATTTTAAACAAGTTTTCTATTTTTAAATTATTTTATTTAAAGTCTTTATTTTGATCATTTCCCTATTCAACTGAGCATTAAGAGTAGCTTTGTGTATCCCTTATTTGTATTCTTAGTGGGAAAAAAAAGAACAAGTTTCCCATTCAATGGAAATGGTCATAATGCTCAGGAATTGACAACCAAATCATTCTCCTTAAGTCATTCAACTTGGAACAAAAAGCATACTTCACATAGCAGAAGAAAATGTATACAACAAAAGTCTGGTGTTTAAGAAAATTAAAAAGGCTAAACTAAAGAAAACCATTAAGGAAGAAACTACATTCACCAAAGAAAAAGAAAGCAACAGCATATTCAGTACATTCACATACCACCCAAAACATTTAATAAATTCAAACAAATCTCTAGGGAACAAAATATCATTCTGGCACCTACTAATAGATACTCAGTTTTAAAATAGCTAAATTCAAAAAGAAAATATGAAATCCCACCAATTAACAGATCCATAATACACCAAATAAATTGTTACAATTGTGAAAAACGCTACATAGGTCAAACTAAACAACCTAAAAACCAGAATCAAAGAGCACTTTAGAAACATAAAAATGAAACAAGAAGATAAGTCAGCAGTTGCATTTCATTTTTATAACAAAAACCATGACATTGATCCAAATCCAAAATTACTAAACGGAGTGATAAACCAAAATAAACTGACAACATGGGAGAACATATTCATACGGAAAAATAAGGACAGTAGATAATTTGACAAAGAAGGTTATAGTTAGCCAGAGAGAAGAAATCAGATAACAACAGACATTAGTTGGAAAGAGGTTGAAAATGAAGGCGACGGCTTCCAAAACTAGTATCTCATTAATATAAAAATGTAAGTGACATAGTATCAAAAAACCGACTACAAATAGTTTCTTCAATTAACAATAGATCATTTCCTATGAAAAAGTTCTTCTATTGCTGATTGCTGTGTTCTGAACTATGAACTATTTCATTTTCATTTAAATCACCATCACTAACCAATTCTGAGTCACCACTGATTTGCCATCACTCTATGCCATCCCTTTGCTTGGATCTATTCATCCAACAGTTGAAAACAGATAAGTCAATGTCCAGTTCTTAGACTAGATAAGGGAATTCTTAGAGATTCAGAAAATAAAATCCTTTGGATTTAGTGTGGAATCTGAGTCATACTTCTGCAGAATTTGTGTTCTTGCATACAGAATAACATTTACACTTTGCCATTTTATGGCAGTACTACAACTCACTACACACTGCCCAAAATTCAAAGAAAGACTAAGGAAACATACTCTAAGTGTGCCTTTTGAAAGTGTAAATGCCATTCATGAAAAGGTACTGGTGGTGTAGAGTGCAAGGGTTTTTCAGGTAAAACACTAGAGCCACAATGAGCTCGTACTGTTACACAAACTTTCAAACTTTTTAGGTCATCAAAATCTGGGTCTTGGTAATTTTAATTGCATATTCCCATAAAATGTTCTAGTATGAATTTAACCATCACTTGCACATGCTATACATTGTGTAAATTTTAATTAAGAAAATAAAATAGTTTTCATTTGAAATGTTTGATTTAATTTCAGTATGTGGTGGTAACCGTGTGCCTGAAGGCAGGATTGGTAACCAATGCTTGGACGTGGTTAACACATCTTGCCATATGGGGTTCCATTGCAACTTGGTTTATATTTCTAGTCATTTACAGGTATAGTACTCCTTTAATTAATTAGAGCCAACTGAAAAATTCAATGCCATGGCCGGGATTTGAACCACGGATCTCCTGGTTTCCGTCCAGTCGCTTTAACCCCTTGAGCTACCATGACCAACATGCCAACGCGACATTAAACTTTCCAATTGACTCATTATATTTTCCCGGTAAACCATTTAGTACTCCTTTGCATACTTTTTGTATACAAATGAAACCCAGTAAATAACATTATGTATGCTTTGGCTTTGCTTTTTGATTTAATAAATTAGATTATATATAACCTTCTTTATATATTATGTATATGAGGGTCTTTCCGAAAGTAATGCTTCCTGTTTTTATTATTGGAAACTACAGGAGATATGTAAATCACAACAGCACAGTTAAATGAAGCAATATTTCAGCTACAGATTGTCATTTTTTCATGTAGTCACCACCATTCATTATTCACTTCTGCCGACAATGAATCAGAGCCTGCATGCCACGCTTGTAAAAATCTGAACCAGCTGAGGCTAACCACTTTCTTACAGCTTTGACAACAGCATCTGAGTCTTGAAAATGTTCGTCACGTAGAACATCTTTCAGAGGCCCAAAGAGATGGAAGTCTTAAGGTCCTAAATCTGGACTGTACGGTAGATGTGGTAAGACAGTCTAACCAAACTTTGCAATCGGTTGCGTTGTCACAAAACTGGTGTGGGACTGGTATTATGTTCACCTGTTGCAGGTGAAAGTTGGTCTTCTTCTCTGGCCTTACCCTGGAAATTCAGGCTTTCAGCTTAGTGTTGTCTTGTAACATGCTGAATTGACAGTTGCTCCAGGCTCCAGGACATTTAAAAGAACCACACCCTGGCTATCCCAGAAGACTGTACACATCACTTTGCCTGCAGATGGCTGTGTTTTGAATTTCTTCTTGGTCGGAGAATTCACATGTCGCCATTCCATGGACTGTCTTTGGTATTCTGGGTCATAGTGGTGACTCCACTTCTCATCTCCGGTGACAGTGCTAATCAGAAAATTGTCACCTTCAGCTTCATATTGGTCCAGAAGGTCCTGACAAATTTCCATTCAATGATTTTCTGTTCTTCTATAAGCATCCATGGAACCCATCTTGCACAGACTTTGTGATAACCAAGATGTTCCAATATTGTTTCCAGGGCATTACAGTGAACATATTGCCCCACATTGCTCACATCTATTGTTTCCTCTCACCTTTAGCAAATGTTGATGGATTTCATTTGATTTTGTGGATTTCATTTGGTGCAATTTCTTATGCAGTGAGAAATTTAATCACACTTCTCTGCTTTATATGCATGTCTACATCAGACTCCATTTTGGAACATTCCAACTACCACAGAACAACGTAACCACCTGCAAATGAAAGAGGAAGGTTCAAGCATTACCACTACACTAACAACATCTGGCTGAGAAATCCAAAGTTAACACAAAAAATAGGAGGCATTAGTTTCGGAACAACCCTCATATGTACATCAAACTACCATGTACCATGTTGTTAATGAAGAGTGCATTAAAGCCCTTCAATATAGCAGCTCTTTATATATGTGGCTCCTTCCTAGATAGCACAGCTGCCATCAGAACTTTCGTGATAACTTTTCAACTTCGCTACTGCTACTGAAGGTGCCTACTGTAGGCATAGTTGAAACCTCTAGGAAGAAATAGTCCTGTGGACCATAGCGTACAGGCCCAGGAATTTGTGTGAGAAAATAATTAAAAAAGAATAATAATAGCAATAATTGTAATAATAATAGTAATATTGATGATAGTTTCTCGTGCTAACAGCCAGGTCAGATTAGGGTAACTACCCAAGCTTTCAGCGACTAACTCTGCCGCCATCCTCAGGGGAACTGAATCTAGGCTACTGATGTTGCGATATTTATACCTGACGCGCAGCCGATAAGAACCGCCTACTTTCTTCCCATTGGCCGAGCTCCGGCCGATGGAGAAACGTGCGGAACCAATCAGGTGATTGCCGATGCTTCTTTGCACTGTGGAGGAGAGATATGCTGAATGACTGATGTCCATGCTTTGCTGATTTGAAGGCCTTCTTCCCTGTTGAAGTTGTTTTTATTCGCTTTAATGTATAGGGCTTCTTTAACCAATTTATCGTAGTACCTAGAGGACTTTTCAAGTATTTTTGTAGAGTCAAATTTGATTTTATGATTTGTATTATATGTGTGCTCAGCCACTGCAGATTTTTCTGGGTATCCTAGTCTAATACAACGTTGATGTTCTTTGATGCGATCTTCTACTGTTCTACCTGTTTGTCTTATGTAAACTTTGCCGCAACTGCATGGGATTTCATAAATGCCTGGTGCACGAAGACCTAAATTATCTTTAGCAGAACCTAAATACTGTTTTATTTTGGTTGGGGGTTTGAATACAGTTTTTATTTGATATTTCATGAGCAATCTGCCAATTTTTCCCGACAGGGCGCCACAATAAGGGATGACTGCTAAGCCTGCGTGTTCTTTCTTTGTGTTGGGTTCACGGTTGCGTTTGGAGTGCATTTTCTTAAAAGTTCTGTTTATTTCCTGGTTAGTGTATTGGTTCTGCCTGAAAACTGTACGCAGGTGTTTTATTCTTGAGGTAGATTTTCGAGATCAGAGATAGCAATCGCTCGATGTATGAGTGTTGAGAGGACTGTCTGCTTTTGTGCCGGGTGATGACAGCTGGTGCTATTAAGGTAAAGATCAGTGTGGGTTGGTTTCCTATACACCTTATGACCCAGGTGACCCTCGTTTTTTCTATAAATAAGTAAATCCAAGAAAGGTAAGCCATCCGGGTATTCAATTTCCATGGTAAACTTAATGTTGGGATGGATGCTGTTGAGAAATTCGTGGACAGCTTTCCGCGATTGGCAGATTGCTCATGAAATATCAAATAAAAACTGTATTCAAACCCCCAACCAAAATAAAACAGTATTTAGGTTCTGCTAAAGATAATTTAGGTCTTCGTGCACCAGGCATTTATGAAATCCCATGCAGTTGCGGCAAAGTTTACATAGGACAAACAGGTAGAACAGTAGAAGATCGCATCAAAGAACATCAACGTTGTATTAGACTAGGATACCCAGAAAAATCTGCAGTGGCTGAGCACACATATAATACAAATCATAAAATCAAATTTGACTCTACAAAAATACTTGAAAAGTCCTCTAGGTACTACGATAGAGTGGTTAAAGAAGCCCTATACATTAAAGCGAATAAAAACAACTTCAACAGGGAAGAAGGCCTTCAAATCAGCAAAGCATGGACATCAGTCATTCAGCATATCTCTCCTCCACAGTGCAAAGAAGCATCGGCAATCACCTGATTGGTTCCGCACGTTTCTCCATCGGCCGGAGCTCGGCCAATGGGAAGAAAGTAGGCGGTTCTTATCGGCTGCGCGTCAGGTATAAATATCGCAACATCAGTAGCCTAGATTCAGTTCCCCTGAGGATGGCGGTAGAGTTAGTCGCTGAAAGCTTGGGTAGTTACCCTAATCTGACCTGGCTGTTAGCCCGAGAAACTATCATCAATAATCAACGCCGGGAAAGCTTCAAGTCATTAATAGTAATATTATAATAATAACAAAATAATATTAATAATAATAATAATAATAATGATTTTTTGTTGTTGTAATTTATGTCCTCCAACGTTAAGTCATATCGGACGGTGAATGAATTGGGTGAAATGATGCTCAAATGAGTCCAGGGTCCATGTAGCTTAGAGTTACCCAACATTTGTCTTGAAGGATAAGGGAAAACCCCGGAAAAACCTTATCCAGGTAACTCACCCTTACCGAGATTCGAACTCGGGACCTTTTGAATGATGATGATGATGATGACGATGACGATGATGATGATAAACAATTGTGAGTCTAATTGGATCTGTTTCTCTTTTCTTATGCAATTCTTGACCTTAAAACATGCTGATTTTGCAAAATGATTAAAAGAACCAAAGAGAGGAATAAAAAAAAAATAGAATAAATTAGAGATAAATGTCCAAAACATTAGGAGTAAAGGTAAGGCAGAGACTTATTGGAAATATCTCTGCCAACATCTTGGCTACATCCATTACTTTGTCCAGTAGCACAATATGAAAATTGCCCGAATTTACCATGTTGCATGAGATAGAGTCAAAGTTGCTCAAATGATAGAGTCAAATGGAGATAGACTCCATGTTGCATGAGATAGAGAAATTCAGTGCCATGGCTAGGAAATGAAACACGGATCTCCTGGTTTCCCGCCAGTTGCTCTTACCCATTGAGCTACCATGGCCAATGTGCCATCCTGACATTAAATTTTCCAGTTGACTCTCATATTTTCCTGGCGACTTAATATTGTAAGCACTTGAGTCCCAGGTTTCATCATTAAACTCTCATTATTTAAGTTAATTGATGGTTAATTAAATTAAGTTAAATTCCTTCACATTGAATTTTTCAGTTTGACTCTATCCAAAAGCTTAGCCTATACACGGCTAGTGTGAGGGAACAATTAATTTCCATCAATTAACTCAGAGAATACAGTTTCTCACCTTCTTTATTTCTACCTATGTACATGCATTACCGAAAGTTACCTTACTTTGCCATCTTATATTCCTTACCAATTACACACTTCCAAAGTCATGCAAATGATGTTACACTACTGCTTGCTACTTTCATTTCTCATAAGTTGCTGGTGTGCATTACCAGCCCCTAAGTCCATGGCAACATTACCAGTTTTTTTTTTTTCTATCCTTAAAATTTAGTTGGTTTTGTGTGTCATGAACTCCTAGAAAAGAAGATCTTAAAATGTTATTCACTGTCATTTTCCAATTTTGTTTTGAGTTTAATGGACCCATCATATACTATCATGTTTATTATGCAAAAATATTTTACATAAGAGTCAATTTAATCCCATTGCTATTAAACATTAAACTGCTGAACAATCTACTGTTGATGGACAAATCTGCAGTTTCACACCATTTCTGGATGACACATCAAATATTACACTAATCAAACCAACTAGTCTGCAGCAGAGTTGGACACATGGGGAAAGATATTCATTTTGAAACAAATGACAGTTAATGAATTTTGATTTACTGTAACCAAGTACCCTCTGGAAGTACATTTCACCGCAAAATGATGTTGCCATGATAGATGACCACCACAACAGAAACACTAACACGGGTCAGTCGGATGCATTCTCTAAAGATGGGAACAGATGTTCCTGAAACATGTTAACATAAAGTAAAAACAGTGATGTTAGTGTTACTAGTGTCGGCTCATCTTAAGTAAATTACATCTTAACACATTACTCTTTCTAGCTTCTTCCATATATAAATAAAAGGTCATTCCTACTTTAAACTGTTCATGATTAGATAATAGAGAAAAGTAAGATGAAAAAGTTTTATATAGCTAAAAATTGTAACAGTAAAGCAGTAATTGTAAGATACAGTTGATTATATTAATCAAGTAATGCAATATGTACCAATAGTATGTAATATCTGAACAAATCTGTCAAGACTGTATATATAAATGAATGAATATGAATTCGTTAAACTTCATTATAAATACAGATTCTTATATATTTCAATTTAATACTATTCATCTTATGTACATTCTCCTACATATCTCAAGTTACATATCAAATTACAACTCTTTATTGAGTAGCTGAAGTTCCTTGGGCCCATAGACTCTAACACCATTGTTTTTGAGCTATAGGACTCTATTTTCCACTTTTGGTCCTCAATCTACATTATCCTGATTATCCTTATTTCTAATTTTTCTTAACCATTTATTTCTCACCAAACCTAAGTAGTTTCCTATTTCCAATACATTGTTTCTTGGTTTAACACTCAATAACTTTTTAACTAAAATTTCACTAGGTAACATAGTCCAAATCTTTTTGAGTACTTTTCCGCTCCAATTCTTTGTTTCCTCACATTCTATCAATAAATGACAAAAACTATTTATTTTTGTATTACACAGTATACACTTTCCTTGTTCTTCTCTCTCCCCTAAGCCTTTTAACCTTATTACTCCTGTTCTGGCCCATGCAAAGCCTTCTCTTGTCATTTTGTCACAAATATCAACATATTTTTCTCTTTCTCAATTCATTTTTAATCTCTCTATTGTACATAGTGAGGTTTTGGAATTTAAACTACCCATTATATCTTGCCTTTCTACATCTTCTATCCTCATTTTAACTCTTTTCCAGAAACCTTTCTCTACTCTATTACTATCCCTCCACATATCCCCATATCCTATTTCACTCAGAATTTCATGTATACTCTTGTATCAAGTATCTTCTTTAATACCTTTTTACTGCATTTCTAAACACTTCAAAATGTTATTAGTTTCCAATTCTTTTATTTTGAACCAGTATTTCAATACTCTTTCCATAATTTTAGCTTTGCTACCCTATCTTCCTAACTCCATTTGTGCAACCCCATTTGGTGATGCTCTTCTTAAGCCTAAAATTAGTTTGCAAAAACTCCTATGTACCTTGTTTACATAATCCCATCCTTCCTCTATGCCCCAAATTTCAGCTCCATATAACATTTTTGCCTCGACTACTGCCCCATATATTCTATATAATTAATGTTGTTTGGTAGCAATAAATGCTGCACAATCGGTGAGTTAAAAAGAACTATACATATAGTAAAATTATCATTTTTTCTTGTCATTTTCAATTAAGGAAAAAGTTGAAATTAATATATATGTTAGATAGAGTCAACATGAAAAATTCAATGCCATGGTCAGGATTTGAACCACGGATCTGCTGGTTTCCATCCAGTCGCTCTAACCCATTGAGCTATCATGGCCAACATGCCGTCCTGACATTAATTCTCCATTTGACTCATATATTTCCCTGGTAGACCACTAGGGGCTCTCGCATCCGAGATACACCGTTTGTGGCGACTTACTGTCGTAAGTATTTCAGTCCCAGGCTTCATCATTTAACGCTTATTATTTTAGTTAATTGATGGAAATGAATCATTTCTTCACACTAGCCATATCTAGGCTAAGGTTTTTGATTAATTTCCA
Source organism: Mantis religiosa (assembly GCA_030765055.1). Taxonomy (NCBI): domain Eukaryota; kingdom Metazoa; phylum Arthropoda; class Insecta; order Mantodea; family Mantidae; genus Mantis; species Mantis religiosa. The sequence goes on from CM060947.1 coordinate 123,798,671, forward strand.
TCAATTAACTAAAATAATATATATGTTTCCAAATGCTGAGCCATTAGCCCTCAAGCTTTCCAATATTCTTCTTCAATGGAACTGATGGTAGTTAGTCTGTTGCAGGTCAAAAGATGTTTCTCTATCATTAATGTATAAGTGTGTTAAACTAAAGCCAGAACTCTATAAAATTATACAATAGAACCACGGCTTATCAAACTAAAGGGAGGAGAATTGTTTCAGATAATACAGTTTTTTTTTAGTAATCAGTGGTATTAAGCACAAAAGGAACATAGTTGTATTTTAAATGCTTTTAAAGTTTAGTAAAACATAATACTGTTTACAATATCAGAGTATGCATTACACCGTTTGCAGAGATTGCAGATTGCAAATTTTGTAATCTTGCAGTTTCCATGTGTCAAACGACTTTCAATTTATGTTCAATGTTTATTACAGCATGCTTTCTTTTTGCTGACATCTTAAAACATAAATCAACCACACTAACCAACATTATCAGTAAAATAGCAGTGGGCCTCCATATTGAATGTGTGTGCAAGCAATTAATACTTCTTATAATGGTGCAGTATTTCTTGTAGAGCATGAGATAGGGTTAACTGTGTACAATACCAAAGACTTGTATTGGAATATGGGGTTGAAGCAACAGAACAAAGCTAATTGTCATTGCAACATTGCCAGCATGAATTTGAGCATCTCATATATTTTTTATTTTTACGTTTTGTTTCCTTCATCTGCTATTTTAGCTAAGCAGGTTGCAAGGTTATGCTGTTTTAATTAGTCACATGCTTCAAAAGCTATTTAGGTACTGCATGATGTTTAACTAACCCTATATAATACATCTTATTATGTTTTTCAAATGAAATGATGGTGAGCAACCAATTGGAGTCCTGAGGTGTTGTCCTATTGCATTCCCACTAAGTGATGTGTGACAAGCATCAACCTAATCAATCTCTATTAAATGCTATTCATGCTAAGACAAGGTAACACAACAGGACTATGAAAACTGCGTGAAACATGCAGGAAACCTACAAGAAGACAATTTTCTTAAGAAATAGCACGTAACGAGATTTTGGAACCTATAATCATAAATTTGCAAGACTCAGATAATTAAGACAGTGACAATAATGAATTCTCTCTTGACATAAGTAACATTGACAACAAAATGGGAGAAAAGGTTACTACAACCAATCAAGATGAAAACATAAACAAGTTTCCTACACAAAGTTATGGAATTAAAAACAGATCTGAATCTTCCTAATTCTAAAGAAAACATTTTAGTCAAAGAAAACCCACTGACTTTTGAACCAATTAATATTCAATTAGATTTAGAACAAGTAGTTACAAAATCTGAAACTTCCAAACCTGTAGTAAAAGCACTAGCATTAGAAACTGTGAACAATAGATACCCACCTGAAGAATGGTTACATATCTACACAGATGGATCTAACTTGGACAAAAACTGAGGAGCAGGAATTAAGTGTGCGCTGTTCTCATTCTATCAACCAGCAGGATACCACACAACAAATTTTGATGCAGAAGTAACGGCTATTCATATTTCACTCCAACACCTTCTATACAGAATAGATAAATTCAAAAATGCTGTCATACTTTCTGATTCTAAAGCAGCATTATGTGCAATAAGTTCATATAAAATGAGATCAATCCAAATTAAAGAATGTCACAAAATGATCCAACAACTTCAAAAACTACAGAAAAGAATTATATTACAGTGGATACCTGCACATTGTGGAATTGCTAAAAATGAATCAGCTGATTTTCTTGCCATAGAAGGTGCAAATTTAATTCAGAAACTTACCCTTTACATCCATAAAAAGATTGATCAAAAGCAAATATAAAAACAAATAAAACCAATCAATATCTAACAAAGCCAAAGATAAAAAATGGAACATTTTAATTAAAAATCCAGAAATTATTCCAGAAATCCCAGTAAAACTGCAGTAGCAAATTTTAGATTACTTACGGAACATGATTATTTGGCCAAACACTAACACAGAATAGGAATTTATACAAGTCCAAATTGTCCTCTGTGCAACAAAGAAGAGGAAATGACTGAAGAACATCTTTTAACCTGTGAAGCCCTACCTGCCGGACCCATTACACAGAAATATTGGAGAGCAAGAGAGCTAATGGCTTCATTGCCAAAGCCTAGCATTTGAAAACAACAACAAAAGTGACATTGACAGTGATATGGATGAGCCACTGGCAGTTCCACTGGTTTAGAAAAACAGGTAATTCATAAAGTATAATCATAATTATAGCATTTAAAATATACATAATTTGTGAAAATACTTTTTCAAATTTTGATTGTGGCAACTGCATCATTATAAAAGTTTGGAAAATTTAATTCGGTTACCCTTACGTCTAGTGCTAAGCAGACCTGCATGTTGTATGAGTGTGCGAGAGAGAGAGAAATATAAAAAGAGTGGGGATAACAAGCTGGCAACACTGAGTGCACTAACGCATCTGATTAGCTGGACTCCAGAACTCTTCCCATTTGAAACACATAATAGTTTCCACATAGAAAGTAGCCTATATGGTTATTATTTTGTGCAAAGAGGATTGTTCCCAGGCAACTGCAAAGTGAGATTTGTGGTGGACAATAATTCGCTGGGGTGGGTTTTCTCCTGGTCCTCCGGTTTCCCCTGCCAGTATTCCACCAATTGCTCCATCATCTTTTGTATCACTCACCTCGCCCTCATATTATCATCCACTTCCTTCACCCTCATACCAGGCATCGGGCTGATCACCCATCCTGGTTGACTATCAAAGATCCAGAGCTTCGGTTCCTCAGGCCCACCTCAAAGGGATAGCGGAACAAGAATCCCCTAACACCACGATGGTGGTACCACTAGGGAAGATGAAGAAGAGAGGATTGTAGTAGGCCAAAAAATCAAAATAATCTAAATATCTTGGTTATTATTGTTTGGAAGGGAAAATGCTACATATCAAAAGTTTGTAGGCAAAATCTTTCTATCAAGTTTTGCTATTTACAACATTTAAATAAAAAATATTTAATAGATTATCACAGTTTTACATGATTCTTTACTTCAATTCACTTCCTTATACTGTAAGATTACATAAATGGCTCTAGCATGGGTACTATTAAATCTCTTACTTATTATAACTAATTTTCAAAACATTACAACACATTTGAGTTGAAATGGCGAGGTGAGGCTGTTAGGTTAGAGAATGCTTGAGCAAAATCTGGGTATTTGAGCATTTGAAGATATAGGTCTTTATTTTCCTGCTTAGTTTGCACCACCAGTTGGGAATAAATTCATATATCTAAAAATTCTGTATTAAATCCAAAAAATAGGACCTTTCTTTTACTTGCACTTAAGTCCCTAATACTTGACCAGGAGTGACAGGATTATGAAGTTCAACAATGTCTTGGTAAAAAGAATATTGTTCCCTCATTTTGTTGCACGTGACTCCAATCTTTAGGTGCATTTAAGCAATTATAAAATGTTTTCATTTTGATTTTTACATTTTCATTTGAAAAATAGGTAATGAACTTCAAAATAGTTTGCACTTGTATAGTATTTTAGTATAAATTTTTATTTTTATTATAAGTTGGATTTTATTACATTGTCAAAATGCATTTAATAGTGGTTTACAAATTATAAAAAATGAACATACAAAATTACAAACTTTATCAGCACTTTGCACTATATTGAATTTGTGAAAAATTTGCACATATGATATCGAGCCCAAATGAACTAGCTGCCAAAGGGCCTTAAAGCCCCACACTCACTCCCTGCATATGAGGCATTGTATGTCAGACAAATAACCCCAGCTGCACAACTACCCTCTTCCTGCTTCATATATGCTTTGCTAATGACATAGACTAATGTAGACTTTGGGACCAAGTAACTGCAGACACCTTTTGGGAATACATGTAGTCAGATAGGATGATTGTGTACAGGTAGACCGCAAACAAAATGCGGTCATTGTGCACATGCGCGAGAAGAACCTTTTCCCCTTCTAATCTCTGTTTCATATAACCTTGCCCGGCTGAAATGTATCACTCCGCGTTCAACAACCCTCCCCCTCGCCCTAATTGGCTAATGCTTTCGCGTCATACACCATAGGCGGTACCTTCCCGTTACATTTCGTAATAATTTCCGGGAAGATAAATAAAATCATACAAAAATCATACAAATAAGGATATGAAGGCATGCAAAAATTCAAGTTTATAATGAACTGAGCAAATTGAAACAGAATGGCTGAGCAATGAAACTGAAAGAGTTTATAATGAAAGGCCTTCGGCCTTTTCCACTGGAATTTTTTAAACCAGCACACATACCTTTCAAAAATGCTTGTCTTTCAGTCTTAAAAGTCGTCACACCATACTTTACTTTTCGTGTGTTCTTCGTGTATATTTAGTGATTTGTATCTCGGTGCAGTGTGGTTGTCAAATAGCGTCTTCGCCACACAGCAATATCACCTCTGTCTTTTAGCACATTTTTCTTGCCTCTTTTTTCATTCACAAATCCCAGCTGTATAAGCAATCTGCTGAAATTTGGTAAATCTGCATCCTCATTTACAGCAGACGAAATGTTACTTATGTTAGGGAGTTCGTTTCTAAAGAAAAACTACACACATGAAGACGCACAACACTTTTCACGTATTTTCTCCGAGCACGCACTTTTGTTTATTCCTGCTTTTGCCTGGAGTGGTAAGTTTTCCTGTTTCCTCAATTTCATGTCGCGATGTTCCTACGGATCTAACACTCACACCTGTAACTTCAGAGCCCAGCTGTTCGACTTCTCTCACTGACAAAGACGGATTCTTCTCTGTGAGTGCATTAAACACATACAACACAATTCTTTTTTCGCCTGTTTGTAAATAATTATCCTTGCGATACTTAAGCGAAAAACTGGCGGTAGACTCTGCCATTATACATATAATACATGCGCAATAAACGATCAATAAAATAATTTAGCTCCCGCACTTTCGAATGGCGATGCATGACTAATCCAGTTCGAAACAAGGTCAGTGATAAAAGTCTTATAAACAAATGTCACCACTACCGCTAAATCACATGCTATCGTGCCATGTGCTTGAGAGCAAAGGAACCTCCTCTTTACTTTGTTTAAGAATTAACATGCATTTCAGATAAATCAACTCTGTTGCGCAATATATTTAATTAAAACAGTTACGAAAATATAAATTTGACAATTCTCTTCCAACATACAATGATATATCACCATGTTAAATAACGAACTAATTTTTACCGCACGACAGTCATTAGCACAACAGCAACCAATGAGAGGTGATTAGGTCACGTGACCGTTAAGAGATACTGGGCAAGCTTACGTGAAACAAGGTATAGCCATCCAAGCATCACGTGACTCCCACTACTCCGTTCTTGCATGCGACAGAGCGCAAACAACACGAAATGTGTGTATTTTAATGCTGTTTTGATTTTCAAAATTAACAGAAAATAATTACCTCGGATATGACCTCACAATTGATCTATAAATAGATAGAATCATAGTTTGTTTAAACCCTGAGGAACAAAGCAGTGATTCAACAGAAAATGCAAAGAGTGAATGTAACAGTGAATGCGAAAGTGAATTAAACAGATAACCAGTGCAGCCTGTGCAATGAAGGAGAGTAAACCTAAAATGACGATAGAGGGGGAAAGCTAGAGGACTCCAATGGTTGTAAGCCACGCCTCCAACTGCATTTTGTTCACGGTCTAGTTATAGTTATCTTTCTGTTCTGATTAGCTGTGTATAGGTGGCCTAGGTAACATACTCCTTGTTTTATTAAATGTACTCTTTAGTTTATTGCTGTTTCATTTACTCTTTTAAATTAACTTGGACACAGTATTTTTCAGGCAATTGAGGGACACCTAAATGAAAAGACAGAGATCGACTGAGATCTGAATCCAAGTCTTCCTGTATTACAGCTACAGAAACTTTTTCTGAGCCCTTTTGCTCACTTTATTGTATGTTGAAAACATTTCTAAGAAGATATCACAATTAGTTTGAAATACTTTTTTGTATAGGTTTTAGATTTGCTTTTTAAATGGGTTTTTAAAGCTGTGTGACTACTGCACATCAGCCTTCTGTGTTTGTTTTGCTTTACAGTGGATAATTACACTTTCCAAGGTGTTACGTACATAAAATTAGTGTTTCATTCAGTTATATTGTGAATATAAATCATGAATAATTTATCCCATTATATTGGCCATTTTTGCAGTGGAAGTATAAGGATATATATATAACTCTTAAGTTATATCTCCTGTTATAACTTGTTATAACTTTGTTATAACTCTTAAGTTATCATAAGAACAGAATTAGCATATTATTGAATGTATTGTTACAGCAATTTCTGGCCTGTATTACCAGTGGGAGCTGTTATGTTAGGGATGGATCGTATGATGTACTCTTCCCCTGTGTTTTGGTTGGGACTCTTCCTTATACCCTTTGCTGCACTTGTACCAGATATTTCCTATAAAGTGTAAGTACTTTTATATATTATGGAATTTTTATAGTATTTTAAACCAGTGGCATGTCTAATGTTTGTGTTACATATATACATTATGTTAATACTTATTAATTTTTAACAAAGGAAAGTAAAGATAAACTTCTTTGAATTTTCTCATGTTGTTTTTTCCTGCTCTATAATAAGTGTAAGAGGAAAATTAAAAAAGAAGAAGAAGAAAATGAAGTTCTGATATTTTATTTTTGTTTCCAAAGTAAATTTCGGGGTTTAGCTTTCTAAAAGTACATTTTTTTCCATTCTAACCTTTGTTAAAAAGTTTAGTTTTTATTGTCTATTCAAATGCTGTGATCACAAAGTAGTAGAGCAACTGACTGAAGTATGTTACTTCTTTACTAGAGTGAGTAATTGAAAAGCTTCATTTATAATTTATAATCTGTAGAAAAGCTAAGAGAATTTAAGATTTAAATAGAATTTAAAATTTAACAGAAAGATTAGAAAAAAGTCAGACTGCTGGGTGATTTAATATATATGTGAACTGTTAGAAAATATCAATATGTATCAGTATGTAATAAACAGTACCATATTTTGAGGTTTTTATTATGTCTTCTGTCTCTATATTAATATGATTTGTATGTACTTGTAGAATACATGCCACAGCTTTCAAATCCGTCACAGAGATGGCTAGAGAGAGTGAAATTCGGAAAACAGACCCAGGAAAGGTCATCATGAAGGAGACGAAACACTCGTGAGTGCCTTAGAATTTTAGTAGCTAACAATCTTTGTTTAAATATAGTTTTACCATGGAGTTAAACTAAGCATACTTTGAAGTTTCTTTTTTAAGTGCTTTAAGATCATGAAGCATTGGAATTTATCTTTTAGTTGGTCTGGATCATTCTTATGATTGTTGGTGGCCATTTGAAGCAGCATGGTTTTGTTATTTATTCATTAGCAAACATAAGAAAGATGCACTCCAAGCAAAAGAAGATTCCAATATAACAATGATGCATTTGAAACTTCCAATCAAAAATGACCAAAAAATGCTTTCTTTATAATTAATTTAGGTTTAAAAATCATTTAGGTAATTAGATTTTAACTATCCTTTGCTTTCCTTTCTTCAGTCATAAATATATTTTCAAATCTATTCATGTCTGTCCCTGATATGGGTCTTACATTTTTAGGTTTATTTATTGGCTCATTGTAAGACTGATATCTTAACCCCATTTAGTGTTATTTTTATAATTTGGCATCAAAATCTGAAATATTAGTTACTTCACTTATTTTATTCATAAATAAGAGTCATTTATATTCCGAGAAATAAATAAATAAAACTAAAAAGATAATTAACCTAGTCTCACAAAAATTCTGATAGTAATTGTTTTGATGTAGCTTTTGCATCAACCAATATAAATATCACTGTTTCTTAGCAAACAAAATAATTTTTGGCACTAAATTAATTATTAAAGTTGGATAAGTTTCAAATATATTCTGGCTTTTGTATTTTAGTTTGTTGTAATTTAAAATTAGGAAATAGTACATAGTTCAATAATCAGCTACTCAACATTGTTCACTTTTGACTGGTTAACATAAACTGTAAATATATCACTTACATTCATTAAAAACACAGGCTTCATGTTGTATTAATACTTACAGTAGACTTAATGCCTCACATTGACAAATTCCTTTTCTCACTCTTGAAATTAGTTCTTCTGCATAGCAACATGTATTCACTTTCACAAAAAAATGAAGCTGTGCATCATCATTTTATTACTTTTATTTTCATTTTACACTAAGATTGAACAACATCTTTCATACACAAGAAATGTTTAAAGGAAATAGCTACTTGTACAAATAGAAACCTTAGGTTGTACATTACTTTGCTTTGTATCATTGCATTTAGTCAGCAAACGATATTACATAATGTTCTTGATTAAATTTTTAGCTGCCATTAAACTTAAAACATATTTTCTTTCAGTGCAAATTCATTTGTACATAGGATTCATCAGTCAGTGGTCAATTTTTCTAAGATTTAGGTGACAGAATGCAAATCATTTACACAAATATCATTCTGGTCTTAACTACAATATTAAAGAAATAAGCTCTTAGTAAAATAAAAGTCAGTAAATAAACAAAATGTATTCATGGTTTATCAAGTGTTTTTATATTATTTGAAACATTCTTTATAATGCAAAAATATTCATGATATTAAAAACACTTAAGTTTTCACAGTTAGCATTAATACAGTATAGTTTAGATTCCGGGCATATGAGTTGTAGTCCAACAGATGTTAAGTTCACCCAGCATTTCATCCACGACTTTACTGGAAATATTCAAAGAGAATATCGGTAGTTAATGTTCCCTTTAAAGATTCCCAGCAAAATCATGGGGGAAATGATAGCTAAACCTCCATTTGTTAGCTCATATCTGGAAATCTACATTTCATTGTATTTATGGCATTAATTTGTTCATAGTACTCTGGAGTAAGTTACTTTATAAATAGCTTCAGAGGATGCACAGAAAGCAAAGAAAGATATTTGGATAAATTTGTGGTATTGTTTTTAAAATTATTCCATAAAATCTTCCTTCATAGAAGAACAAATAAATTTATAATGTTCATATTATTTTTGTCACACTTTAATCAATTTCAGTTTAAAATGTGTTAATGCAGGATAGTACATTATATTTTGTTTCTCACACCAATAATTACTAGTTAACTTTGATGTCATGTGTCACATACATATCTTTTTGGGTTTCTGATGATTATTAAATGTGTATAATAGGCTATTAGAGCTGTTGATGTCAGTAATCCAGAATTCTGAGACATCTCGCCCATGGAGTCTCAAAAATTACCTTAATGCTTATGTCTTCCTTGGTGCATTGTAGTGCATTATTTATTTTTTAAATATCTTCTGAAAAAAGATGATGATCCACAGCTATAACTTCAGTTTAAAACAGAGACTTCAGAATCTTCTATTTTGACACAAATTTACTCCTTTTGTTTGCAAGTTAAAATGGAGAAAGGCGAATGAAGGGAATAGAGAATAAAGAGAAAGGAAAAGAATAGCAATATTAATAATTGCAACAAGATCATGAATTTATTTATTCACCTGCACCAATGATTATGTTTATAATTGATTATAGAGCCTTTTAGAAAGCTTTGTGAAAATATTTTGTACACTCTATCCTACAAATGAATTAGCATAAACTGCCTATGTTATTCATACCCATGGTATCTCAGCAAAAAGAGCTGTACCCCTGATTCTTGAATGATAAGAACAGATAGAAAATCATGCTCAAGGATTATGATACATCATAAAATAGCCTATATGCTGTTAATAGTACATCTGCCACATTGTAAACACATGGACTGAAACACTTGTAACAGTAGTTTTCAATAAATAACTCTTCATTGTTAAATGTTGAATTACCTAATTTATATCATAGTTATTTTACTGAAAATGATCCACTCAGTATATAACTATGATTAACTATTGTTTGGAGGCTAGTGTATCCACAGTAAGGTTTTGATTTAATGTTGTGGATGCAGAAATCACACTTTGCTGAAGAATATTGTGATAAAGTCTGAGTTCATACAAAATTTCAAAACTATTTCCTTGTACAAGGTCTCTGATGGAGGATGAAGGTATAGAGGGGTAGTTCTTTAAAAATAAATAATTTTCAATTAAAGACCCAAAGGCAAAGATATTTTAAAATAAAATGTTTAAGTGAAATCAAGATGTTGCAAAATATATAATTACAATGAACCTTTAAAATATAAAACTGTGAATGGAAAGTTAGGAGGTTAAAAATAATTATGACCTCAAAACTACCATTTTCTGTGGTAACATAGGTGTCTGAGCTCATTAAATCACAGGCTCTAGTGGGAGATCTATAATCAAGGACTGGACTGGACTGAACTGAACTGTACAGCAAGGACTGTACTCCCTGACTATGGCTTTTTTCCAGTTTTACTCTGTCCTCATAACTGGCATATGCTATGGCGGTACCTTAAAATTAGTCCTTGGATATTTTCTTCCCATACTCCCTTTCTTAATGATCTTTTTTTTTTTATCATAAGTGTCCATTGTCTTTGGGAAAGTATGCAGTCAGAATGGGCATTAACACTGCATAAAAACAGTTCTACTGCAGAAGTACTTATGCACATCATCACCGTCAGCCATAACGTAGGTATTGTGCCATATCACCATAATAAAGAATATACTTACTTTTTTTTAAGTTTTGTCAGTTTATTTTAACAATCACCTGCTTTTAAATTATGGCGCTCCTTAAAAAAATATTCTATGTATGCCCTTGTTCTTGCACACTATGCTTTCTTAGTTCCTGAATTGCTGGCTGTGTTTAAATGCATTTTAATTGTGCTGGTTTACAAGCTTCTGGTATCTGCTGCAAATTTACTTATCCAGAAAGTAAGCTTTTATATATAGCATGGCAAAAGCCACAAATAATTTATGGGTTAGAGGGAAGAAGGAAGGGGAAAGACAGGAAGGAGGGAAGTAAGAAGAGTTTATGCTGCTGAGGACCAAAAATTTCAGATTATTATAAAGTCACAGATGAGAAAGTGCAGTAAATGGAGTTCCTAAATGGTAGATATTGCTACATCAGTAAACCGGTACATGATACATCAGTTTTGAATGGACTGATTGATACAGTCCCCAAAACCATCTCTCCTTTTAACTGGACTGGACTTGGGTAAATAGCAGTAGTTCCTGCCACCCTCTTTTTAAATGTGCTATATTTTTTAGCTCTTCTCAGTTGATGTTAATTTTTTATAATAATCCTGCCAGCCTTAAAAAGGAATCTGATGTAAACAAACTGAAACTTCCATTGTGTAAGGACTAAGATACAATGAAACACAAAATTAGTATAATTTTGAGTCGAACTAATACTCAATGCTCCACTTATTGCTAGTATTTACCTAGAACAAGTTTCATTAGAATCTTCCTAACATCATCAGCTGTTGTCGACTAATGGACATTGGTTTGGTGAACTCACTCGAGGTGATAGGTGTGTCTCTGTCGATATCTTGATGAACTTGAAGTTTGGGTTTTCTTCAAAGGTAATGTCGAAATTAAACAATTTTCTTTCATATTTCTTTATGAAGATTTTTTCCCATGTGGTTAATGCATTTGGACCTTGGGCACTTTTTAATAAGTGGATTTCTCATTCTATTTCATGATTCTCCTTCCAAAAATGGTATGCTATCGCCGATTTATCTATTTCTTTGTTCCTGATGTTCCTAAAATGCTCTTTAAGCCTAAGTTCAAGTTCCTTTTTGTTTTTCCAATGTAAAAGTTGCCACAGCCTTTGCTGTTTATCCAGTACACACCTTATTTTTCGTCTGTGGGTATCTCCTTTGTATTATGTGATATCAAAAGGTGTTGTACATTAAATTTGTTCTGTGGGGCCAAAGTAATATTGTGCCCTTTGAAGACTTTCTGGAAAAGGTGTGTGGCTCTGGGATGATATGTAAATTTTCTGTATGAAGTTTCATTGCTGATTGGGGAAAGAGCAGTTACTTGTTTGCATCTGTGTTGTCTTTTGAATTTATCAATTTTCTTTTTGACCAATTCACCACTGAATCCATTGTATTCTGCAATGTGAGTGATATTATTGCACTCTTTGATATATTCCATCTTGTTTAAAGGTACATTAACAAGCCTGTAAGTTAAACTGTTGATAACAGCATGCTGGTGTTGTCTTGGGTTATATCCATCTGATTACGGTTATACCGTAATCTGATATTGAACTGCAGTGTATTAAGTAACCTTTAGCCAGTGTACACAGCTTGCCAAGTGCTTTTGTTTACATAAGATTCCCTTGTAAGGCATACAGGAGTATAATAAAAGTATAAACCTAAAGGCTATTGATAGCTATTAAATTATAATAATTAGTGACTAAACTTTACTTATCTTGATATTAATATATAACAGGACAAGTTTCACAAATCCGACATTTGCATTGTCAGCATCATAGTTCTGTTTTATAATATACACAGTTGAATCTGATTTATGCATATGGATATCTTAAGTTTATGATTTCAAGAGCATATGCTTTAACTTCTATAGATAAATTTACTTTCTTTTTAAAATCTGAAATTAAATCAAGTTTATATTCTAGTTCATTGATGTTCAGTGGATTGTTAAGAAGCATGAGAAGTTCTATTTTGGATGTTGAACTTTCTATAAAAGCATAATTGAGTTTTCAAACTGAAGGTAGATGTATAGTGTTCTATCCATCTTTTACTCTCTGAAAGTCTCAAGATTTTCTCATATGTTAAAAGAGCTTGCATTTCTAAATCTGTCATTATGGATGTATCACATTTAAATGCTTGTAAGGTCATTATAGGAGTAGTTTTAATAGCCCCAGTAATTAATCTAAGCACTTGATTTTTTTTTTTGGTGTGCGCTCAAGTTTCTGGAAGTTGAAGGTGATGTTATCAGTACTTCTACACAGTACTTAAGAACTGGCCATATATATTCAAATGTAGTTACAAGTAAAATAATGTAATTGTGAAAACAAATAATTTAATTATTAGAAAATGTTACATGAATGTTAATGCTCAATAACTGCAACAGTTATAACTGTTACTAGAAAATAACTGTTAGTCACATCTGTATTATTTATTACCTTACATGTATTAATTTTCTTAACTATTAGCCAAGCTCCCTTGATTGTTAACATTGCCATATTCAAAAATATGTTTATATTAAAAAAGGAGTTGAACCAAAGCAACATGTTTCTTTCTCCTGCCCCTTTTAGCTCTACGACTGTCAATTCTAGCAAGTTTAGATTTGAAATGTCCAGACAGCAGGAACTGTACCATTATGATGTTTGCAAATGTATTGATCATAAATCCTGCAGCATCATTCATGTAGGTACCTTGCTTTAATGTCAGAGTCTATGAAACTCTCCCAATCACATCAAACAATGCTCCTGAAAGTTTGAAGATATATAAACATCTAGTAAATGGGAATTATTATGTAAAGAGTATTATTATAAGGGAGTGTTTATGTTTCTTTCCGAAAAAGATTTTATATTTAATTAGCAAACCTGAAGCATATGTTGTATGTTGGCACAGCCTTTTCTTTTTACACAGCATGCCTTTAAAACATAGGTACTGCATTAGTTGAAGTGCAGTATGCAATAGCAGACCAGAATGATATTTTATGTTAAATGGTTTATCTTCTCTTGTGCATAGGGAGAAAAAGAATAATAATTGAAGGGTGGTATCATCCAGCTTTGTGTATTATTGTACACAGTAAAACATTTGATACCCATATTGGCTTTTGAAATTGAATGAGAGTGATGCAGGCTTGGTGTGTAACATGCTTTGAAAGATAAAAAAGGGCATGCTTGAAAGATTTCCAAATGATTTGAAGAGCTTGAAGTGCTTTGGCAGAAATGTGTGTTTGCTGCAGCAGTGTTTTGTGTTGTGTTCCACCCTGAGTTTGAAACATCAGTGATGTAATTACCTAGATTTGAAATGTGTGTTGCATATGTTGTTGCTAAAAAGCTCATGGCTAGCTTAGAGTAGTTTCATAGTCCTTATTTTTTACTTATTTTTGTCAACGAAAATAAACCAAAATAGTAGTTAACACGTGATTGGAGGAATTTAGTAACAGTGACATCAAAATTAATTGAAAAAACTCTTTTTGGTCAGTTTTTAACACTTTTTGAGGTTGATAATGGATGCAACAGCTTTTGAAACTAGTCCGTCAATAATATAAAAATGTAAGTGACAAAGAGTTAAAAACTGACTACAAAGAGTTTTTTTTTTTTCTCAAAAATAGTGGTATTGCAGAATAGTGTATAGTGTTCAGGTATGATTGAAAAACATCAACAGAAATCTTTGCTTCAAATACAATTGATAATGTTCCATTTTTGCAAGGGCTTTTGAAGCTCATTAAAGAACTGCATCTTCAGACTTACTCTTTTAGGCACTTTTTCGCATGTTAGTGTATAGGGAGGATGAAGCAAATGTATAATGCATAAAAGGAGAAGCTATTGACAGGGAATCAATACATACTATTAGAACATAAGCATTTTAGGGGGGGGGGGGGACTTGTTTTTTAATTATATTTTCCAAAGAACATGTTTTGCAATTCTTGAATTGTATCACCAACTTTGTGGACTCCATATACACCTAATGACAATAACCATAACAACATATAAACAAAGCTGATAATGCAGTTAAAGAATTGCAAAGATGACCTCTGGGAAATATAATTAAAAGAACAAAATAAGTGAGTTCTTTTACAAAATACTTATATTGGAATAAATATATTTTATATTCATACATTTACAAGAACTAGAAGTTTATAAATTATTTTTCTTCAGCAGATACTTCAAATATAAGGCAATGAAACCTATTCAGAGTTTTGTGCAAGACGACAATATTTTGCATTATCCAGTCAGTTTGTTTAAAGTCATGATGTAGTACCATATTTTCATAGATGAAATTTATTTCTTGAAGGGCTTTTAACCCTTTCACCGATATGGACGTCATATGACGTCCAAGTTAAAATGCCCCAAACCGATATGGACGTGTATAGATGTCCTGCATATACATGCATTTAATGCTCATTTAACGCCAATTATTTTAATCTTCCTACTTTACAATAAATTTAAATTAGTTTTATATGGGATGTAAACATACCCTTAAAGTATATCGAGATTTAACTGTATAAGAAATACGACTCATCTAAAATTTAATAATACCCTTAAAGGTTTCTTTTTGAATTGAACACCTCCAAACCGGGATAAACACCCAAGAGCACATCTGCAGATTCACACCAAATAATATTCGTTTCCTTGCGAACTTCTTTTTTTGCAACACACTAGACATTTTCGAAACGGTTGCGACTTTTTTGGTTGTGGGTGATATGCTTTTAGGAAAGTGTTTTCTCTCAAGTATGAGGGGTGATGTCGTGGTGAATTTCTTACCCCTTACCTCTGAGTATTATAATACTAAATTAGGTTACGAGCTATTTATACGCACAAGTACTGGTAGATGAATGTCTTGCATGAATTTACAGCTCTGAAAATTACTAAACAATTGTGCATGATTACATCCAGTGGTATAAAAATACTTTTTTTTTTTTTTTTTACCATTTAACTGTTTTTTGTAAAGAGGGATAGCTAGTAATAGCTGATCCACATCACCCATATTTGACCCGCCACTTCCTCCAAACAATGGAGTAGCTAACATGCCATCTGTAGACCAGTACACGTCACTGCTAACTATATCCTAAACATCTCCTTCATAATCGCACAACAAATATTCCAGATTTTCTACAGTAATATCAGAAGCCTGTATACTTCATACGCAAGGTACTTTATTTGCTACATTACGGGGATAAGCCATGGTTAACATTGAAATTTAACAATTTCAAATGTGTCATTCATTTAGCTCTTGATAGCTATAAGAAATCACTCTGAACACAGAGAGAGTATAAATAACTAAAATACTGAGCGAAAACAGCTGCATAAGGCTACCAGAAACCTTGGTTGAGAAACACTGTAATAACAGATGCTGACAGAGAGTTTTCTTTTCAGTGTAACGCAACATATACTCGTATGACTATCGCTTGGTATAGCATAAATAAACTAAACTTGAATCGGAGAAGTCGCTTGCATATATAAACATACATACATTGGTTTGTATACACTTATTGGGTTTCCGTTTCTGGCCCCTGAAGGGTTTAAATGGCCATCGGCGAAACGGTTAAAGGGTAGAGACAACTTCCACTGCTTGCAAATAACTTTCTGTTATTAATGTTAGAAAATTTATGTGCTTAATTTAACTTTTTGCAAACTTAACCCTAAGTTTTCTCCTAAATTATTTCTTAATTCACTCTTTATTTAAAGTAGTAAAATTATTAAGATGAAAACAGCTGATAATTATTTTATTTTTAAGTAAGGGAGGGCAGTCATTGAATTCCCTATGCACTGCAACCAGCTGTGATCTACTGCACTTCCCTTCATTTAATTCCCCAAGTTCTTTGCCTCCTTTGCAAAGTCTGCAAGGTTTTTAATAGGCACTTCATGAAATCCTGTACAAGTGTTAATGCATTTAATTGTCAACAAGAGTTTTTATTCAGATGCTTTCAAAAGAGATATTTCAGTGGTAATTGCACAATTATTTGACAACTTGTTGTTTAGTTGATAGTGCAGTGGCAAAAATCATTTGTTCCAGAAAATGCACAATTTTGAATAATTATTAAATGCAGCAAATATGGCATATTTTCCCAGTTTTGCAAGTCAGCCAGTATGTTCACTCAGAATGAACAACTGGAAAATTTATCAGATGAGTGAAAATAACAGTAAATGCCAAAATGTTGTTTCATGTTCTCTGTTATAAAAAAAGAGGATAAGGTCATTGTATGGTTGCATAGAAAAATATTCTACTTTATCCTTTTATAATTTGCTTAGTAAGCAACAGAATCATTTTTTTTTAATTATCTAACTCACTTTACTTTATAATCACAGAAATAAATAAAACCAACTATAATGTAAATAATCTTAATTCTCTACTGGAAAGTACCATTGGATTTGCTGCAAGTGAGCCATGTGCAGTTCTTGCACTGAAACTCTTGGCTTCAATATTATATTACTATTTCGGATGTTATATTTTAAAAACTGCAATTTCCAAAATGAATTATTGTTCTCTCACAATCATCAGCCTCAAATTAGCAAAGCTATAGATTTTCCTAATCATCTATTTGAAATATCTCTCTCTGATAAAATAAATGCAAAGAAGTGGACATATAACAAGCCACTAAACACTTCTCAAGTTGCAATACCTGTACATCCATGAAAATATATTGCTGCACTGTAAAGTGTGACATTTAACTCTCTCTGGAAGTCCCACTATCTAGATAATCCCACAGAACAAACTGTCAGTCAGTTACATTAATATAGCACTCACATTAACAATGACATCCACTCAAATTTGCTTGTTGGAAGTTTTGAATAAATGCTATCATCTTTTATCTGTTAATAAAGGGCAATCAGATATGGTGCATTCTTTTCGTTATTTTGTAATACTGCATTTTAGAGCTGACATTCAGACTTCATACCCAGAATGTCTCAAAGCAGGGTTACTTCATAATTTAAAGAAAGCATATGTAGGTAGATGTATATACACTACATCACTTACATTTTTGTCAAGCATTAATTAGTAAGCTGACTCATGCAATGGGTAAAAAACATAAGCTTGCAACAGTAAAGCAATACTACACAAAATATAATTATTTGTAACATAATCACTTATCTTTAAAGAAATTGATATATGCTGCATATATGTTGTCTTTAAATTGTTTACACATCATTCTGTTTAAAAACTTTGACAAAATATTAAAATTATTTCTAATATTGACGTTTAATAATAACAAGTAGTGCAAAAACATTATTTTGAAGTATGAAACAATGCTGTAGAAAAGAGTTAACAAGTGCTGCACTTAATGAAATCTATTTATACTGTATAAATCCCAATATTGTAATCAAAAGGCAGATGAGCTTCAAAATTTCATTGAAATATTTGTATCTTTAATATAATTTTTATTTTTCTGAATTTGTATTTTTATTTTTCCAATTCTGTGTTGTCTTTACTGTAGTCATATAGGTAGCTTTGCCTTTTTAAAACAAATGTTGGTGATCTTAACTCAATTTCTTTTAATGAGGAGATATTGTAGACGAATATAATAATTTGTAACTTAAAAAACTTCACTTATAAGAAATTATGACATATTTCTTACAAGTTGACTAGGATCACAATTTTGTGAATTAAATCATTCACATCATCAGCTCAAACCATCAACAAAAATATTATTGAAATATTAGTTTATTATTCAAAACACTGCCCAGTCTGGCATTCATAGTTCTCACACTCAAAGAAGGGTAGAAAATAATCCTAATTAAAGAACAATTCCTGCCTCAAAATGAGAATACTGAGGATTTATAAACAATGCTGACCATTAACCTCAGAGACAACCATAAATTCTCTTCCCTTGCATCTGCTGCTGTGATTTGCAGATACAGTTCTCATGTGTATACCATTTCCGTTTCTCTTATTATGATAAATCAGTATACTGTCATTTAGCACATTTATTTGTCTATGGATGAACAATTCTTTTATATAGTAAGTAGTGTTGTGTAGATATTTCTGCAGTTTAATATCTTGTTCTCAAATTAGCTTATCCCTCGATAGATTAAAATAAAATAAATTATAAAATAGTGAAGAGCTAGCCAAAGACAACATCTTGCTGGTTTGAAATTAAAATAACCTTATGCGTCTATAGTAGAAATAAATTGTGATATGCATACAAAATCATTTATCCATTAATAATTAATTTATAACTTACATATAATCCATTTTGTTCTGTTAAAACATTTGCAACATTAATACTAGAATTTTACAGATTGTTCCGGAATCAATAATGTACCCCGTATCAGGTAACTAACCTGCCTAAACCTATATATGACATTGTGTTTCACATAGGCATGAGACCTCAATACTATTGATACCACGATACTCTGTTGTATTAAAGTATGTTTAATACTTTAAGATAAACCTTCTGTACTTTTTCAATTTTTTTAAATATTTATTTTGGTTTATTGAAAGTTATTACATTTAACTTTATGCTTAATAAAAAATGAAAGGGGTTATTGCCTCATACAGATCGCTGAAGAGTTGCTGCACTATAGTTCTTAATAGACCTTGACTGCCTTTCAAGTGATTGAATGAATGCAATTGTTATGTAAAAAACAGAAGCTAATAACAGTGAAGCAATACAAATATTAAAATAAAATTTATATTTTATTGTAATAGAATGCAATTGAGTTTAAATAAAATCATCCAAAACATTAGAGAAAGAAGAGACATTTATGCAACATGCAGCACTAACCGAGTTATGAATGAAGCTCATTTATTTGTACTGTTACATTTCTGCTTGGCAACTCATCTCGACTATTACATTTTTACCTACTTCTGTGACCAAAACATGTGAATCTAGAAAAAGAAATGAGAATTTAAGACATGAGATAAATCAGTGCATGGGAATATTTGGTCATGACTAAACCTTATAGGTATATTATATGATTCATTTCCATAAATATTTTGTTTTACCAATGAAATTGAACAAAACATGAAGGAAGTGTCAAACTATTTTGAAGTACACAGTACTAATAATAACAGAACAGTGTATAAAATATACAGAAAAACTTTCTCCCAGTGGAAGTCATACAACAAAACAAATTTTAAACAAGCATGTTACACTGATGCAGATTGAAATTTAAACAATTTCTGTTGCACAAGTTTCCCGCCACATTCAGAACATGATAGCAGAATATCTGCAAATGATTAGCGAAAAACAATATTGGTTTCATGAGTTTATTATAAAGAAGATCAGAGTCCTCCATGTATCTAAATCAACCCAATTGATGATAACATACATGCTGGCAGACACAGACTACTTTATGAAAGAGATAAGACAGAGCCACAGCCTTCAGGTCACCTGGCGTATGAAGAATACATCAGAACCAGGGAAGAAAAAGCAGCAAACATAGATCTGAATTTCTTTCTAACACCAGCCATGAACACCGAAGAACGGAAGAAGCCTAACTTTGAACTACGACACGTATGCATGAGAACTGTGGCACAGGATTCCGTCTCAAGATCTGTGGACAACAAGGACACCACCTGGCATCGGAACTATGTACCTACTCTTTGTGGTCAGTTTTGTGGTCAATATCACATATTTTCATGCCAATAAAAGACTCAGTCACTGACAGTATATGCAAAAGAAAATTTTTACTTGACGATCACTATAGCACTATATTAATCCATATGTACACATTGTATTCAATAAATTTTATGTAAAGAAGGTCGCTGTAAGAACATAATTCACTGAACAAGCTATTGCCTTTAATTCCTTTTATAATGTGATTATAGGGTATCAGTGCTTAAAAATTAATATTGGTATTGTGTATCAAGAAATAGTGGTAGCATCCCATCGCTTGTTACATAAATCATTTAGAACTTTAATGATCTTATCCTTCTGTGGCAGTAGATTTGGATGTAAACTATGAAAAAAATACATTTATTTTTGATGCAGTGTGCTCAACTGGTTATAGTTGCTAGAAAAGCAGTATAGTTGCTAGAAATATAATGTTAATTCGTACTGTTGCAGTGCTACTAATGTATAATGGATTGAGGCTAAATTATATATGCAGCATCTCAATTCATTATTGCCGTATTAAAACAAAATGCCAGGAATGTTTTATTTTTAGACATTATAAAAACATAAAAGCTTAAGTAGACTCATAATTATTAGTATGACTGTCTTTCTAAATTCCAACTAACTTGCTTCATATTCAATGCATGTATTTCCTACAGATGGCGAGATATTTAAAATATGGATTCATGAACAAGAGGTCCACAGATCAAATTACCAGGACTCTACTCCCTGACTGAAGCTTTTTTGCAGATTTTCCTCAGTTCTCATAATTGGCAAATGTAGGAAGATACCCTAAGCTTGACCCTGGACCATTTCCTTTCCCAGGTATCACTTTGTTTCATGTATCATCATAGGCACCATCTGTGGTGTCATATGTAGTAGTAATGAGTACTAAACACTTGAAAAAGTAAATAAATAATTTAATTAATGAAAGAAATAGATTTTCTGCTTGTGTGCACACGTTTAATGACTGAAAGGCAATCTATGATTAAGCAGGTTACCTTGTCTACCACAAACCACAAGTGGTTTATATGTATTTGTGAGTAAGGTTTTAGTGCAGCTTGCAAAGAAAATTGTTTGTACTTAATTTAAGTTACAGCATCTGATAACTAAGTTTTATAGTAAAATATCCTGAGAAGGGAATTTTTTAAAGAAGATTACTGAAAGAGCCAGTGATCTTGCTGTTCCATTATAGAAAATAAGTGCTCAAAAATATCTTGACAGAATCGAACATATAAAAAGTAAAAAAAGCAGCAAATAAATTTATTTGTGAAGTTAATACACTAGCCATTTCAAATGAATAACAAAATCAATTGTTATAAAAATTATTTGTGGTTGGTTTATTGACACTCGTCACTTACTTTTTCATATATTTATGAGAGACTAGTTTCAAAGGCCCTGGCCTCCATTTTCAATCTCTTCCCAACTGGCAAATGTTGTTATCTGCTCTCTCTGGTGGTGGAACTATGAACTTTTTTGTCAAATTATCTGCTGGCGGGATTTCAAAGTTCATTACGCGATCCTTATTTTTCCAGATGAATATGTTCTCCCATGTTGTCAATCTATTTTGGTTTATCACTCCTTTTAATAATTTTGGATTTGGATCAATGTCATGGTTTTCATTCCAAAAATGAAATGCTACTGCTGACTTGTCTTCTTGTTTCAATCTGATGTTTCTAAAGTGTTCTTTGACTCTGGTTTTTAAATTTCTTTTTGTTTGACCTATGTAGCATTTTTCACAATTCTTGCAATTTATTTGGTATATTCCAGATTTGTTACCTGAAGGAATTTCATCTTTTGTTTTTGAATTTAGTAATTTTAAAATTGAGTATCTATTAGTAGGTGCCAAGATGATATTTTGTTCCTTGAATATCTTTTTAAATTTATTAAATGTTTTTGGATGATATGTGAATGAACTGAATATGCTGTTGCTTTCTTTTTCTTTAATAAATGTGGTTGTTTCCTTAATGGTTTTCTTTAGTTTAGATTTTCTAATTTTCTTCAACACCAAATTAGAAAATCTAAACTAAAGAAAACCATTAAGGAAACAACCACATTTATTAAAGAAAAAGAAAGCAACAGCATATTCAGTTCATTCACATATCATCCAAAAACATTTAATAAATTTAAAAAGATATTCAAGGAACAAAATATCATCTTGGCACCTACTAATAGATACTCAATTTTAAAATTACTAAATTCAAAAACAAAAGATGAAATTCCTTCAGGTAACAAATCTGGAATATACCAAATAAATTGCAAGAATTGTGAAAAATGCTACATAGGTCAAACAAAAAGAAATTTAAAAACCAGAGTCAAAGAACACTTTAGAAACATCAGATTGAAACAAGAAGACAAGTCAGCAGTAGCATTTCATTTTTGGAATGAAAACCATGACATTGATCCAAATCCAAAATTATTAAAAGGAGTGATAAACCAAAATAGATTGACAACATGGGAGAACATATTCATCTGGAAAAATAAGGATCGCGTAATGAACTTTGAAATCCCGCCAGCAGATAATTTGACAAAAAAGTTCATAGTTCCACCACCAGAGAGAGCAGATAACAACAGTTGCCAGTTGGGAAGAGATTGAAAATGGAGGCCAGGGCCTTTGAAACTAGTCTCTCATAAATATATGAAAAAGTAAGTGACGAGTGTCAATAAACCAACCACAAATAATTTTTATATTAATTTTGACGTCACTGTTACTAAATTCCTCCAAACACACATCAAAATCAATTGTACTTACGGGAAATATAAATTCTATTTTGACTATAGCTACCTTAATTGCTGCAAGGAGCATATGTAGAATAAAAAATCAGCTGCTACTCTAAAAGAGTTGGTACTTGTTTCAGCAGTAAGGTCTTAAAATCAAAGCACTTCCTGTAGCAGTCGTAAAGTGTGCAGTGAAGATGAGCTTCCAGCTTGAAACAAATAAGAGCAGAATGAGTACTCTTAATTTATGCCAATACAGCTGCACATCAATTGTTCTTATAGTAAACATGGTTTGTTTGATCCATGTTTTGGAACCTTTAAATTATAACTTAAAAATAACTTTCTTATGTGATTTCTTGATGACAAATTACCTCTGAAAATAACAATTTTGAGATAGGTTCAACTTGAAGCACTCAATGCTTACCTTGTTAGAAACTTAAGATATGACGTTATAACATTTAAACTGAATGGACTACCCATCATTCATACAATCTACATATAATTTATGTGGAATGTGATTTAGAGACATCACCCCTTCCATTTTCAAACAATTTGCAGTTAAAAAATTGAATCAGACTTGAAAAATGTAATGCCATAGCCAAAAATCATGGTTTGAGTCTCAGGCATAACATTGAAATGCTTCTAGTTTGGTTTCTGAGGTGGCCCTTGCCTGTTAGAGAACTGGTTGAGTCCTCCCAGCACTCAACACCTCACAATGTAGGAAAGATGACAGGTGAGGGTTACGGAGGGGGGAGGTTTACCGGACAGGTCGGGGTTTTCCTTGGGGTTCGCTCTGCATGGACTCACTTCTCTGTTCCAGGGTCTGGGATATGTCCTAACTGGGTGTGGTGTGATGAGCGAAGAAAACACCTTGACTGTTCCATGATCGCTTTATTCTCAATCGTAATCAGGTACCTTACTCGCCACCTGGAAAGTCGCTGCTTGCAGTCTCATGTGATGTGTTTGGCAGTAATGACAGAGTTCTTTACACATGTTGTGTATTCAGTGTATGCAGTGTATTCTTACCGCACTTGTATATATAATGCGATTTAACTACGGCCCGACCAAGAGAGAATGTTTCTGTTATCAAACTCACGGATCCATGTGTTGTGTATTCGAGGTATTCTTGCCGCACTTATATGTATGATGTGACTTCACTACGGCACGACCGAGAGAGAGTGTCGTTATCAAAAATCGCAAATCCGCTATCCCTTGGATTTCCCCCTCTATCGTTACGTTTTGAATGTTTGTGGGAATCACATGTGTAAGTTCTAAACTGTAAATGGTTGATTTCAATTTCTAGTTTGAACTATCATACGAATCTTGTATGTGCGCATGACCGAACATTGGTAGAAATTTTCCCACAGCATCCATTTACTTAATTCCAAAGCACACACGATGCGAGAGTTTAGAAATGCAGCTAAGCTGCAAAGCAATTTTATTGAGAATGTATAGGGTTTGGCATCAAAGAGAGTACAGAATGACAAACTGAGGCTTTACATGGTTCGCAGGCATTGTTCTTAGGAGTGGGCTTTGCTATGAAGAAAGCCGACCGACCTGTGTTCCCAACCTTCACTTTGCTGAGGGACCTCATATTTCTGTTTCTCCGTACATTTACATTTCTAGTCCGTCAAACACTTCTTATTTTATATATATGCCCTATCTGCTATAATGTGTTTTTATAATAAATGTGTATTTCCTTCCGATGCAAAATATTCAGTACAAAATATCTATGCTAACCTAATATTATTTTGATACAGCACATATTAAGCGATTTTATGTTCATGACCAAGGGGAACAGTTAGTTACATTTCTCTCTCAAGCTTGCCTACACATGGCTTGGGTGAATGAACAATTATCAAAATTCAATTAACCTTAATTGTGGTTAACTTGTTTGTCAACACTCAGGATCTTAGACTTTATCCATTCTCCATCTGGCATCTCAGTAATAGAATGTTAATATAATTTTGAGTTGAACTAGTATTCTTTCATACAAGAAGCAATACTACCAATGATGGGATATTTATTCCTGTTCCCCAAAGTCCAGAAAAATGCATAAATTAATGGGCTATCTGTAGCTAACTACATTGCAGTAATTGATGTAGTTTTAATTTCTCCTATAATTATTCTTAGATCCTGATTTTGCACTTATTCAATTTCATTTAGTCTTGATGTCGTAGCTTCATTAAAGCTTCTCCTCCATATGGCAGTACTGGTCTTTAGTGTATCTTATATGTCGTGTTTAAGTACTTTTGATCAGCCCCATTTATTTTCTGCTAATCTTTTCAGTATTGTTAATATTTCTTGTGCTATTTCTTTAATTGTTTTTATCTGATTTTTCCAAGTTAGCTTTTAATCAAGAGTAACTCCTAAATATCTGTAGTCATCTGTTGGTTTAATATTTACTTTATTAAGCACTATAGAAAGTGGGTGTGGAGAATGGCTTAATGTAAACATTTGGTATTTATTTTTAGTTTTGTTTACTTTCATTTCATTGTTTTGACACCATAATGCTAATTTTTAAAGTGCTGGATTCATTTGGCTTTTAAATTTTGGTGCTTCTTGTGCGGTATTGATGTCCAAATTACAAGGTCATTTGCATACAATGCACATTAGATGTTTTATGTTTCATTTAATTTGGATGGCAGGTTATTTAAGATTATTTTTAGAAGTGTTCTACTTGAGAATGCTCCTTGGGGAAGCCATTTGTGTAGCTGTTTTGGCTTTATGTGGGATTCGTTCTTGTGCAGGCAAGTGTGAATTAATTGAAAATTAGTTTAACATCTATTAATAATTTTTTTTTTTTACTTTTATAGGTGCTGCCTTTATGTTTGGTCTCTTGTTGTTGATTCTTCTAAAAAATCAATTACTGTCTTTCCCATACTCTATACTAAGTACTAAAATCTTTTCACGTGTTTATTTCTTTGACTGATTAATTTCTTTCGTCATTTTTCCTCCTGATTTCTGCCAGTCTTGCACATCTATTGGATTCTTGCTTGTTTCAGCTTCTGAAAATATATCTGATGAAATTAATGTAAGATCTGGGTTTGTTGTGGACCTGCTGTAGTAGAGGGAAGTAAGATTATTAATTTCTTTATAGTGAAATTCTAAATTATTTGACAGTATAAAATCTAATTGTTTTCCCTGCTTTATTTATATTGGTGTAGTCCCTTTGCACCTAATTAACACTGAAGTCTCTATCAATACTTGTTTTTGTTTTTATTTCTATATTGCTTAGATTTGGATTGTGTTGAGTGCATTGTATAAGCTGTATTTTGGATATGATCATGGGTTTTCTATTTATCAGTTTATATTATTTATGATTTGTTCTCTGCAGACACTTCTTTCAATTTTTTTTTAAATTTGTGTAATAAATTTATGTACTACATCGCAATTACAATATCACTAGCTACTTGCCGGCATTTAGGTAATATGTTAATAATGTAATCATTAAATTGGAAATATTTAAAGAAGTCATTTATAATGTTTTGTTTCCTGGATAGTTATTTCTATTTTGTTATCCGATAATTATTTTTATATTTTATTTTCCCAATATTATCTCTACCCAGAGATCTGATTGGGAGACTACTGCTCAGGAATAGTTAGCATTGGGATGCTTCATGAGCTTAATTATAACATAACACTTGTTAATGGACACTGGGTTTAGCATACCAATGCCATCATAGCTTGAATGGTAAGAGCATTGTCATGGAGAGCTGAAGATCCATGGTTCATACCCACCTAAGCTAATGTGAAAGAACAATTATCAAGACATAATTTGTGATTAACACAAGTTTATTCCGGGTTTAGAAGCTGTGGTCTGCTGGAGTTGGAGTTTAGATGTGGACATTTCGTCCACACCTATGGTGGACATCAGCGGTGGAGTGGTCCAAGTCTTTTTGGCGAAGGTTCAGTTGTTGCTTAGTGGATCTTTGATCTCAATGTAGCTATAGAATTACTGAAGAAATCTGTTGAAAGGACTTCAGAATCAAAGACTACTACCTAATTCTTTCAGATTTATGTATATTATGTTTATTATGTTTATTTTATATATATATATATATATATATATATAAATATATTTATATATATATATATAAATATATTTATATATATATTTATATAAATATATATATATATTTTGACAACATTGCCTTTTAATTTGTCAGTTTTCTTCTTTTTACTTCAGAAATATGTGGTTAGTACTTTCTTTTGTTTGTTTTCTAAAGAACATTCTTATAACTAGCAAGATACCTTCTTAATTGTTTGACGTACTAATTTTTTTGAATAAGCAATGTTGAAAATATCTTAACTGTAGCTGATAATGACGCATTGTACAACATGCTTTCATTTCTCCTGTTATATATGTGGACATACTGAGTGGGATGGCTCAGGCAGTTTTGTCTGTGGCCCGCATTCGGGAGACCCGGGTTCGATTCGTGTGTTTTTTAGATGGTTTTCCCAGGTTGCCAATTACATCTTCCAAATTTCCTGTCCCTCTATTTCATCTCCATTATCATTTCACATCATCTCTCATCTGGTGGTCCCTTTCAGGGTAGAAATGTCTGTGAATTTATCGACGCTGTCATGACTCCTTGGGTTGGCCACCCTCTGTCTCCTCACACCTCATCTCTCTTCCTGAGGATGTCCCACTTGGGGCTTAGGTACAATAAACCACAGGTTTCGGTGCCAAATTACCTCCATATTAATCCTAATGTGTGGAAATTATCTCGTTTTAATTACTGTTGCTCTTGTTTTCTTCTCTCTCATCTCATCTCTCTCCCTCTCTCTCTTACTCTCTTACTCTAACTGTTTGTAAATGGAAGCAGTGTCTCATTTGCAAACATTGCAGATAATAGTACATTTTTAACCCAACTGTAGACACGTGGAGGATATGTGTTATCCAGGTATTGTAATTAATTTTGAGAGGTTTTGGTAATAGTAACTAATATATTTTATTTGTAAAAATCTTTTTTACATCTAGAATGAACTATTGACAGTAGTTTTTACTTTACTTTGTAGAATTTTAATTGTATAGTAATTCAGTGGCACATGTCATACTTGACACCAACTTTTTGAAATTGTATGTATTAAATTATTCGGCTAGTGCTCGAAACAATTTGAACATACACCTTTCAGATGATCAGGGCAGTTTCTCACATTTAGAACACCATCTCCTTGTCTTGCTTCGCCTTCTGCCATATTGATAACAGTGTCTTCTGTCACCCTGGCATTCCCTTGGCAATGCCAAAGTTGTAGTTTCCAATATTTGCACTCCTTCTCATTTGCTCTTTTTACCATTTGAGGCATCACCATCTTCCAGGTAAAAAAATCCAATCTGTTTATTTCTTCTTCTGGATGGTAGACTTTGTAGATGCAAAGTGCATTTCTTAAAGCAATGTTGAGGAAATCGTAAATGCAAAGTACATTTTTTGAAGCAATGTTGAGGAATTCATAAAAAATAACCATGAGCCAAAGTCTAGTATTTCAGGCAACATTTTTTTTTTAGATTAGATTATTTACTGTGCATATTCCAAAATTTTACAATTTACAACTTTTGGCTACATTTATTTGTACTTTCTGCAAGAACTTACCAATACTTCTTAACTTCTTTTCCTCCCTTCCCATTAATATGTTTATAGCTACTGTCCTCTTCTCTACTTTCTCCCATTTTTCGACCCAAACCTTTTTTCTCCACATTGCAACCTCCTCACATTCTGTTACATAGTGTTCTATGCTTTATTTTCCCCTGCACAATTCACAAATTCCCTTTTCCCTACCTTTTATTCCTCTTAGAAATATTGTTCCTGTTCTCATCTAAGCTAACCCTTCTCTCTCTTGCCTATTGCAGTAATCTACATATGCTTCTCATCCCCAATTTATTGTTATTTGTTTGTAAAATTGTATTGATTTCATATTTTCTAGACTTTCCCCATATTTCCTGTCTTTTTGTATCTTCTATTCTGCATTTTACTAATTTACCCACATCGCTTGCATTCCTTTCCTTTAATCTCCATGTATCTCCCATTCCTATTTTTCCACAATTCCTGCTATCTTTGCCCACCAACTATTTGAGTTCTCTATTCTTTTTTGCTGTCTCATGCATAATTTCATAATTTCCACTTCTTCTTTGGCCAAACACCTATACCAAAATGTTGTTATTCTTTCCATTATTATTCCATTTCTTCTTGTCTTTCCTAATTCTAACAACATAACAACATTGTTATATTGATATATCTGATCTACCAAGTGGACTCCAACTTTAGGCCTATTATAAAATGTCACCAATTCTGATTTCCTTTTGTCATATGTATCTTCATCTATTGCTCTGTCATGGTACATAGTTAATAAAATTATAACACTTTTGTTCATTTTTAGGCAATATTAAACCAATATTGTCTTTTTGAAACCCAAATAGAGATGAGTTCTATTCTCTTTGTTTATTTGGCTAGAAGTTTGCTGGAATTTCTCTTGTTCATGGTTCTGAGGTAAGTCAGTTTCTTTTCACTGAGCAACTGAGGTACAATCAAAAACACATTATCACCAGTGATGTTTATATCTGGCCCTCTGAATAGTTTCAACTAATTGCAAAACAATTTCTTGAGAACTATTGATCTATTGATAGGGGGGACCTTCAGATTGTATACTCACATATGGTTTATGCTCTTTTTGCATCCACAAGGGCAAACATTTTCACACCATATTTCGTTGACTTATTTGGAATATACTGTTGAAAGGAACTTTTGCATCTAAATGCCAGTAACTGCTCATCAGTGATAATATATTCATTGGGAACAAACTATTTCTGAAAACTATTTAACATAAGTTCAAATAATTCTTTTACTGGAGCTAGCTTGTCTACATTTCTGCACTTAGTTCTCTCTCTTATATTAGCAAATCTAATGCATCTCAATAGAAACTGAAATTGTTTCTCTCACATGATCAGATAACAAGATTCAAGGCCATTTGACCATCTTTCAGGTAACAGTAGTTCAGCAATAATCACTTATAAAGGAATCATTGTTTTTTGTGCCAAACAAAATTCTAATAATACTTCGAAACATAAACATTGTAAAACAAAGAAGTATTTACAATGGAAGCTATCTGGCGCATGGATGACAATGGAAAACATTCAAAACATTGAAAAAGAAAGAAGCCAGTTATGGAAGATGAATTTGTTAAAAGTGCTGTTCATCACAAAGTGCATAGCTTCTTTGAAAGAAACAAGCTACCAACAATTTAAAAAGTGCTTCAAGCAATAAACAATGAACCAAATATGCCGAGTTTTAGAAAAGTGAGCTTCCACACCATTCTTCGCGACAAACCCTGGCCATGGCATTGAATTTTTCTTTTTGACTCTATCTACCCAAAACCTTATCCTATCACGGCTAATGTGAAGAATCAATTAACTTAAATAATAGGTTTTCAATTTGTCAACAGAAGCAGAAAAAATATAATTGTTGATTGTGAAGATATATTGTTGTAGTGCAGGAATTATCTAAGAAAAATTCAGAAGTATGGACAAGAAGGGTGCAAACTGTAATTCCTGGATGAAATATGGGTTAGTGAGGGCCATGATGTGTTCAAGTTCTGGGCTAGACTTGTGAATAGATTATAAATCCATAGAGGCAAACAATAGCAGTGATGAGGAGTAAGAGAACGTCGGATTGGAAGAAATTCATCCGTTGTCAGATTTCAATTAGGTACTTTAGGTGCCTTAACTTTTAATTTATAAATGAGGTGAGGTTGTGTGAAGAAATAAAATATTTGAGCAGTCTCCCTGCATTATTGTAAGCATTCATCACTTTTTAATGTACAAAAGGAGAAATATATTACACAGTACACACACCTTTGCATTTAATCTTAATGAAAAAGTGCTACCGCATAAGCTACTCTAACATCAAAAACGGCAAAGCAAAACTTTTCATAGAAGTTTGTGACAGCACACATGTTCTCCACATTGTGTATAAAATAGCACGACTATTCCCTCCAGTCATAGTTGCCAGAAGAGTAATACATTTTCCCGCTTTGCTTACTTTGCCACATAAAGTAAGCACAGCGCTAGTTATATATACAAAAATGATTAGTGTTATAAAAAATGAAGGATTTGTGAACAATACATTATTATCTATTTTTTAAGCAAATTATATTCCATTTAAAATAAAAAACATAGTTATGCAAATAGTACAACATTTACACAGTCTTTTCTTCACAATGTTTTAATATTCACACATTCATATTCATATTCATTTATTGCATCCGTAAATCATACATTGCATCATGATGTGGAATTGTCAGATTACTAACTACACAAAAAATAGTAACAAAAAACAAGAATTACAATAAGTTGTTAAGCATAATAACCAAATAAATAATTAAAATTTACATTCCTTTTATTCGTACCCTTTGTGATTTAAATAATCTTCTTCTGAGTAGTAACACTTTTGTAACAAATACTTCTTTGATGTGTTTTTAAACTTTGTGAAGATGATGTGGAATTGTCAAATTACTAACTACACAAAAAATAGTAACAAGAAACAAGAATTACAATAAGTTGTTAAGCTTAATAATTAAATTAATAATTAAAATTTACATTCCTTTTATTCCTACCTTTTGTCATTTAAATACATTTTAAATACATAATTTAAATAACATTATTAAGTTAATTGGTGGAATACGTGATTGGAGGAATTTAGTAACAGTGACACCAAAATGAGTCATTCTTCCACACTAGCTGTGTATAGGCTAAGGTTTTGGATAGCGTCAAACTGAAAAATTCAATGCCATGGCCAGGATTTGAACCCGGAGAGCAACCGGACATAGACCAGGAGATCTACATATTCAAATAAATTGCTGCTTTAAAAATATTGGAAGAAGCTAGATTATTAACAAACTTCCATATTTTTGAAAAGCTGTGGAACTATGCCACTCAAATATGTTAAGAAAATAAATAAGAAGCAAATAAAGAAAGCTGGAAGATCATAAACTTCTGCCCACAATATTAGTAATAGCTTGAAATGTAATTTGAGTATTTCCCAACCTGCACTTGAAGAATTTCATTCTGTTGAAAAGGCATTTCATAAATGTGATAGAAGTAGTATTATAATAATTACTTACTCAAAGTAATTCAACATTATTCACCAATTTCAATTAATGTGTCTCATTAGTTCATTATGGATTGCAAATAGTTAATATTCATTAAAATACACTACTATTTTTGTAAACACTAATGCTTTCTTTCCATGGGTAAATTTGTATAAGTTTCCCATAAGAAGCATTTACACGTCCTGTGGTTAGCATTTCTTAACCCTCTGCTAAAGGGAGTGGAAAGAAAAAAGAAGAAATGAAGTCAAATTATAATCATTTATGCAAAATGTAGAGTGAAATCTTTTTTTCTATATTTGTCAAGAGTTTAGACTGCATAGCAGAAAAAGGAATTGTGCGTATTCCTGGCTCTGTGCCATTAGAAGCATGCTTATATCAACAATTTTTTTTGTTAGTGTTCTTTTTTCTTGAACAAGTTATTATTTTCATAAATAAATGCTCTCTAATGATAGCTTTATATTGACAAAAATATTTCCTTTTGATGTGTTTGAAATGCAGGAGAAGGATTATTTTGGACTGTTTGAAGCACTATGAGTACAAGAACAAAATATAAGCTGGAATTTGAGAACACACAGAGATA
This sequence comes from Mantis religiosa, assembly GCA_030765055.1. Taxonomy (NCBI): domain Eukaryota; kingdom Metazoa; phylum Arthropoda; class Insecta; order Mantodea; family Mantidae; genus Mantis; species Mantis religiosa. Next base: position 123,831,302 of record CM060947.1, read on the forward strand.
ATTCGTGTTAAGGATGCTCAAAACTGAAATAAAAATTAAGGATTACAATAAAGCTTTAGCGGCCCAATGTTTGGTAAAATTTTAGCTAAAAACACATTAAAAGAATAAGGAAACCTTGTTCAGGTATTCTCTCCCATATTCTGTTGTTCAACAGAAAATATGTAAAAATAACTTGGGGACGAGAAGCATATGTAGATTACTGCAATAGGCAAAACTCTTCTATCAGTTCACATTTACTTTCTTTACTGCATGCCAATTGGGTAAAAAATTATTGCATTCCAGCCAAACTTTTGATAGCAAGACTGAAAATACATGTTTTTGAAGTATATTGCTACACAGTTATTTCTTGAGATGTCATAGAAACAGTGTGGAATTTCAAGGCCAGTATGTAGCAATTCTATATAATTAATTTTGTATCTCTAACGAAACATGTAGTATTTATGTATATCTCGGTTATCTTGAAGGAGATAGAATAAGCTTTAACAAGACTAGTTTGAAGATGATGTTTGAAAATAAATGTGTGGGTAGAGAAAGTCATGTGAATATAACACATAAAAGGTTTTACATACATACCATAAAAATAACGCTAATTTTTCATCTTGTTTGTATTTAACACATAACTTCTATGATAGCTATTTTGTACCAAAACAAAGCTTGTGGGAAGGAATACCATGAGTCCATTACAGTCATGCAAAACATTACATAATGATCCTGAACATTAGTCGGAGGCTTTCTTGCTAGTATTTTTCTATTGATTAGCAGGAAACTATGAAGTTTGCATGAAACAAAAAGATACAGAAAATAAACTCAATTGCTCTCCAGTGATTCTGTGTACACATTTGTAGTAGTGCAAAACAATATTTCCAGGTGAATAAAACCATTGGCTCATGCAGTATTACTAAGTCACTAAGATGTTTTCTAGTTCCAGAATGGTATAGAATATTTTAAAAACACATAATATACTTGTAGAGCTGAATCCTTAGCTTTTAGATAAAACTAAAAATATATGCAAATATTTGTCAAGAATTCAGAGTTTCTGAGATGTACATGAGTTATAAGGATAGATTCCTTTCATTTTTCTCATATGAGATTCTGAACTTGTTACATTTACAGGTCTGTGTGCACTGTCCCAATGTTTTGCAGATATGTAGAAAAATGTACAATTTTATTTTCAGACCAATCAACTTAGTGTTAGCCCCACTACTTAAGCTATCAATTTTAATATTATTTCTTTCCTTTCTATGACAATTTATTATTGCTTCTTTTTTTGTTAGCTGTAATTAAAATGACAGTTTGCAAAGCAACTCTTACTCCTAACTCCATGCGCAACAGGCCATGGAGAGCCAAAATCTACTGCCCAACTGTCACAACTCCCACCTCTACCCGCAATGGGTGTCATAAATGGGAGAACAGTAGTGGAGAGTGGTTTGAGGCTAGTACCCCAAGTTCCTCCCAGTTAGAAAGTGAATCTTCACAATCTGGAATCAGAAAATGGGGAAGGGGAATGGCCTAAAGCCTGATATGAGAGTGCAGAAGAAGAGGATGTGAAATAAAGGTGAAAGTGATAAAAAAGAAGAGAGTTGAAGGAGATGGAGTAGAAAACCTGGAGAAAATCAGAGCAGACACAATTTTGTCCACCACACATCCCACATGCAAACATTTTGCTCCTGCCTCCTTAAAAATAGCATATACTTATAGACCTAAAAGTGTTTTAATACTAATCAAGAACATTACATTTATAAATGAAATTGATCTGATTGAATACTGATATCTGTACCTAGGTTATGTCTTTGATCCTGATCCAAAGAAACTGAGAATCTCATTCATATTGCCAGTAGTTCTAAGAACAAAGAAGTCCAATGGACTTAAGTCTTTTGATCATAAAGGCCAGTGAATTTGTTCAGATTTACCAATCCATTGATAAGATGCCATGATCAGCTTTGATTTCCTGCATTAAATGTTATTTTTGTGCATATCTTGTTTGAATACATCTTCTACTGGTGTGACAGTTCAAAGTGCGCTAAAGCCTATTTCACGAGTGCTGTTTTCTTGGCCTCCTCCACAGAAGACATTATGAGCAAAGGGTAGTAGTGGAAACAGCATATGCTTAGCATGTGTAGTCTCCTCGGTTGGTAATTGAGGTTTGGATGGCAGAAACTACTGTTTCTCTACTAAATAGTTTTTTCTCAAAGATGTCAGGATGCTGAACGCCTGTTCTGGACCTCTCAATATGAGAGAAATCTCTTTACAATACAGGCATCAAGCTCATGTCTTTCATTACATTTGGAAAGTTATACTTTTTCTAAACTATATTGTGCACAACTTGCACAACTTTTGTAGCAGATAATAGGCCTTTCTGAGCAACACAGTGCAATTAATAACATAAACTTTGGATGCTTTGTATAGGGAAATAACAAATTGCATCATTACAATAAATAAGAACCAATGCAATAGGAATTGAGAATTTCCAGATCCATGTTTGTATAATCATTTTCTTCTTCACTTACGAAATCCCAGTCTCATGCATTTTTAAACATTCTTATAGACTGATGAGGTTATAGAAAAAAGTTATTTTAATATGTGTATAATTTTTTGGAACTTCAAATATTTTCTTTCTCTGTATGACAGGTTTTAGAATTAATTGTGCTCCCAGTTGCATTAACATAATTTATTTCCTCTGCTCTACTCTTCACTGCATTCAGTGTTTAGAATTAAAGAATGTTTTGTGAGATTAAAACAAACAGTATGCTCCTTATCTTGCACATTTGTGCTGGAACAGGATGAGGCCCCTACTTTCAGACAATGGTGATGAATTTGTGCCACCTGGTGATGCCTGATGGGGGCAGTGATAGCTGAAAGCAAATGTTATGACAGAATGCCACCATAAACAGGATTCACTGGGGAATGAACCCAGATGTGGTAGGTGCGAAGCCATATAACACTCGCACGTTTCAAATGTTATAGACATTAATGTCATCTCCATAATTCAAATGTAATGTTGCCCTATCATGGAACTAGCTAGTTTATGGTAAATGTTGATACTCACCGCAGTTAAGTATCTTGTTTTCTTCTGTCTCTCATCACCAGCCTTCAGCACACTTATGTACTAGCTTATAAGCCTCTCACCTTCTTAACTTGCTTTATTACTAATTTGGGTCTAGCATGCTTCTTCCATTCAAATTTCTGGAATGAAGTTTCATCTGCACACTTCTTTAAAGGTGTTTTTGAATGCTTATCTATAAATGTTTTCTTGTGCCTTATTTTTCATTGACATTTATAAGTGTAATATTTAATATGTTGCCTAATTTGGAACCTTGCATCGTAATGTGTTACACCAAGTATGAACATTATGGACTGTAAATTATGCCTTAAAATAAATGTTAATATTTCTGCACATATTGAAACATGACTGACGCATATCTTCCAAGAAATTAAATGAAGTACTGTAGTTTTTTGATTATGTAGACATAATTGTTTGCCAGATCATGAAGTAAACATCCTAACCTAACTTTCCTAATTCATTAACTATTGCAGAAAAAAGTCAAGTGAATGATTCACATTTGCTATTTGTGTAATTTATACAACTTTATTCTGTTAAGTTTAAAGATGCACCAGTGTACACTTAGTTATTATGTTTCCAAATCATTCTACATACAGTTAAGAGCAGGGCTTTTTTTTTTTCAGCTGGTACACATTCCAGTAAACTTTAACAAACTCCAGTAAAATTTAAAATTGAAATTAACGCCCATATTGAGTGCAAGAGTTTGCATTTTGTTATCATCGTCGATGCAGAATCAGTTCTTTAATATACTGCATTAGGGCTGCCATCTTCCATTCATTAACCTAAAACTGCCTTACAGTCGCCTATCGCACCAATTCCTTCCTTAAAATTAGTAGGATTACAACGTGCAACCTATACATAAGCAAACGGCAATGCAAGGGTAAAACAAGCAGGCTGTGGTAAGATGGCAGTTCTCTTCTGTGCATCTGCTTGATTATAGTGCAATACTGTTATTTTCGGAGATTAGAGCTTGATAGGCTTTAGAATTTTAGATTTGTTGTACAATATGATAGAGTGAGAGAGTTCCAGTAAACTTCTTTGCAGAAAAAACAACAGCGGTTATACGAGGTATGTTCAAATTATAACACCTTTTTGTTTTTTTCTCACAAAGTAATTGCAAGAAAAATGTGAAACTATGTCACTTCTCAACGTAATCTCCCTCTAGCTGTACATATTTTTCACAACATTGATGCCATGATTCCATGGCCGCTGCGAACGCTTCTTTAGGAGTGTGTTTTGACCAGTGGAAAATCACTGTGGCAATAGCGGCACTACTAATAAATCTGTGACCACGGAGAGTGTCTTTCTTCAGGAAAACAGCCAAAAGTCACTAGGAGCCAGGTCAGCTGTGTAGGGAGCATGAGCAATCATGTCGAAGTTATTGTCACAAAGAAACTCCTGTGTCGCATTCGCCCAATGGGCTGGTACGTTGTCTTGATGAACGAGCACATGTCCAACCTTTTCCGCCCATTTTTGATGCAATGCTGAGAGGAGTTTATGCTTCAAAACATTTTGGTGGGTTTCAACTGTCACCGTAGTGCCCTTTGGAATGCAATAGGTAAGGATTATCGTCTATCACTGCTGTCCCAGAAGATGGCCACCATCTTTTTGTCAGCACTGGCGCTCACCCGAAATTTTTGTTGGTGGCAGTGAGTCTGTGTGTTTTCATTGACTGGCGCTTCGTTTCAGGGTTGAAAAAGGGCATCCATGTCTCATCCATTGTCACAATCAATTGAAAGAAAGTTCCATTCATGACGTCAATACGCGTCAACATCGCCTAACAAGTTGCCACGTGCGCAGCCTTGTGATCATCTGTCAGAATTTGTGGCACCCACCTGGAAGACACTTTTCGCATTTTCAGATCTTCATGCAGGATTGTGTGCACAGATCCCACGGAAATGCCAAATTTGGAGGCAATGTCTGCAATGCTCAATCGGCGATCCTCCAAAACAACGTTCTCCACCCGCTGGATCAAGTTGTCAGACCGGCTGGCACGAGGCTGACTGTCTTGGTTTGTTGTCATACGATGTTCTGCTTTCATTGAACTGTTGCATCCAGGAACACACATTAGCCATATCCATGGTAGCATCACCACATGCCTCACTCAACTGGCGATGAATTTCAATAGGTGTCACACCACAAAAATGGAGAAAACAAATGATTACACAGGAGGTGTTATAATTTGAACACACCTCGTAACGCACCTCGTTCTGTGAAACTACAGAATGTATAGGCTAACATATGAAAGAAATATTGCTGACATTGGCAGAGTTTCTTCCAGAAAGCTTGATAATTTTTTATAAATGACTTCCAAGTTTAAAAATAGTAACCATTTGAGAACAGTAAACATTTCTCTAAACGTTTATTTTTTCACCTTTTTGCAATGTGTTAGTCCATTTTAATGTTAAAAGTAATCTGTATTTGTTTAGCTAATTGTCAGTTTTTGTTAAGTTTAATTAGTCATTCTTCATTAAAGAGTATTTTTGAACTACTATAAGATTATGTATGTTTGGAGGAATTTAGTAATAGTGATGTCCAAATTAATAGATAAAACTATTTGTAGTCCGTTTTTCATACTATGTCACTTATATTTTGATTTTTTGAGTAACTAGTTTTGAGAACTGTTGCTTTAATTTTCAACCACGAATGTTATTGCCTATGGTCTCTCTTGGGGTGTGACTATGAACTTTTTTATCAAATTATCATTTCCACGCTTTAAACACCATAGCAAACTGACAACATGGGAGAGCATCTTAATATGGAAAAATTAAGACTGAGTAAAAATCTTTGAAATGCCACCAATCGATAATTTGATAAAGAAGTTTATAGCTCCACCAAGAAGACCGAAGGCAACAACAACAGATGACAGTTAGGCCTTTGAGGTTGAAAATGAAAACATCAGCTCCCATAACTATTCCCTCAAAAAATAGAGTATAACTGATGTAGTGTGAAAAATCGACTACAAATAGTTTTATCAATTACTTTAACATTGTTAATTATTCAGTGCATTATGTTTTGTATTTTTCAAGAAGTAGTAATCATTTGTGATATCTAGTATAAATAATAACATGAAAATAGTGCAGTGTTATATATAAGTCGCACAGTGGTTCTAGAACACTGACCTTCATCCATAGAACAGAAAGCGAGCCCAGGTCTAACTTCTTTCTCTTCTCTCTCCTTCCAACTTCTTTACTCAACGAAATTACTTGATGCAATATGCCATGTGAATTGTCTGCCACCCCCAAGTACAGTTGACTGTAAAGTACTGTAACGATCATATGCATATTAAATGTTCATAAAGAAATAAATACTGAAAATTATGTTAAATGGTTAAGCACAATGTTAATTCCAAATTTACTCCTTAACTCGGTACTAGCAATAGATAGTGCCTCTTACCATAGTACACAAGTAGATAAACCTCCAACATCAAGTTCTTTAAGAAGATCCATCTCTCTTGATTACAAAATCACAATACCCCATTTGATGAAAATAGCACCAAAATAAAATTGTATGATTTAATTCTAGCCAATAAGCGTACTCTAAAGAACTTTTTGACTGGCCAAATTTTGTCAGAATATAACCATGTAATCTTAAGGCTTCCTCCGTTGTATCTGAATCCTATAGAATTAACATGGACAGATGTCAAAAAATGGGTTGCTTGCAGGAACGTAACCTTAAAATGAAAGACAAAATGTTGTGCTGCTAATGACTTGGGAATATTGGACAAATGGAGTGGGGAAGGTATGCCATTATGTGGATGAATTAAAACAGGAGTGTAGGAAAAGATGCACTAATGCAAGAAAAATTGAAAGAATTTTAATTGAAGACAATGGGATGGAAAAAGGACAAGGATGACAGTGATAATTACTCAATAGACGAAGATCTGTCAGATGTGGAAGAATTAAAATTTGATTAAAGGCAAAATTGTTTAACTCACTGATAAGTTGTTATGTGTAAGTGCAAAACCTCTCTGAAACTATAGTATTTAATTTGTTGGAGACTGTACTATGACTGTACGACTTCGCTGAATAGTGACACATGAAGTAAACAATCCAGTGATACTTGAGAGGGTGAAGTTATTGCAGTGAGGTATCACTACCATTGAAAGCCAGGGAAAACAGGTAAGAGACTCGCATCAGAGTTTCATTTAAATACTTCATTGTTCAAGAACCATTGCACGGACTATACCAATAATCCAACTAAACAAAAGTGCATTGGACTGTTTCATTTAAAAAGTGCCTCCTTCCCCACTTCTCTCTTTTAACCCGTAGGTGATTATTATGTTTTTAAGTTGTCACCTTGTAGTTGTTTCTTACAATATTATACAATGTAGAATTACCATGAACTATTTCTAAGCAAACTGCCTATTTATGGAAGCGTTTGTCCTAGTTAATGTGAAGTAGAATTGAAAAGTAAGCTTTTATAAGAATAGTCTGAGAAGCCTTATAAAAATAAATGATAGTGTGTGGAGAATATCATGTAAATATAATGTATCAAATTTTACTTTCTTTCTTTTATTTGCTTCATCAGGAACAGATTAAAAATGGCTAAGTTTTAGAAGTTTATTTTCTGCAGCAAGATATAAGATTTATTTGGAAATAAAGTTTTGGTATACGTCTTTCATTTGGGATGTTCCTCTGCTAAAATTCTTAGTAACATTGTATAACCTTGATTTTCAACAATATACTTACTAATCAAGTAAATAATTTCTAGCTTAAACTAAAGCTTTGCCTTCATGAGAGGTACAAGTGATATCATGTTGTTACTGAATGCTTTATAACAAGGAATTTCACTTTAATTTGCATTCCTCAGAAGATTATTGCTGCTTGTAACAGATTTATGATATGAGTCCTTTAAGGAGGCAGGAAAGAAGTTCTAAAGGTCAGAATAAAAACCCAACCAGTTCCATAATCTAGTCCATATTGAAAGCTCATGATGTTGAGAATGCATAATGGCAGCTCAAGCAATGTTCCAGTGCAGACACTGGTTTTATCAGCGTGGCTGACATAGCATCCATAATAATTTGTTTTGGAAGACTATATCAAATTTAGTGAACAAATAATTAATACCCAGGAAATCAATATTTATTAGAATACAGATGCAATTAGTTATCAATTGACTATTTATTAAAAAAGATAAATTTAATGAATGCCTACTGAATGAACCATTGCAAGTTATTTATATCCAAATAAATTGCACAGTACAATCTAACTTAGAACATTCTCTTTTTTTATTAAAGTGTAACTTTTATAGCTTATATTTGTCATATTTATTTCCTTTTGCTCAAAGCTAATGATTAAATACACAAAATCAGAAACAATAAATACAATGTTATTATTTTTTTTTTAATCTGAAAATGAAATGACAGAAATTTCAGAAATCTTCATGATTGTATGGCTTACCAACCCCAAAATAACTAAGAGTAACAGCCAGCAAAATTATTTAAAGCTTCAATTCTATTATAGAATTTTTACCTAAGTAATCCTTAGATTACCTCTTGACATCTATAAATCTTCTAATAACCTGATTTAATATCTCAGCACCAGCTGGTGGGCATCATGGTCACTATGTAAGTCTGATTAATTCCACAATAAACAAAACTACAAGGTAAATATTTTTGCATTATAGTAAGTTATCTTAGAACATGGCATGCTTAAAACATACCATAAATGTTATTTCTAATCAACTTTGGACATCACTGTTTCTAAATTCCTTAGAACATTAGTAAAATGTAATTTCAGTAATGTCCACATACTCTTGCTGTTCATGACCTGTGTGCAATCCATACTTTCCACCATGCTTGAAGTTATGACCATTCTGTCCTCTTTCAATTAGTGTTCATGTATTTTACGAAACCACAAACCTCTTGCAAGCAATCTAGTATCACTTTATTGGATTCTTGTTCTTGTAGACTACATTTCTGAGAAATTTGAATCCCTCTAATACAGTATAACTTCCTTCATATTAGATTCCTTAAAAATTTAAGGCTATTCAAGAACTACACTCATAATACTGCAACTTGCTACTACTTCTTGCATTACCTTTCTCTTGTAGATAGATAATTTTTTGTTACAAATCTATTTGGGAGATTCTCCTTTGTAACCTAAATAATATAGCTTTTCTTGTTTTGTAGCATTCTTTTGTCTTTTACTAAAGTTCTTTTTAATAGATACATTTATTTGAAACCTATTTAATAGAAACTTTATGAACATAAGCTGAATATCCAAAGCACAAAAATTAAAAGAAGTGTAGAGATAGTGAAGCACAAGTTAAAATAAAAGTGCTTCACTAACACTGTTTTTCACAGGACATGTTTCAAGATCTGTTGGTCCCATCTTCAGCTGAGTCTTGACTAGTGCAGATTGTAGTGGTTTCCTCTTTCTCCATATCATTGATAGATGGCATGATGTATATGTCAAAGATGTCTGGTGGTGGAGCTTTGAAGTTCATAATTCTGTGACGATTTTTATTAATGAAGATTTTTTCCCATATGGAAAGATCTATGGGATGATTAACATGTTTTATTAAAGTTGTCTCCAAGTTAATGTCATGTCTAGTATCCAAAAATGAAGAGTTACAGCTGATTTTTCTATTTCACCATTTTTAATGTTTCTTAAATGTTCTTTAGTTCTGAGGTCTATATTTCATTTTGTTTTTCCTATATAAATTTTAGGGCAAGTTTTATATTTGATCTCATAGATTCATGGTTTTTCTTTAGTAGTAATGGAATTTTTTTTTTTTTTTGGGGGGGGGCCCTGTTAAAAATTCTTGATATTGAATTATTGAATCTATTTTGAGGTGCAAGAACTATGTTGTGTGTTGAGAAGATTTTTTGGAATTTATTATGGACTGATGGGTGGAAGGTAAATTTGTTAATTTTGTTCTCGTTTACTCATGTAGGTTCCAGGGTGGTGGTTTCGTTTATTTTCTTGGCCTTATTGAGTTTGTTAATTTTTTGTTCACTAAATTTTGTCACAGAATTATGAACTTTAAAACTCCACCGGACATCTTTGACAAATACATCATGCCATCTATTGATATGGAGGAAGAGGAAACCACTACAACCTGCACTAGTCGAGACTCAGCTGAAGATGGGAGCAACAGCTCTTGAAACACATCCTGTGAAAAACAGTGTTAGTGAAGCAATGTGTCAATTTCTTCTCAATTCACTTTTATTTTTATATGCTGAATATTTTGGAATTTATATATAAGCTGAGACTTTGATGGCTGGCATCTTGCAGATTAAACATACTTCCCAGGCTGTGGTCTAGTGGGTTTGAAATGCCTGACATTTTGCCAAGGACTATATTTAATTTCAAACCCATTAGAACACAGCCTACAAGCACAGGAAATACATTTTATCTGCATTTTGGAGGTTGTTTTCCAACTGATTTTCTTCAACCAAGCTTTGAATCTTACCATGAGCTTTCGATTTTTGTAATGTGTGAAAAGGCATCTTTTCAATTACTTGTACTGAATTACAGCCTGTGGTATAAGAGACTGTAGAAAATTTCCTTCATATTTTCAAGAAATTGAAACTAAGAATTTGACCACCTCCTAGAAACATGGCTCCTAAATTTTCAAAGAAACAATAGAGAAATTTGCTATATAACCATTATGTAAAATACACTGCAGAAATAAAAGCTTTGGGTTTTTTAATTAGTTTAGCAATTTGGGATAAATTGAAGTTGTACTCTCTCTTTCTTTCTCTCTCTCTCTCGCTCCTGAAAATTGACATAATAAGCAAGAACCAAGAAAAGCATTTCAATCAAGGTAAAGCTATAACGGCTAGTGGAATGCTGTGCAATGAGGGAAAACTCTTAAATTCTTCTCTGAGCATTTCATAGAAAAAAAGATAAGTGTATGAATTTATTCACAAAAAAAGGCAGAAACATAATTTTTTATTACGACTAAATAATATGTTAACCACCATGTTTCTAAGGAATATGCCACATTTTAGCCCTTTCCTAGCATAATTATGCTCTGCTAATATACTTTTCAAAAACTGACAATTCATTATGCAAAACAACAATTTCAGTAAAGAATATTTGCATTTTGTTTTGCATTCAACACCTCATAATAGTTTTTGCTTTTACAGGTCTTTATAATACTTGTTGCTTGTCCATGATCAATAGTTGTAAAAGTTATAAGCATATTATGATAGAAAGTTATCTAAGGAAAGAATAACCAAGAACATACATTATAACTACAATTATACATTGTAAAAGGAAGATGGCTAAAATAATATACAAATGACAAAAGGTAAAATTGAATTTTCTTATGGAAGAAACTATTTTATTAGATTATTACTCAAACGATCTCTTATTTAATTTAATGAGAGGAACAATGAAACAAACACATAAAGAGTAAGCGGAATATACTATGTAGGATGCTTATATGCATGCTAGTGGTATTGTTATCCATAGTTCTAACTAAAAAAGAAAGAAAAAAGGGGGAAAAAGAAATTTGCAGTCCTGGTGCATTAGATTGGTTTTAAAAACATTACCAATTAGTGTTCATTCCTTTGATTTTTTTCACAGTCTTACTGAGTCAATTATATCCACTAATTCCAGAAATTCTGTCATCATTTAGGCTTTGTGATGGTAGAAATTGTGTAATTTCTAATGTTACCTTTCCTTATGCACACTGGAAACATCAATTAAGGGAATGTAATCACCAGTATCATCAGATACAACTTGGGAAGACTGACCTTCTCCCACAGTATTACTAATAAGTATTAACCAATAAGTGTTCTAAAAATATTGATGTCTCGCCCATCATGTTTACTGTTCTATGTTGAATTTACAGAATGCGTTATATACAAGCCTTACATAATAGGTATATTATAATCTAGCACAAACATGATGTATAAAGTAAATAAATTAATATATTTCATATATGAGGACCAGAAAAACATGAGTATTAATGAGAAAATGCTTAGATAACTGAAAAACATATAACTGAGCTAAATATTAAAAACAAAGTCTGGTGCCAAAAGAATTTAGTATAATCTGCAAAAATGTAGAAGTGAGTATCATATAAGTAAGATTCAATTCTATCTTTTAAAATACCACCCAAACATAGGAAATTGTAGAAAAATAGAACTATGGAAACAGGAAGAAGGGTACTCTAGAAGGGTACTTATCACCTGGCTTCCTCGAGAGAGGAAGGAGTAATACACTGAATTCAGTTTTGAATTGCCAATATAATAGTTTAGCAGTAACCATAAAAATAATATAAAATAAAAACAGAATAAATGTAATTTTGATAATTACTTTCTTGGAAGTGTTGAAAACAGTGTTGTTATGATAAATTAACTTTAAAGAGAGTCGATTAAAGACACTAGACAACACTTACTTTTAAATTTTTCCGGAACTAGTTTCAGAGGTGTGTTTGGAGGAATTTAGTAACAGTGACGTCAAAATTAATATAAAAATTATTTGTAGTTGGTTTATTGACACTCGTCACTTACTTTTTCATATATTTATGAGAGACTAGTTTCAAAGGCCCTGGCCTCCATTTTCAATCTCTTCCCAACTGGCAAATGTTGTTATCTGCTCTCTCTGGTGGTGGAACTATGAACTTTTTTGTCAAATTATCTGCTGGCGGGATTTCAAAGTTCATTACGCGATCCTTATTTTTCCAGATGAATATGTTCTCCCATGTTGTCAATCTATTTTGGTTTATCACTGCTTTTAATAATTTTGGATTTGGATCAATGTCATGGTTTTCATTCCAAAAATGAAATGCTACTGCTGACTTGTCTTCTTGTTTCAATCTGATGTTTCTAAAGTGTTCTTTGACTCTGGTTTTTAAATTTCTTTTTGTTTGACCTATGTAGCATTTTTCACAATTCTTGCAATTTATTTGGTATATTCCAGATTTGTTACCTGAAGGAATTTCATCTTTTGTTTTTGAATTTAGTAATTTTAAAATTGAGTATCTATTAGTAGGTGCCAAGATGATATTTTGTTCCTTGAATATCTTTTTAAATTTATTAAATGTTTTTGGATGATATGTGAATGAACTGAATATGCTGTTGCTTTCTTTTTCTTTAATAAATGTGGTTGTTTCCTTAATGGTTTTCTTTAGTTTAGATTTTCTAATTTTCTTCAACACCAAACTTTTGTTGTATCCGTTTTCTTCTGCTATGTGTATTATTGCTTTTTGTTCCTTGAAATATTCTTCTTTTTCCATGGGTATGTTGACTAGTCTGTGTGACTATACCCATGGAAAAAGAAGAATATTTCAAGGAACAAAAAGCAATAATACACATAGCAGAAGAAAACGGATACAACAAAAGTTTGGTGTTGAAGAAAATTAGAAAATCTAAACTAAAGAAAACCATTAAGGAAACAACCACATTTATTAAAGAAAAAGAAAGCAACAGCATATTCAGTTCATTCACATATCATCCAAAAACATTTAATAAATTTAAAAAGATATTCAAGGAACAAAATATCATCTTGGCACCTACTAATAGATACTCAATTTTAAAATTACTAAATTCAAAAACAAAAGATGAAATTCCTTCAGGTAACAAATCTGGAATATACCAAATAAATTGCAAGAATTGTGAAAAATGCTACATAGGTCAAACAAAAAGAAATTTAAAAACCAGAGTCAAAGAACACTTTAGAAACATCAGATTGAAACAAGAAGACAAGTCAGCAGTAGCATTTCATTTTTGGAATGAAAACCATGACATTGATCCAAATCCAAAATTATTAAAAGCAGTGATAAACCAAAATAGATTGACAACATGGGAGAACATATTCATCTGGAAAAATAAGGATCGCGTAATGAACTTTGAAATCCCGCCAGCAGATAATTTGACAAAAAAGTTCATAGTTCCACCACCAGAGAGAGCAGATAACAACATTTGCCAGTTGGGAAGAGATTGAAAATGGAGGCCAGGGCCTTTGAAACTAGTCTCTCATAAATATATGAAAAAGTAAGTGACGAGTGTCAATAAACCAACTACAAATAATTTTTATATTAGTTTCAGAGGCTTTGCCTCTATCATCGGCCGGCTCTCGAGAGATGATAGAGGCAAAGCCTCTGAAACTAGTTCCGGAAAAATTTAAAAGTAAGTGTTGTCTAGTGTCTTTAATCGACTCTCTTTAAAGTTAATTTAAGTAATTTTGATAGTTATAAATAAAAGCTTTGTTAACAGTGAAGCTAATTTCATGTATAAAAACTAAAATTGAGTCATACCTTTTAAAACTTGTAACTTCACTCACGTCCTTTTCCAAAATCAGGAACGTTTACGAAACTGTTGCAGTTTCATCCTCAACTGATTAGCGACTCATCACAGTTGGTTGTTGTCTTTATACAGAGTAAATGTAGTTGGTGAAACTGAGTTGGAGATGCGATTCATTGCATTGTTAGTTAGTTTAAACTTGCTATGGGAACATTTTCATAATGTTGAAATTATCTTAAAATAAAAGTTTTCATTTAAAGGATAAAACTCATGTAGCATAATATTTGCATGGTAATATTCTGGGTATAACTCTGTTACCTACACCTTGTTCTAGTTAAATGCATGACCTTTTTCTTCCCCTAAGTCCTGTGTTTCTTATTAGAGCTTCTGTGTAATTTTTTGGCAATATTTTTATGCATGTTCAACAGCTATGGAGCCTTCAGAAGAAGATTGATAACACCCACCAAATTTCAAGAAATTGCTACTTCGGAAATCCCAAGCAATGGACGTTATGCATGGTGCATGAGTATAGAACGAAACAGCTAGCATCAGCTGCATGATTTTCCAGTGCAGTCCATGCATCTGTTTTCATTTTATTTTTATGTTTACTCAATTTTTATTATTGTTATTATTATTATTATTATTATTATTATTATTATTATTATTATTATTATTATTATTATTATTATTATTATTATTATTATTATTATTATTATTATTATTATTATTATTATTATTATTATTATTATTATTATTATTATTATTATTATTATTATTATTATTATTATTATTATTATTATTATTATTATTATTAATCATCATTATCATCATCATCCATTCATTATTATTTAGAGGGTATCTTTTATTCTTATTTTATAGCATCTTTTATTGTAAGTGAGACATTCAAACTTAAATACCAGTAAAGAGAACAGTATTACATATTTTATGGATGAAAATAAGGTTTTAATTTTACTCTTTTGTTACAATGATTGCTACCTGATTTATTTTGGCACAACATTTTCAACATGTTTATTACTTATGAAGTATTTACCATCTGGCGAGAATGTATCCATAAGTTGTCGTTCAAAGTTAATGTGCCTCTGACTATAAGTTAAAAGGGGGATATTAGTATTTGGAACAATAATAGATTGATAATAATCCTAATATTTTTAAACGCCTATTTTTATAAATGTGCACTGTATAGTGAAAAAGTGATCATTACTTCCCTAAATTGCTAAAACACTGAGCACAAATTTAAAATGTTTCAGAATGATAAATTTATATTTGATCTACTTTAAAAAATACTAACTAGTAGTAATTTTAATATTTTTTGTAAATAAAGTACAGAGTCTAAATCTTAAAAATGTATTTTGTATACATTTTTATTGAAAGAGTTTTAACAACCACCTGTAATTACAGAAGGCATCAAATTTTAGAAGTAAATATTACTTTGAATATTAAAGTTACCATTCATTTTGGAAAAGCTTTTTACAGCAATAGATCTTATTCATATTGAAAAGGTTTCCTTTACCACTATGGTTTATATTTTTGGTTAAAAACTCATAACTTATTTTAGAATCCTTTTATGGAAGTGTTGAAAACAGTGTTGTTGTATAAATTAAGTTAATTAGGAGTCGATTAATAACACAAAACAACACTCACTTTTAAATTTTCCCGGAACCGGTTTCTGAGGTCTTCCCTCTATCTTCAGCCGGACATCGACTAGTTCTCATTGGTGTAGCTGGCAATATTTTGTCTTCGGTCTCCTCTGGTGGCGGTTCGAGGAACTTGCTGAACAAATCTTTCTGGGGGATGTCGAAATTGAATACTTTGTTCCTATTTTTTGAAATAAAGATTTGTTCCCATGTGGACAGTTCTTCTTTTCCTGTTGTATGTTTTAGTAATTTTGGTTCTGGATTTATGTTGTGGTTTTTTTCCCAAAAATGCGTGGCAACTGCTGATTTTTCTAATTGTTTGTATTTTATGTTCCTAAAGTGTTCCTTTGCTCTTGTTTCTAAATTTCTTTTCGTTTTTCCAATATAAATTTGACTACAGTCACAGCATTCAATTTGATATATACCAGATTTTTTGTTAGATGGAATGGCATCTTTGATGTTTGAGCAAATTAGGTTTTTTAAGGAGTAATGGTTCACTGGAGCTAGTTGAATGTTTTATTTTTTGAAGACTTTTTTGAATTTATCAAAGGCCCATGGATGGTAAGTGAATTTTTTGAAGATCATTTTAGTTTCTGTAGCTGAGAGGGTTGTGGTTTCCTTTAGTAGTTTCTTCTTTTTTGCTAAGTTCACTTTTTTGTCTACTAGTGATTTGGGAAAGTCATTTTTCTGTGCTATTTCAATAATTTTGTTGTATTCTATTTTGTATTCTTCTGCTGTGAGAGGGATGTTGACCAGTCTGTGTGCTAAACTATTAAAGATTGCCTGTTTGTGGGATCTTGGATTGTAGCCATTAGCTTTTATGTAGTTGTCTGTCTGTGTTGGTTTTCTGTAAATGCCAAAGTTTATTCTATTTTTATTTCTGATTATTTTTAGATCTAAAAATGGTAAATACTCGTCTTTTTCAACTTCTACAGTGAACTTGATGCTTTTTTCTTGAATATTTAAAAGTTTTAGTGCATCACTGATGTGTTTTTTTGGCACTATGGCAAATATGTCATCTACATATCTTTGCCAGAGTTTGAACATCCATGGGAAACCTTTAGTGATCCTTATTTCTAGTGCACTCATGTACAGATCGGCCAGGAAGGGTGATAAGGGGTTGCCCATTGCTAAACCAGAAGTTTGATGGAAATATTTTGTTTGAAACTGGAAGAAATTCTGTTCTATGCATAATTTGGTAAGTTCGATGTAATCTGAAATTTCAAGTGATGACATTCCAAGTGATTTGAGCCATTTTTCTATCAATGTTGGGAGTTGTTTAACTGGTATGCTGGGAAACAGTGATTTAACGTCAAATGAGACTAGTGTGTCTTCTTCATTTAGTTCAGTATCCTTAATGTGTTCTATAAGTTCATAGGTGTTTTTGATGCTTAGGCTATTGAATTTTGGAAATGAGTTGAATTTGTTTGTTAGCCATTTTGCAAGTTTGTATGTTGGTGAATTTATACTGCTAACTATAGGTCTCATTGTTATGGATGGTTTGTGTATTTTGGGTAAGCCATAAAGTCTAGGTAAGGTTGGGTTATCTGGTTTAACTGCATATTTGTTTGATATTATACTTGATTTTGCTATTGTTTTTTCAAATGATTTTATTTTAGAATGTATTTACTGTTAGCATAATCCCACTATAATTAAAGTTAGTACTGCATGCAAAATTGAATACTTATGAACCTATCCCACGTTATAATTATATCACTCCTGCTTATGTAAATAATGGTGTAGAAATTAATACTACGTGAAAGTGGAGAGATATGCATTAATTTTCCAATTTTAATGTTAAAGTTAATCTGAAAGATACTAAATTCATTAGCTTACATTCACTAAATTAAAAGGAATACCATCCTGCACATAAGAAGAAATAAATTTAAATATCAATACTTTAGATTGTTACAAATTTAAACATACTGTATAATCTCAGTTTGTTAGTTGTAAGTGGATACATAAATATTATGAGTCAGTTTTGGGATATGTTTGTTTCACTTACATTGTAATGTAACAGAACATGTTTTCGAAACTTTTGCCTCCATCATCTGCTGTGCTGACTGACAGCATTGGTGTCTTCTTCCCTCTGCTCCCTGGTAGATGGGGCTAATAAGCTCCTATATAACTTATGAAATCTGTCATCTTAATTAGCAGTCTGTGGTTACAGGATAATCTTCTCTCAATTTAATTCTACAGTTTCACTTTGTTTACCTCAGTCCTAAGATAGAGAAAATATTGTCTGTTTTTATCATCAAAATTTACACAAGAACTGAACAAATACACACATTTTGATCTCCCAGCATTAAAATAATGAGTATTCATATATATTTGTGAAGGAGAGAGAATAGTGTAGTTCAAAAACAGAACAGTTAAATGCTCAACTTCAAATTGGTTTTTATGAAAGCACTGTGAAGAATTTCAAGGTATTCTCTAAATCTATACTAAATAATTATTATATACATAAACACTAATGATTTTGATTAAAATGTTTAGTATTGCCTTTACAAAGAAAGATAAGCCCTTGAATTTTAAGTTATGTAATGTATATCAAATTAATATTATCATGACATTAATTATTTTCAAACTAATATCCACTGCTCTGAAATATTAGTCACTTTTATAATATGAACTAAAACTGGAATTGATAACATTGAAGTGATGTTATTATTTCATATAACTCTATTTGAGTTGAATTTGCACATGATTAGCTCCACTAACCTATTATACTACAAAACATGTTAAATAGAAATTTTGTCTGTATCCTCAGCTGTGGTAGATTATCATTTTGTAAAAATCATTTTCTTTTATTTCTTATAAATAAATGCAACATATCCACGTTTTTATGACATATATGTGATTTTTAATCAGTTTATTCTTGTTTCCCCTTTCCATGTATGTAAAGCAAAAATTAATTGCGAAATTATATTTAACAGAAACAATTTCACGAAAAGTATTTATCACATAACAACTAAATATATACAAAAAGAAGTTTCATATTAATAATAATTTGTGTACTAGTTCCAGTGGGATCGCACTAAGCACTATTATAATTAACTACTAGGATGATTGTCCGACAAAGGCCATTTTTGAATGCATCGCCATTTCATCCTCTACTTTCGCTGAGCAGAGAACAGTAATGAGATTGGATAATTATTTGCATGCTGATTACCCAACTGACAATTTTTGAGATGAAGGAACTACTTATTAATTAGGTAACACTTCTTTTGGACCCAAAATAGCACTCCATTCCAGAGCTTTCACTAAGAAAAATAGTTTTGTTTTGGTACCAGAAATTGATCCACTATCCCCTCATTCTGGCACCATTGCTACAGCATTGCAGTTGATATGAGGTAAACAGTATTTGTCATAATTGTTATCTTGTTCATAAAAATCTGCAGATTACTTGAAGGATATTGCAAAATGAGACTTTTTTTAGTAGTAATTTTTTTTTCATCCAAATTAAGGATCTTATAGATTCTTTACATCAGCATTCACAAATTAAAAATCCACATGCAGCAGAATCATAGTAAAATAATGTATGTAAGCTAGCTTAAGCTTTTACTGGAGCATGATACATTATTAAGTTTGTTCTCCTCTAGGTTGTACAATTAATAATATTCAATTTCATGTCAAAGCAAGATAGTATTTGGAATTTAAGTGCCATCTAGGAGTTCTGTATTTGGTATAATGCATGAACTTGATGACATGATATAACAGTTGCACATATATTAGATAATTGATTGCAACCATAGTATAATGGCATGTAATCTCAGGTTTCTTAATTTCAGAAAAATACTCTGTTGAATTCTTTTAAGTTCAATACTTTCAGTTGTTATTCATGCATAGACAGTTTTATTTTCTAGTCTGTTTGATTTTTCCCCATATTTCTTTGGTTTGGATTTTGTTGATGCCTTTGTTTTGTATTTATTTATACTTCATAGGTGAGCATAACAAGTCATCTATCCAGTGCCAAAATTCACCAAATGGAAATAAGGGTAAAGTTTAGAAATGTCACATAATTAAGACTATGTTATATATGTTTGCCTTAATGGCATGCAGAACTAAACCAAAATTTGTGTTTTCTGAAAGCAGGCAAAGGGATGAAAGTTTTATATAACTTTTCAGCAACAAATCTGTAATTGCTTCCTGGATTTTTTGTACTGATTGTTCGATGCTAAATATATTGCCTGTAGAAAAAATATTAAAATCTAAAGACTTGGTCTCTATTATTTCTTCATAATTTTTTAAGCTTGAATAAACATTAAAAGAGTTAAAAGAAAAAATAAACTTAATGACAAGAATTTATCTTGAATTGTAAACCCAAATTCACAAAATCGAAACCAAAAAGAGTTTAAAAATTAATATATATTAATTCTCATTTTATTTCCTCTATAGGTAGCTGAATTATAGAGTGCATATCAAATTAGTCAATTAAATGATGAAGAATATAAGCTTGATTATAAATAAACAGCACTCCAACCAAAACTAGAATAATAGTGAAGATATAGGCCAACTTACGTTTAGTATTTGTTTTAATTAAATAAGTTTTTTTATAACTTTAAGGAGTGTTGGGTTTTATTTTACTCTTTGTTCCAATACCTGTGCCAAATTATGTTTTTGAGCATGGATACATGATGCACATTTTGACAGCATTGCATGTTTTTCCCTGTGCAACTACTGATTAAAAATGGTTAATACTGCCATTCAGTAATGAGAGAAGCAAAGTCAGATTAAGCCCTTTGCCAGCAATGATATAACTACACATACATACTAAGTTTTGAGCGTGTGAAAATAACATGTACTAGCTCTGCTTTGTGTTTGTTTTGATGATATCTATAACGTTTTGGAATGTTTGCATTAAGCATAAACTTAATTATTAAATTGCATCACTCTTATGTATGAAGTTCAAAAATACTAATGATAATTTGATAAGTATTGTTTTATTAATGATTTGTACTTCATCGAAAAAGTGTGGACCATTTTGATTGATAGATGAGTTATTTGATTTATTCTGGAATAAAATTCAACATATATTCTATTATTATTACTTATTCATAATAGCTTTCTCCATCTGCACATTTTTATTCAATAAAAATGAATACCATACAAAGACTAATTAAGTAACAAGCACATTATTTTTTGTATTAGATGCTTCTTTTGTTGGATTTTATTTTTATGAGCAAGGAAGGGGATATTCGTAATGTAGCAGTAATTTAATGTTTCAGTAATTTGCTTAACAGCAAAAGCTGCACTTATTATGCACAGCTAATCACTTCACAATATTGATACCTTATTTTGGTTCATCTTATTCTTCAATGGTGAAAGCAAGATATCTTACTTCCTGAAATCTGATATTTTAACCAAACACATTCTATAATCATCAGTTTTCAGTACTCATCAACACATTGTGATCACTTTCAAGTATATTTTCATTAGAATCATTAAAGTGAACCTCTGTAAACTAACATAATTTCAGTTTTAGTACGTAAACATAGTCTTATGAGAAGGAAGGGGGGAAGGAAAGAACAAGGATGTGTTGAAGTTTCCAACATGCTTAGTATTACAAACACTGTTATAGTATTAACTCTAGTATTTTTAGCTCTGTACTTAAAAACCATTGTAAGCCTGGAGTATGCTTTGTCAGGCCAAACAAAGCATCTCCTAATTGTGTTCCCTAGTATTTTAGAATAAGAGCATCCAAACTGCATGCAGAATACATGTTGTCCAAATGAAGTTTTGGCCAATTGCATTTGGACAGAGTTGTTATTGGCTTTATTAGTTTCGTGACATGCTGTTAGTTATACTGTCTAGTGTATTCAATGCATTTGTTTGTACATTTGTTTTATAGCAAGCTTGCCTGGACTGAATGAATGTTTTTGTAAGTTACTTTAATTTAGATAGTTGCTGTTTGTATTAAGTATATAGATGCTTATTAGAGTTATGTGAAATATTTTACTGATATTGCTTTCAGGATATTGGATCATGTATTATTGTGCAACTATCTTAAGTAAACACAATCTATAGCTTGTTTGCCCAGGCATTGTACAACGATTAGGAATAGTATAACTATTTAGCCATAGTTAATTTTTTAGTTGTTTAAAACTCAAATAATGTAATTTGTTGATTTTATCACAGCCTCATAAACCTCATGACATTCCAGAGCCAATATCACAGCATTTGCACTAGAAGTGTCACAGTTAATAGAACACAATAATTTTATGCATTAAAATTATTGCACTTGTTAAAACATTGTATTTGTTTTGAAAAGTAAACATGTATTTTAAATGTTCATTATATTTGTATGCATTCCCAGTTCCTGCAGCTGTTTCCTTTATCCTTTGAAATCACCATCCTTAATTGTTTATTATAAAGCATGCTCATTAATCTCCATTGAAAGCAACTATAAGCACACACTGTAACACTCCCAACACTGTTGCACTAGTTGCCTCACTGTTGGTTGATGACACAATACTACTTGCTCAGTATTAATAATGACCTCAGCATGAACCATATAACTCAAGTTCTGTGCAACATTCTTTGATACAATACCATGTCTGGGAAAACATTAGGAAAACGTTACCAAACTGATCCAAGATTCTGCTTATACTCAAAAAACAATATGTAAAATATTTTATAGTAACACAGGAGTTTACTTTTGGTCTTGTAAAATAATAACTATAAATTATCATTTGGTCTAAATAAAAAAGAATAAATTGAGTTAATGCTGTGTTTATTTAAAAATAATATATAAAGAAAAACTGTTTTATAAGTTGTGTGCTGCAGTAGTGATACATATTGTGTGTTTCTCTGTGGTGTCAATTTGTTGGTAATTTTTCATATGTTTTCTCTCCCTTCATCATTTTTTTTCTCAGCCCATTGCATGCTCTTGGACAGCTCTCAAGGTGTAAGTATGAATAAAAAGGAAAGAAAACAGCAATATTAAGAATGCACCTTTAAATATAAATGCATGCATCAGTCATTGGCATGATCTATGTTCATTCTAGCTTAATTGCCTTTTAAATATTATAAGTTACTGTATCTGCACTGCTCATTTTGAGTTAATACTACCGTTGCTATTTAAGATTTTGTTTTCTGGAAATGCAAACTGTTTCGTGTTGTTAAATGGTGTAACCACATTATTTATTGTCAGAGATTCCTGCAGTAATGTTCCAAATCATATAAAGTTTTGATAACATATAAAATAGGAAATGTCTAAAACCAAAGATTTCAATTACACTTCTCATATGGTAAATTAATAACTAAATGTTTCAGCTTAAAGCACACTACCCTCAAATCAATAAACCTTAATGCTGACATACATTCATTTCACTAATATACCTACATCTTCCATCATTCATGATGTAGTATAACCAAATCTGTGTATTAAAGGGTGAAAGGAAATGTAATTCTTTGGTTAACATCACTAGTATAAAACGTAACATAGAGTTTAATGAGGTATCCTTAAATTCTTTGGAAAGATTGAGCTTTAAACTTCCATTTACCTGTGTATTTTGTTTTTGCTTAGTTTCAAATGAAAGCTGCTATAGTGATAAATAGGACTGAATACATACTTATTTAAAGTCTTCATTCCCACTGTCCTCAAAATTCAAAAGTCACTTATGGTTAGAAGAGAGCAGGAATAGCGCCACAGTTGCAGATAAAATTACATTAAAACTTAAATTTGTAAAATAATTGTTACAGTAAAATGTGTAGATATGGCCACATACGCTTTGAGGTGTTATTGAATCCTTTTCTCTTTCCAATATATTGTTTTTTTTATTAGAATTAATATTAACATTGCTAAAATATTCTTACATATATTTTATATATTCTGACAAAACATTCTTACACTTTATAAACAAGTTTGAATGCTGATAACACTGAAAACTTATATTTGTGCATTGTATACAAAACTTACTGCATTGAGATAACTATGTAAAGAGAAGTAAACAGTTTTATTACCAAGTTTTTTCTACTTCCAGTTTTACTGGAAGTGAACTTTCTTATTTTAAATGATGATGATGATGATGATGATGATGATGATGATGATGATGATGATGATGATGATGATGATGATGATGATGATGATGATGTTTTCTAATGCTGAGCCACAGGCAATGAAGCCATCAGCCCTTTAGCTTTCTAATATTTATTTTCAATGAAACTGATGGCAAATAGTACATTGCAGGTGGAAAGTGGACAGATTGGAGTATTGAGAATTCTGTTCAGGTGTTTGCTCAGGTAGTCATGCTCTATAATTAGTCTGAATCTTGCTGCAGCTGTTTTGTGTAGTGATTTAAATGTTGTAGGCTTGAACTTTTTACACATTCATAGAGTACTCTTCAGTAGCTTTTCTACAAGTATCCACAATAGCAAAATAAAACGAGTAAAAAGAAAGGAAAAAAAATTATGTCAGCTTATAAATTCTGTGTTCAAACCATTGACCTCTGCTGCTTTTAGTACAATAGTCGATCATAGAAATCCTTTAAGGAATGAGTTAATCAGGAATTATGAATGTCTTTCATCACTTCCAGTATCTTAAGTTATATCCATCTCAATGACCCTGCAAAAAGGAATCCAAAGGTGACAAATCTGTAAATGTTGCTGGTCACTCTTTGTTATCTCTTCTACCAATCCATTATTATGAAAACCCTGGCCCATGCTGATGGTTTTTAAGTGTGCTTAAAAGTGATAGCCCTGTGTCATAGATGTACTGGCCATCTAAAAGAAGACCTACAGAACAAAATTCTGGTTGACTTGATATGATTCGGTCAGTTGACAGCATTGTTTAACTCCCCTCCCCCCCTCCCAATAAATTATTATTGATTATGTCTGACAGTATTGCCAATTGTGATTATTGAAAAATCCATTCAGGCAGAATGTGACTTCATCTAATAAATAATTATTTTAATAATGAGATTGTTGTTAATGTGCTCCATTATTAATTGACAAATCTGCATTCTTCTATCAGGATCACCCTTTGAATATTCGTGCAAAAGTTGAATTTTGTAAGAATTGTTTTGCACTTTTTTTATTGCAGACTTTAGTTCATATTGCATTTTAACACTAAATTGTTACTAGATACTTTTGGATTTTCTTACACGGAAGAGAACATCCATGAAGTATTGTCATCAGTTACTCATAATTCAAGTATATTCATAGTTACATAATTTAATAGCATATGAAAATTAATAGAAAATAGGTAGTTTGAGGTGTGGTTCCTAACATTCCTAGCATAAACTTCATGAACAAAATAAAAGCAATAAAAAGTGCATACAATACTGATGCAAACTATGTATTAAGCAGCACAAGAAATTTAACAAATGCTTATTATTTTTATACTTAAAAATCAGATCCATTAGTAGAAGGTACACTTATTCTACTTAGTTTAGTTGTATTGCTATATAGAATTTATATTGCCTTAGATATTTATTGTTTCTGTCATTTGAGAACTATATTTGTTACTTTTGGATTTTGTCCCGTAGTAGCCCAGTATTAAGTTGATGTGACCTTGAATATAAATTTGTATTCTTGACATATGTGTTTGGAGGAATTTAGTAACAGTGACGTCAAAATTAATCTCAAAAACTATTTGTAGTTGGTTTATTGATACTCGTCACTTACTTTTTTATATTAATGAGAGACTAGTTTCAAAGGCATTCACCTCCATTTTCAGTCTCTTTCCAACTGGCATCTGTTGTTGTCTGCTCCACCACCAGAGAGAGAGAGAGCAGACAACAACAGATGCCAGTTGAAAAGAGATTGAAAATGGAGGTGAATGCCTTTGAAACTAGTCTCTCATTAATATAAAAAAGTAAGTGACGAGTATCAATAAACCAACTACAAATAGTTTTTGAGATTGTATTCTTGAATTACGTTAGTATATTTCGGACTTTAAAGTGACACAAATGAGAGGGAACATATATATATATATCAAATATCTTTTGTTAAAGGTATTTATTTTATGATTGGAAGCAAGCAATATATGCAGGTGTCGAAGGGGTCAATGTGCTTTGAATGTCACTTTACATGTAACAAGTCTTACTGAAGTAAAGTTGCAACATATTCATCTGCTCTCACAATAAATTATGTAGTAAATCATGCTTTTGAATGTTAAAAAAAATCAAGAAGTTGCAAGAATATGGATAAATCTCTCCTCAATGTCATGGAGCACATAAAAATTCTCATGACTTAAGAAGATCAGGTTCTTTATATCCTTAATCTACATTTATATTATTTATGGACAAATGCTCAGCAAGTGAGCGGGCAACAGTGAAAGCATGTTCAAATAAAACCAATATTGAAATTTATGTTGTATTGTCAGAAGGTTTGGAGCAGTGTTTCCAAATAAACTTCATTACTCTACAATGAGCTCTGGGTTATACACACATTAAATGTAGTGAGAAAGCATAATTATAATATATCAAAGAAGAAGGCCTCATTTCATAAAGTAAAAGTTATGATATTCCAATAAAATATGATAATTTGCTACAAACTTCACTTATCTTTTTAAGAAATTGGTAAATTCTTCATCTAACTCAAGAGACTGGTTTCACAAATATCCTTTGCAACGTCAGTCAATCTGTTTATTCCTGTTATTGTTACAGGTGCTAGGTAACAGATTATTTTTGTATTTATTACTAAACTCTGAAAATAAAACAAACTTACAGACAGAATTGATAACTGGTATTTCAAAATTCATTATTTTATTTTTTTTTAAGATAAATTTTTTGTGATGTTGGAAAGAATATTTGCAAAACTAGTATCTTGAGTTCTGCAGTGGTTTACAATTCCTTTAAAAGATAAGTGAAATTTGTAGCTAATTATTATAATTTATTGCAATATTTGTATTGCTTCAGTGTTATTAACTTCTTTTTTAATATATTATAATGTTAGAGTTACAGCTAAACAAGTCAAGAATTTTCAGACATGATTCCCTTTCATTTTTGCTAAAACTGAATTTGTTTCTAACGTCCACTATGCTCTAATGGTCATTTTTCTTAATATTTGTTTCCCTAAATTTAGATATTCCTAATACACTTTTCTCCATATACTTAGAATAGAATAGAATTAGAATAGTTACTGTTGGCAATATGTTAAACACATTACATACATAGTGCTTAACCTAGTTGTATAAATTGCCGGATACCATCTTTTACACTAGCTAATTCAGCTTGCTTGGCACTCATGCTTTCTAGCATTGCTGAATAGTATAACATCTACTCTGCTATCTAATCTAGTTTCCTGTTTGTCTTCCCTTGTTGTCTCAGCATTTTTGTTCTTTTGCAATGTTTACTTTTCTCATCTACTTTTCTTTAGCTTTCCAAAACATGTTCCACGTTTCTATTTCTATTCTCATCTTTCCCCGTAACTATTCTTATAGCTATCATCTTGCTTCACATCTTTTCTCATTTCTTCTCCCACACTGTCTCCATACTGCTGCATACTGTCAAATAATGAACTGTACAGATGTATTTTTTAGACGTGGCACATGACCTTGTTCATATGTGTGCGAGTGACGTCATGTAAATTAATGGTGGGGGTAAGATCACTGCTTTCACTAGCAGATTGCTGACAAAGCTGTTGGTTAGATGACAGATGACTAACCTAACAGCCCTTTTTCTTCTCAATAAACAAGTGGACTCGACCATAAACTATAGTGCAACATTGCATCATATGCCACGTCTAAAAAATACATCTGTACTTTCTGTTTCTCCACATAATTTACATATTCCTATTTTGCTGCCTCTTAGCCCTCTTGAGTACATTGATCCTGTTCTTATCCAAGCCATTCCTTCCTTCTGCTATGTGTTAGATTGGTCTATGGATCTTTCTTTTCCCCATTCTCTCTTTGTTAGCGTATAAAAATTTAATGATTTTCTATTTTGTAGCACTTCCCATATCTCTTGTATTTCTGTATCCTCCATTGTGGTTCTGACTATTTTCCAAAAACTGTCTACATTTCTATTTTCTAATCTCCATATCTCCGTCATTCCAATTTCCTTCACAATTTTTTTCCACTTCTGACTATCATCTGTTCCTGTTTTCCATTCTCTTGTTGATTCATACATACCTAGAAGATTTTGTCATCTTTTGTCAGGCATTTCTTTCTTTCAATTATTGTGTCTTTTCTTCTGGTTTTCCCTAATTCAGCTAACGCTATTTCTCCTGGAGCTGATCTAGATAGTCCTAACATCTCTTTAGCAAATTGTTTGTATACCTGATCTGTTTTATTACTTTTTACATCCCCCATATTTCTATATCATACATAATTTTTTACTCCAGTGTTTCACACATTCTCCCCAATCATTTTTTTTAATTTGTCCTCCAACATTGTCATATTGGATGATGAATGAAATGGGTGAAGTGATGCTCAAGTGTGACCAGGTTCCTTAGAGCTTAGATTTATCTGACATTTGTCTTAAAGGATAAGGGAAAACCCCGTAAAAATCTTATCCAGATAACTTGCCCTAACTGAGAGCATTATTAAATTAAAAGGCAAAAGTAAAAAAATATTCCCTAAAGACACCAATAAATAAAGAATAAAAGAGGGCATAAAAATAGCTCAGCTTTTCAGTATATTGAATGTGTATCCCAGAATGACACTGAGCATACAGCAAATTATGATACTCAAGAATAATAAGTGAGCACAAAATGAATTCTGCTAGTGAACAACATATTAGTTGTTAACTTTGTTATATTGATGGCTAAACATTGCATAGCTGTTGATCACATTGCAGTTCCACTTTAGCTTTTACACAGTTAATTATTAACCAATAGAGTGAGTTTTTGCAGTATATGTTATAACTTGTTACAAATTAATAAATTTGTCAAACAGATCTACTGTCAATGCAGATAAAGGTGAACAGTGTAAACATGATGTGCAATGGTATGAGGCAGTCGGCTGGTCGGTTGCCGAGTAGCTGTGGCTGTGTGTTTAATATGGATGACGTCTCTTTCCACCACTCCTTGTACTCTGCATCTGATTGCCTTCATGTATTTTCATGGACAATACTTTCCTACTAAAGGTTGTAGTAAATATTGTTTTTGATAGGCAAGTTTAGCACATCCTTAAGCTCCTTAATGCATGGGAGTAAATGTGTCCCAGAAAAATGGCTGTAGTTACTAGGTGTCTCCTTATTGTACCATCTATTTTGTTATCATTTCTTCTATTCTGCAGATGGAACTCTAGAAATTTTTATTGAAATATGTAGAATATTTGTTTTCCGAATGAGTAAAATCTTGAGAAAATATCTATCATATTGGTTACCTCATAAAATTTGAACCAAGTTCTCACTACTGTAAGCAACACTCAACTCAAGAAGCACTCGTGTTCTGTGCCAGACTGGTGCATCAGAGAGGAAGAGGCTACCTTTCTACAGATATGTTCTGGAATAACAAATATGCTGGTAAGGCAATCCTATTCTACTTTTAAAAAAGAAAAATAATTTAATAGCAACTGTTTCATTCCTCTCCTGAGCAGTATATTTTGAACCTGAATGTATTAGTCTTCTGGATAACTGCTGTCACCTTTGACAGGCTTAAACAGCTGAAGGTTTGATGATGATGATAATACGCTCACTACGCTCACATGATCATCTTTTCACCTGGCTGGCTGCCCGAGAAGAAAGTGAGCGCATTCATCGCCAGGAAAGCTTCAGGTCTTATTATGATGATAATAATTGAAGGTTCTTTTTCCTGTTGGTTGGTAATCCAGTAATATTTTATTCACTCTATTATTTGTCATTCTTAGTATACGTGTACACCAGTCTTCTTTCAGATTAATTATTGTACTGTTGTAATTATATATACATTCTTGGACATTTTTATTTTCATTGCTTATCTAAAATAGCCTTTCTAGATATTGAGTATCGATATCTAATCTTCACTGCTTCAATATTTATTTTATTAGAGGTTTACTGTCCAATTTTAACTTCCAAATGAGCATAGGAATAGTCATCTTCAGTGAAATTTCATTTACATACGTCTTCTGGTTTTACATATCAGTGTATATTGAATAATTCCACATCATCTATTAAATGTATTAAATTTGTTATTTATTTCATTAGTCCTAAATTATTAAATCTCCAATAATAAGAGCCACACTTTATAAAAGTATTTTAGGGCTGTAGTTAAAATATAATATATATTCATCATGCCTGTAACAGGATAGCTCTGTCCATTTATTTTGGAATTTAAATGAGATTTTCCAAAAATGTTAATTTTTGTGTGACTACTTTCAAATTTTATTGGGCAAGAGTTTGGTTTAATATGTTAAAGGCAAGTTGCAGTTGATCTTCCATGTTCAGTAATAAAGAGTAACATGTATTTACCTCAAAGAGACTGTAATATTTTCTATTGTCATAACTTTGCATTAGGTGAAGGAAAAAGAGGATTCATATGGATGAGGACAAGGTATGGAAACTAATGGATTAAGAAATGCTTCCCTTTATAAGGGTAATCAACAATAGGTGACTGCTGTAACATACAAATCATGGCCACACCATGGGTGAGTGATTACACCACTCAACTTTCACCAAAGCAGCCCAGGTTCGATCCCAGGAGACCTCATATGAGATTTGTGGTAGACAAAATGGCATAGGGGCAGGTTTCCTCCATGTGCTCTTCATTTCATGTATCAGTGGCACCACCTGCTGTGCCACATGTAGTAAAAGCAGGTGTTAAACACTGTCAGAAAAAAAATGTCGCAAACCATATGTAGGTAAAGATTTGGAAATTATTCTGAACAAGGGGCTTTTTATATGTGTTTGGAGGAATTTAGTAACAGTGACATCAAAATTAATCTCAGAAACTATTTGTAGTTGGTTTATTAATACTTGTCACTTACTTGTTTATATTTATGAGAAACTAGTTTCAAAGGCATTTGCCTCCATTTTGAATCTCTTTGCAACTGGCATCTTGGAATGAAAACCATGACCTTGATCCAAATCCAAAATTATTAAAAGGAGTGATAAACCAAAATAAATTGACAACATGGTAGAACATATTCTTATGGAAAAATAAGGATCGCGTAATGAACTTTGAAATCCCACCAGTAGATAATTTGACAAAGAAGTTCATAGTTCCACCACCAGAGAGAGAGAGAGCAGACAACAACAGATGCCAGTTGGAAAGAGATTGAAAATGGAGGCGAATGCCTTTGAAACTAGTCTCTCATAAATATAAACAAGTAAGTGACGAGTATTAATAAACCAACTACAAATAGTTTCTGAGATTAAGGGGCTTTTTCTTTGCTAAGAGAAGTCAAAATAGTGATTTTCATGATTTTTTTTTACCATATTCTGATTTTAATTGCACATAAACGTGTTAAATCCTCTGCTAATTTTGATATAGCTTTACACTATTTGTAAATGGTTTAAAAATATTGAAAATTATACATATACATTTTAGGTCCTCTCATCTTACTTAACTGAATTTCTAAAGCATTACAATTTTCTACAAAAATACTTCATTATTTCTGAAAAAATTGATGCAAAAGCTGAAATTTTTACCTCTCATGTTTATTTTAATGAAACAATTTTTATGTATAAGGTTAGTTTTATTGACATTGTTGCTCAATAACATTTTAGGATTATGTATTTAAAAACTCATCGCTTTAATTCTAATGAAGAGAAGTCTCATCAACCAATTGTAAAATTATTGGTGGATATACCTTAAAAATTCAGCTTATTGTCTTAGTTTCCTATATGATGACTCATGAATTGTAATTGATAGGGTAGGGTGTTAAGAGTCTCCTTAAATGGAAGAAAATCAAGAGATTTCTTGTAGTGCAACCAAGGACTTGAAGGATACATTTGTTTGCATAGTATAGAGAAATAGCAAAAGAGCTGCAACGTAACCGATTCTCAAATGTATAAACATGGGCAATTCCTACAGTAAGTTATTAGAGAGAATCAAGAAGTGAACGTAAGGTCTGAAGCCATTGCTCAGTGTGTTGAAATTGTCTGGTGTTATAAATTATATGGTATAGAACAATTCCATAGAAATTTCATATTAAAGATAGAAAATTAGCTAATTTAAGATAATTTAATGCTAAATATCTTGGGGGAAAAACAAAATGAAAAACTCATAAAAGTTTGTTTTCCGGATATCATTTGTAGAAGGCTAATTCTAAAATTTATGTACATTAGTTCTTTTTTTTTATGTCATACATTAGCTTATCCTTGATTCACAGTGATAAGCACTGCCAAATATAAATATTCCTTAACAGGTTTTGTAGCTTCTTATATACACACTGCATATCAGCAACAGTCTGTAAAACTGAATATGGATAAAATAACAGACGTTAAAATAAATTAGTGATTAAAATCTCCTTCCAAATGTGTGTGTGAGTAGTGTTTAACGCCCGCTTATACTACATACGGCACCGCAGGTGGTGACACTGATGATACATGAGATGAAGATGGAGCACCGGTGGAATGAGATGGCGGGGGAAACTGGAGGTCCCGGAGAAAACCCGCCCCAGCGCCGTGTTGTCCACCACAAATCTCACTTTGCGGTCACCTGGGATCGAACCCGCGCCGTCTTGGTGAGAGCCAAGTGGTCTAAATACTGAGCCATGGCGCTGCCCAAATCTCCTTCCAGATCCTATAAATGACTATTCTGAGTATTTTTTTTTTTTTAACTGGGTGGATTTATGGGAGTGCCAATACACACTGACATTCCATGATCCTGTTGCTTTGTGTTGCTCTCAGTGGATAGACTATTAAGGATGACAATACCGGCATCTTGAAAATATGGCTAAAAAAATTGCAGAAAGATAGTATGAATATAGACAGTGTCAAAGGGAACAAGTTTACAATAAACACAAAAAACGAAATGCTGCTAAGGCAGAAAAAGATCAGAACTCAGCAAGACTAAAAGAGAAAAAGAACTGATTAAGGCAAAGAACTGAATATACAAACAGATGCAGCAAATCAGAAACAAGTTGATTAGAAAGCAGAAAGAAAAAAGAGATGCTCCCAGTATTATGACACTTACAGCAGCATTTAGGTCTAGGCAGCAATTTGAAAAGTACAGAAAATGTGTTGCAGAGGCTTCCCAAGTCTCCGCTAAAGAGATTGCAATTGATTGTTAATCTAGTAACAGGATTAACTGTTGGTAAGCCAGGGGAAACAGCATCAAAGCATACACTTTTAGAAGAGATTAAAGCTCCAATCTTGAACTTCTATGAGAATGATTCATTATCACATTCAGGCTCCAGGTAGAGATGCATTCAAAAGGGTCCACATTAACAGAGAACTCCTCATGGGATATTGGTGGTTAATATAAAAGGTATATCCATCATTTATACAGAATAATGAAGTTGTGTATGTTAGTTTTTCAAAGTTTACAGATTTATATATAATTAATATGCATCTTCAAGGTCAGATACCACACAGTGATGTGCATGCATTGTATATGAAAATATTAAGTTTCTTTTAGCTGAATTGCACAGGAAGTAAGTACCCATTAAAACTGCATTTTTGCATGCAGTCAGGCTGTGAAAAATGTCCACTCAGAATGAAATAGAACTTGCAGAGGACCAGGCCAATTTACTAACTGATGAAATCAATGGACACTGTAGAATGGAATAGCTCAGATAAAGAACAAGAAGCATCTGTTTTTGACTGCATTGAATAATTGCTGAAGAAGTTGGCATACGTTCTAAACCATGCTTATGTTAAAAGACAGCAAGCCAACGAACAATTGTTCTGAGCATTTGGTGATCCTGCAGTATATACATGATGTGTATCCTGTGACACAATACACAACTTGACTCAGTGGTGCAATGTCTTTATGTCTTGTTATCTAAAGCACTTGATTCAGAGAACTGTGTATATGCATGACTTACACACCCATTTGTAGTATGAGATTGAGGTAAAATCAAGTTTTATGGATTACTTAATGTTTAATGTGTTACAATGTATGTACTTTAAAAAGTGTAATAATTTTGAGGGCAACTGCACTTGCAGCAAAGTTCTATCATAAAATGTAATCCTTTGAGGAAGGGAAAACAAACCATTAGCTCTCTCAACTCTCTTGCAACATGCATGGTAAGGGTACAACTGTTTTGCAGTGTGCTCATTCTGAGCTTCGTTCTTGCAAGTGATCAAGTACAAGTTAAAGAAAACTGTGAACTTTCGTGATTTCTAAAACATGGTTTGTATATACACAAATTCTGTAAAATGAGTTCTAAACTTAAGACAGAAAAAAATTAAGGTTATTGAACACAGAAAAAACAAACGTCCAGCTAAAGAATTATCTGTGTTGTTTGAAGTGGGAAAAAACTCAGATTTATGAGATTTTGAAAAACAAAATAGAAAAGTTGAGTCTAAAGTGAAAGCAGGGCATGTGAAATGCATGGCAAAATCTACAGCGTATGACGAGCTAAATCGTGCTGTATTCGAGTGGTTTGTTAGTGTGCATGCTAAGGAATTCCCGTTTCTGGACTATTGCTTAAGGCTCAAGCTTTAGAGACAGTAAGAAAATTAGGCAAAGACAAATTCAAAGCTTTCAATGGATGGCTTGAGAGTTTCAAACATTGCCGAAACATTGTTTTGATCACTGTGCATGGTGAAGCAAATGATGTTGATATGCAGATAGTTGCAAATTGGAAAGGGAAATTGAAAACAGAGAAACTAGGCCTTTAACTACAATTATTGTAAGTTGAAAATATAGTACATAATACATATCAGCCTATTATTATTATTATTATTATTATTATTATTATTATTATTATTATTATTATTATTATTATTATTATTATTATTATTATTATTATTATTATTATTATTATTATTATTATTATTATTATTATTATTATTATTATTATTATTATTATTATTATTATTATTATTATTATTATCAATTATTATTATCAATTATTATTATCAATTATTATTATCAATTATTATTATTATTATTAATTATTATTATTATTATTATTATTATTATTATTATTATTATTATTATTATTATTATTATTATTATTATTATTATTATTATTATTATTATTATTATTATTATTATTATTATATATCATCATCATTATTTTATTTACACTTCATTTTACATTATTCTATAACTGTAAACCTTATTAACTATTTCGTAATTTGTATTCAAACACAAACCTCTCTAATACGGAAACCTGTGCAAATGGAAAATAACTGCCAGACTGCATTCCCTATTAGAGAAGTTTTACTGTACTGACAGTTATTGGCCTTTAGGAACCATAAAGCTATTGAATTAAATAAGTAGGTGATATATTTTATTTTTATTTTATTTCATTCTTGTGGGGTGCAGTAAGCATAATTTCCAAGATGTCAGTCTGTAACGAGCACATTTTGGATCCTTACCTGTTTGATAATTCCAGTATTTTTATTTTTAAGAGGTTCTAGTGTACAGCTTAAATCTTCCCATACAAATGGAGCTTTTTGAAAATTATTTTCAAAGTATATTTTCAGAGAAACTTAAAATTGTCTTACCAGACCTGTAAGAGAGTTGACAAAAAGTGGGTAATGAAATGTTTGTGTATAAACATATAAATGTTATCAGTAACCACACTATTTGTGAACATTTTAATCTTCTCTGCTTTTTCTGTTGAATAATATCTTCAAGAATCTATTCCAAACACATTGCCCCATGTGAGAAGCTGGTTTATTTAAAAAAAAAATGTTATGTATATCATCCTGTTATGTGTGAAACTGCTCTCTATATGTGTAGAGTTTCAAATTTATGAACCTGACAGACGTCGGGTCAAAAGCCGTTGCACTGTGGTAGTCCCACAAACTTATGTTCTTTTGTCAAATTATAATATTACATTTCATTAAATTTTAATTCTAATTAAAAACTTTACTTTCATCATGTTAAACAATTAGCTTCTTTAATACAAAGACTTTTAAAAACACAAATGGCTATTTACTTGATCCTGTACCATTTAGATAATATTTGATATTTATTTATTTGTACAGTTTCCATTACAATTTCAGTACAGTAAAGTTTAACATTGACCATGCTGTATTATACTTCCTGTACAAATACATAAAATTGCTGACTGTGCTGACTAAGGTCCCCTGGCTATAAGCCTTTGGTTTTCCTAAGCAGCTTGGTGTCATTTCTTCTCGAACTCCGCTTCTTTTATCCTATTCCTTATCCTATATAAAAAAATCTCCTATACATTTATTTTTCTTTTCTCCCATCCCTGTTAGCATGTGTATCACCAATATCTCTTTACTTACACTGTCCCATTTCTTATCCCATATTATTCTCCTGTAATTTGTGAATGCCTTACATTCTCTCAGGTAATGAACAGTGCTCTCTTCGTCTCTTCAAAATTCACATATCGCTGCATCATTACTTTTCAACTCTTCAAGTATAATATTCCTACTCTCATCCATGCTATGCCTTCTCTTCCGGTTTTGCCACATTGATCTACATATTTTTCCCTACCCCATTCTGTCTTTAATTGCTTATAAAATTTAAAAATTCTTTTCTTCTATACTTTCCCATATCTCTTGCCTATCTATGTCTTGTACTCTAGTTCCCACTTCCTTCCAAAACTGCTATAAATTTATCTCCTCTGCTCTCCATAGATCTCCCATGCCTATCTTCAATATCATTCTTTCCAATTCCGACCAGCAACTATTTGTATTTTTAATGCTTTTCTGTTGCTTCATGCACATATTCAATAATTCCCCTTTCTGCCCTTTAATACACTTATACCAGAATTTCAATATTCTCTCTATTATTATTCCCCTCCTTTTTGTATTACCTAGGTCTAGTAATGCCACTTCTCTTAGTGCCGTACATATAATATTGTGACTTTGTGGGTTCAAGGAATTAAAATTCCAAGTTGCATAAATTCAAAGCGTTCTTTATTTCCGCCGAATTACACTTGTACATTTGCAGCTCTCATCAGAATTACGTACCACACACAATTACGTAACATACACAATTGCAATTCACCAGTTCGTCTGTCACAGGTCCACACCACACACACGCCTTGCCTTAAAACACTGAAACAACTCAAAGACTCAAAACTGACTCTCTTTTGCACGCACCCCTATTTATACGCGATCAAGCTGATCTGGAAGCTTCTGCACACGAGGCGAAGTCGTCCCAGAGTTTCACAATCTTTCTTGGCAAGCGGAGAAGGGGAAACCAGTGATTTCTGTTTGCTTCCCTCCCCACGCCGTCTCTCCTCGGCACGTCATTAGCGCTGTGCGTTGGCGTAGGCGTAGTTTTTACGCTATCGTCTCCCTCACTCCCACAGCAAGAGCCATTCCGTCACACGGGTAGGCGTGGGCTTGATGCCATATGTCCCTCTCTATTTGCCAGCCCTTTTTGCCAGCTGATCGCATGTTCGACGATTGGGTAACACTGCTCCCTCCTCAAAGCTGGTCGTCCCTAACAACACCATCGTAGCGGGCCAGTTAATGCAGATGTACCACCAACATCTTTCCTCAGGGCACCTTCTGGATGCTGTAGACCACGTCTTTAATCCTCTTCACCACCCTATACGGTCCTTGCCATGGCTGCTGAAGCTTTGGGCAGCGTCCCTTGGTCCGGGTAGGGCGGTACAACCAGACCAGGTCACCTTGCTGGAACCCTTGGCTGTTGGCTTGCCTGTCATATCGGGTCTTCGGGTCTTCATGAGGTCGCTCGCCTTCTGGGTGTTCTGGCGAGCCATCTCATGCATGTCGTGGAGGTGGTCCACCAGGTTCTCCACATACTCAACTGCTGGCTGTTTCGATTCCGGAGGGCTCCCAAAAGCCAGATCACAAGGGAGGCGTAACTCTCTGCCGAACATTAAACTGGCAGGCATTATCCCCGTGGTGTCGTGTGTTGACGAGCGGTAGGCAAGCAAGAATAGTGGCACCTTGACGTCCCATACTCGCTGATGGCTGGGCACAACCCTCAAGTCTTCCTCTAAGGTCTTGATGTACCTTTCGACCATGCCATGCGACTGGGGATGTAGAGGTGTTGTGCGGGTCTTGTTAACCCCAAGTCTTTCTAGTGCCTCCTTCATTAGGTTGGACTCAAAATTGCTACCCTGGTCGCTGTGGAGTTCTAACGGCACCCCAAATCGGCAGAACACTTTCTCCACGAGGCAGTCCTTGGTTGTCTTTGTCTCTTGGTTCGGGATAGCATACACCTCCGGCCACTTGGTGAAGTAGTCCGCAACCACCATCAGGTACTTGTTGCCTCGGTCGGACACTGGGAATGGTCCAGCTATGTCGACGGCGATCCGTTCGAATGGCGCTCCGACGTTGTACTGCTGCATATGACCCCGGCTCCTAGTTTAGGGGCCGCGACTCGCCGCGCATACGTGGCATTGACGGCACCATCTCTCAGCGTCTGCTCGCAGTTTGTCAATTGTTCGTGTCCTCCTGAAGTACCAGCCTGCACTTCCTCCAAAACTTCCGGGACATTACTCCGGGGAAGTACCAACTGTTCTCTCTGCGTCTTCCCATCGGGTGATTCCCATACCCGGAACAGCACGCCCTCTGTGATCTTCAGCGAGTCCCATTGGGCGCAGTACGACTTGTAGGTGGCGCTCCTCGGTGGGATGTTCTCCCAGGTTGGTCTCGTCCCTGCCTCAACTTCAAGAGTGGCCCCAAGTCTGCGTCCGCCAGCTGCTGCCTCCTCAGGCCTGCGCTATCCCAGCCATCCGCAGGGACCACTCCGACAACTGCGGCACGCTCCTTCTCTTTCACTCTTGTGAATTGGGCGCACTCTTCTGGACAGGGTCTCCGGGACATGGCGTCAGCGTTGCCGTGGCTCTTCCCTCTGCGATGTTCAGAGATGAAGTCGTACTCCTGTAGCCTCTGGAGCCAACGTGCTGTCTGGCCTTCCAGGTTCCTAAAGCGCAATAACCAGGTGAGGGTGGAGTGGTCGGTCCTCAGGTGAAATGGTTGACCGTACAGGTATTTGTGGAAGTGCTCCAAGGTCTTCACTACCGCCAGTAGCTCTCACCGGGTGATGCAGTAGTTCTTTTCTGCCTTGGATAGCGTCTTGCTGTAGTAGGCTATCAGCCGCTCGTGACTGTCCTGGACTTGGGATAGGACACCCCCAATGCAGTGGTCACTGGCGTCGGTGTCCACAATGAAAGCGCCACCTGGTTGTGGAAATCCCTGAATAGGAGCACTGCACAGGGTCTTCTTCAGCAGCTGGAAAGCGCCTTCAGCGTCCTCCGTCCACACGTATGGTCATGTTCCTCTGTCAGGCGGGTGAGGGGCTTGGCGATGTTGGATAACTCCTTTATGAAGTGGCGGTAATAACTGCACAACCCCAGGAAACTGCGCAACTCTCGCTTAACGTTTGGCCGAGGCCAATCTCTCACGGCCTGTGTCTTCTCCGGGTCTGTGGCCACTCCGGTTGGTGAGACTATGTGGCCCAAGTAGTTGACTTCCATGCGGAAGAGCTGGTACTTCTTCGCAGTCAGCTTCAAGTTGGAGCAGTAGTTTGAGCTGACTTCACTGAAGATGACCTAAATGTAAGGTCGAAAAGCTTTTGGAGGAAAGATGAAAATGAAACCGTTGAGTGAGTACTCTTATAAATCAAGCATGCCAACTATTCATACTTATATATTTCAAGTTGGTTGCCTGCAGTCTCTGTAGCACCTTACTCAGATTCTCGAGATGGTCTTCGAAAGTCTTACCGACGATGATGTCGTCCAGGTATAGCAGGCAGGCGTCATAAGTCAGTCCTCTCATCACTGACTCCATGAGCGTTGGAAGGAGGCTGGTGCGTTGCAGAGGCCAGAGGCCATAACTGTGAACTGCCAAAGCCTTTGGCCTGTTGAGAATGTGGTCTTCTCCTTGTCTCTCGGGTCTAGAGCTACCTGCCAGTAACCCGACTTCGGGTCTGGGGTCGAGAACCATTGCGCACCAGCAAGCGTGTCCACCGTGTCGTCAATCCGGGATAAGGGAAAGCAATCCTTCCTACGCAGAAGCGTAGCTCACCAGAACTACAGGGAACAACAAGGGCTGTCAGACTCTTCGATTACTCCCTTGGATCTCATGTCCTCCAGCATGTCTCGTACCGCCGCTCGTTTTGCCAGCGGAACACGTCTAGGTGGTTGCCGAATCGGCCGTGCGTCTCCGGTGTCGATGCGGTGAAGCTCTTTGTCCGTGCGGCCGTAGTCACTGTTACCTTGGCTGAAGACGCGCTGGTATCGTTTCAGCAGTTGCCAAACCTTCTCCAACTGTTTTGTGGTTAGGTGGTCGGCAGCCCTATCCAGTAAGCCTTTCAGCCGGGGCCCCAGGTGTTGCGTCGGCACCGGCTCCTCGATCTTGTCGATTGCTGTCATGCTGACCACGGGCTCACACGTCCACAACTCCATCCCAGCCTGGATGTCGTTATCGGTTGCGCAGCCTCACTGGCACCTCTCGGCACGGCATTAATGTTCTGGCTACACATACCCCGTGTACAGGCGTCTTCTGGTTCGATGGCCTTTCAGTTGCGCCGTCACCACTACCTCGCGTCTCGCGGGGACAAATACGTCTTCCTTCAAGACGACCCTGAAGATTCCAAGGTGCTCTTCGGGTTGCCGGAGTATCACCTCTTCTCCGTTAAGCTGCAGGACCTTTCTGCCTTTCCGTCGTCTCGTGGCTCCTCAGGGCATCCAGTCCCAGAATCACCTCCTCAGCCACCTTCACGACGAACACCCACAGACGCACGGCACTCCGTCCCAAGGTCAGCTTCAGCAGAGCCTTCTTCTCCACAGGCAAGATGTCGCCCGATGCCGTCATCAGCCGTTATGGTTGGCTTGGCTTCCTCGACGGCAAACCCCTGACTATGTCAGGTCTGATGACGATCACGGATGCCCCGGTGTCTACGAGCACGCGGCACGGCTTCTCTCTCACCCAACCGTCCGCGATGAGGCTGTCATCCATTCGTCGGCTGACGGCGCGTAGTGTCACTCGAGGGGATGGTGATGTCGCCGCCGACATGCCCCTCGACACGCCGGGCCTTACTCGTTCTTCCGGTTTCTCTTCCTGGTGTCGGCAATCTTTCTCTAGGTTTCCCGGCTGTCCACACCCCCAATCCGTCCCCTTCAGCTGCCGTGGTGCGGGCTCTGCGGACCCTTAGCATTCGTGGTACCTCTGACGTTACTAGAGGAACCTCGGGCCGAACATCTGAGCCCCTCCTTCGGGAGTTGTTCGGATTGTGATGGTCTCGAGGGGGCAGTGGTTCCCGATACCCGTGGGAATCGGGTACGTCTAAGGACGGGGTTGAGGGAAGCCATTAATTCTCCCGGGTACTAGCCTGCAAAGCTAGTAGAAGGTGTGCTAGATCGCCAGGTGGCACCACCGAGGTCATATCGGTAGCCTTCACATTTGGTGTTGGCGCGCGTAAGTGGCGTATCCACTTCCATCCCGTCTTGTGTCCTTGGACCAGATGGGAGGGCTTGTTTCTAACCCAGGTCTTGCCCTATGGAAAGCCCCATGGAGGACGCCGAGCGCCCTTTGGGACAGCTTGGATAACTCCCTGATTGAAAGAGGCCCGGGTCTTGTTCCTACGGGTTCAAGACTAATGGGAGTAGAACCTCTGGACTCAAATCAACTGTTCACACCCCCAACACACGTCCCGCGGCTGGCATTCCGTCTCCAGTGTAGCGGACACTCCTCGTTCTCGGTTTCGGGGTAGCTGTCACCTTAGCCGCCTCCATCCTCAATGCTGACGTTAGCGCCTCATGAATAGTGTTGTAATCGCCGATCATTAGGCGCTGACGTATCTTGGTGTCTCGTACCCCGTCAACAAAGGTGTATGCGGCTTCCCGGGATACGAACT
The DNA here is from genome assembly GCA_030765055.1 of Mantis religiosa. Classification (NCBI taxonomy): domain Eukaryota; kingdom Metazoa; phylum Arthropoda; class Insecta; order Mantodea; family Mantidae; genus Mantis; species Mantis religiosa. The sequence goes on from CM060947.1 coordinate 123,873,021, forward strand.
CTGGCGGGAGGTCAACTAAGGCTTTGCTTGCCCGCTGCTCAATTGCCAGGGCGAACTCCTGCAGCGTCTTACCTGGTTGTGACCTTGTCTTCAGCTGACTGCGGTAGGCTGTGGCTTGGCGGTGGTTCCTGAAACGGTTCTCCAGGGCCTCTCAGATATCCTCGGGAGCCGCCGCTGTCTGGAACGCGTTTAGGACTTTTGCGGCCCGTCCCCGGAGGCTGGCTATGACCGGTGACCTCTTGTTGTGCCTGGCCACCGAGTCGAACTGTCGGCGGAAGACTTCGATTGTTGACGAGCCGTCGTATTTGGGAGGTTTGACGCGCGCAGATGTGTCGCATTCCGGCGTGTCGACCTTCAAATCCTTCAACCTCCTGCCGACGACGTCCTCCACCATGGCGTTCAAGGACTTGACGCTGCTGTCGGCCTTTCCTTCCAGCTCATTAACGCGGCTCGCCAGGTCTTCGACGCGCTGCCTCTCTCCGTGACTTCCTCCTTTACGCCGGTCAACTGCTCCTCGAACTTTGCGGCGAGAACCTCGTTCGCCGTTTTCATTTCCGTGGTCAATTCGGTCATCTTCGCGGTCAGGTTGTTCTTTGCCGCTCCTGTTTTCGCAGCGAAGTTGTCATTCGCCGTCTTCATTTCCGAGGTCAGTTCGGCCTTCATTTCCATCATCTTCTCCGAAATCTTTTCCAATGCAGCCTCCATGTCGTGTTATGTCCCACTCCTGACACCAGTCGTGACTTTCTGGGTTCGAAGAATTAATAGTCCAATTTGCACAAATTCAAAGCGTTCTTTCATTCCGCTGAATTACACTTGGTACATTTGCAGCTCTCAGCAGAATTACGTACCACACACAATTACGTAACACACAATTGCAATTCACCAGTTTATCTGTCACAGGTCCACACCACACACGCGCCTTGCCTTAAAACACTGAAACAACTCAGAGCAGACTCTCTTTTGCACGCACTCCTATTTATACGCGACCAAGCTGATCTGGAAGCTTCCGCACACGAGGCGAAGTCGTCCCAGAGTTTCACGATCTTTCTAGGCGAGCGGAGAAGGAGAAATCAGTGATTTCTGTATGCTTCCCTCCCCTCGCCAATCTCACCTCAGCACGTCATTAGCGCTGCGCTTTGGCGTAGGCGTGGCTCTTACGCTATCGTCTCCCTCACTCCCACAGCAAGAGCCAGTCCGTCACACGGGTAGGCATGGGCTTGATGCCATATGTCCCTCTCTATTTGCCAGCCCTTTCTGCCTGCTGATCGCATGTTCGACAAATGGGTAACAAGTCACAGTGTAATTTAAACAAAAAATTGAATATAAATCTTATTTCAGAGTAATCACTTCTTTTATTGACTATCAAAAGATTTCTGTGATATCAACAATACATTTGCATTATATAGTTTTCTATTATTGTTAATGTAATAATCAGAAACAACTACTTACAAAATTCCATTATCTTTATTCACACACAGTAATACTTTAGTAATATATTGTAACGCGAGCGCTGGAACACCCTGTGAACCAGCTGGGAACGGAAGGCAGGGGAGGACCGCGTTAGCCACACCTCCCCCTCGTTTGTCTTGTAGTGGTGACAAGCAGTGGTTGGGAGGAAAAACATCAGTGTGCCGTCTGTTTCTGTCCACCTGGTTCCAGAAATTACGGAATCTGGAACATTCTCCTGGTCACTAGAAACCGGCGATATTCCTATATAAAGAGGGTTACAGACAGACAGAGTTGGTCAATCAGTTGGTCGGTGTGTGTGAGTGAGGACAGTTCTTGGTGTAAGAAGGCAGTGTTAGTCAGTGACGTGTTAATGAACGGAAAGATTGTGCAACGGAAGACTGTACGTAACTGTGAATGTGTACCGGAGCTTACGTAACCGCGAGTACGAGGAAATTGTAACGGACGAACTGGTAAATTGTAATTGTGTGCATTACGTAATTTTGTGTAATTGGCAAGAGTTTAACTGTAAGTCGGTGGAAATAAAGAACATTGTTGAGTGGTGTAACTGGACTTTTCATTTCACGAACCCACAAAGTCACACTGGTGTCAGGAAGCGGGAAAACAACATAACATCACCGAACATTACAACCATGGAGGCAGCATTAGAAAAGATTTTAGCGGAACTGAAAGAAATGAAGACGGCAACTGAAAACCTCGCTGCAAAAATAGAAACGGCCAACGACAACATCACCGCGGAGATGGAAGAAATGAAGGCCGAGTTAACCACGGAAACGAGAGCAGCGAATGACCGTCTGGCTACCGAAGTGAAGGTGGCGAACGAGGCTCTCGCCGCAAAGTTTGAGAAACGGTTGGCCGGCGTGAGGGATGACGTCACGAACCTGGGCAAGCGGAAGGGTCAAGTAGACGACCGCCTTAATGATTTAGAGGAAAAGCCCGACAACATCGCAAAACCCCTCACCCGCCTGACGGAGGAAAACCGGCCTTATGTGTGGACGGAGGACGCCGAAGACGCTTTCCAGCACCCGAAGGAGACCCTGTGCAGTGCTTCAATTTTCGGTTTCCCACAACCGGGTGGCGCCTTCATTGTGGACACCGACGCCAGCGACCATTGCATTGGAGGTGTCCTATCGCAGATCCAGGACGGCCACGAGCGCACAAGAGTGGAAGAGGAGGAGCGTGCCGCAGCAGTCCGAGTAGTTGTGGCAGTGCCTGCTGAAGGCTGGGATAGCGCAGGCCTGAGGAGGGAGCAGCTGGCGGACGCAGACTTGGGGCCACTCTTGAGGGAAGTGGACGCAGCGACGAGACCAACCTGGGAGGACATCGCACCGAGGAGCGCCACCTACAAGTCGCACTGGGCCCGATGGGACTCGTTGAAGACCAGAGAGGGCGTGCTGTTCCGGGTATGGGAGTCACCCGATGGGAAGGCGCAGAGAGAACAGTTGGTACTTCCCCGGAGCAAGGTCCCGGAAGTCTTGGAGGAAGTGCACGCCGGTACTTCAGGAGGACACCTGGGAGCGAACCGAATGATTCGCAAACTACGGCAGCGCTACTTCTGGCTCAGACTCCGGGCAGATGCTGCTGGTACACCTGGACCGCCTCGCACGCTACGATGGGGCTGTTCGGGGCGAACAGCTTTGAGGAGGGAGCAGTGTAACGCGAGCGCTGGAACACCCTGTGAACCAGCTGGGAACGGAAGGCAGGGGAGGACCGCGTTAGCCACACCTCCCCCTCGTTTGTCTTGTAGTGGTGACAGGCAGTGGTTGGGAGGAAAAACATCAGTGTGCCGTCTGTTTCTGTCCACCTGGTTCCAGAAATTACGGAATCTGGAACATTCTCCTGGTCACTAGAAACCGGCGATATTCCTATATAAAGAGGGTTACAGACAGACAGAGTTGGTCAATCAGTTGGTCGGTGTGTGTGAGTGAGGACAGTTCTTGGTGTAAGAAGGCAGTGTTAGTCAGTGACGTGTTAATGAACGGAAAGATTGTGCAACGGAAGACTGTACGTAACTGTGAATGTGTACCGGAGCTTACGTAACCGCGAGTACGAGGAAATTGTAACGGACGAACTGGTGAATTGTAATTGTTGCAGCACGTAATACTGTGTAATTGGCAAGAGTTTAACTGTAAGTCGGTGGAAATAAAGAACATTGTTGAGTGGTGTAACTGGACTTTTCATTTCACGAACCCACAAAGTCACAATATCTTAAATATTTTCATTGTAATGCTTTAAGGCACACAATATTTTTTGTTTGATTACATAGCGGGTAAACGTAAAACAAAACAACAAAAATACAACAACAAAAATTAATGGTTTTCTAACACAGGAACAGGCAACATACAATTAGCCATCCAAGAAACATGGGTATTCAAGATTAATCCTGCAAACACTCAATGATTGCCCCTGGAATTTATTTATGGTCATAGCGAAAGCAAGCCGCACTGGAAACTACAGTCGTTTAAATTCAAATGGTATGTCAGTTGGAATGATTGGAATGCATGGTACCAAAAGGTCTTCTCCTTTACGCTTTGCCTTTATAATGGTTGCTTGGATCAAGCTGTTCAGTAATTTTTTCACCGGTAGCCGTGTGCTGTTAGAAAGTTGTGCTTGGTTGATATATCGCAACATTATGATCACCAAGCTAACCTTTAATTGAAGATTGTGAGGCGGCAATCCTGGAAAATTCAGAGTTCAAAAATAATTTCTTGTTTGAAAGTAATGAGATGTTAAATACATCACTGTTTCTAACCTTTTGCTTCAAATAATATAATTTCTTGTGTCGAATTGCCATTTTGTGTGTGTGTGTGTGTGTGGCGTGCGGCGTGTGCATGCTCGTGTGCGTGTGTAATTTACGTCCTCCAACGTTAAATCATATTGGACGATGAATGAAATTGGTGAAATGAAATGAGTCCGGGGTCCATGGAGCTTAGAGCTATCCGACATTCGTCTGGAAGGATGAGGGAAAACCCCATAAAAACCTTATCCAGTTAACTCACTCTTACCGAGATTCGAACTCGGGACCTCTTGAACGTGAGGCAGACACTTTACCATCTACGCTACCGAGGCAGGCTCGAATTGCCATGAAATACATTTGCAAGAATTTGTAGTCTCTATCTGACACTGGCAACAGCTAGCCTGCTAGGTGATACATTTGGCCTTGTATCTCTTAATTAAAAATACAGCTTTATTGCTTTTGTTACAAAAATAAAATAACAAAGCAGTGCAGGGGATAAGTCTGTTATATGTTAACTTGAAAGTTGGCATAAAATTGTCCTGAACTAATGTGTTGCCCCGAATGAAATTTTTTGGAAGTAGTTGTTATATTTGTGTATTTTTGTAAGGAAATGTGTGGAATCTGTTTTTGTTCCTGAAACCAATGAGTACAATGACTCTGTTGGCAGAACCAATGGCATTAATTTCACTTTGCCATTTGCACAACACAATCCAGTAGCTTCTTTTTTGAATTTCAATGCCTTACAATATCAGCAAACTGAGTTCATAGATCCAATAACAACACATTGGTAGACACTGTAGTCAACTGAAACAGTGTAACTGAAAGCAGCTCATTTCAAACCTGCAAGATTATTAGCTCAATCATACATTTGTGATATCCTAGACCTTTCTGTTTCATTGCTCTTTTCATGTTGCTGTGTAATCCGATTATACAGAAAATTAGCTTGCTTTATAGCATTTCGAGTTCTTCAACCTAAATTGCTCCGCCTGCGTCTTATACTCAGCATGAATCTTGAACTGAGTATAAACACAAAATAAACTATTCAACCAGAGATAAATACAGGCATTTTGAAATAGCATGCACTGATTGAGAGCTCTCAAACAGTTAAGCTTTATATAATAGAATAAGAAAGTGTCAAAATTCCAGATGCATTCAAGTAGTTCATATTTAGTTTAAGGTTACACTCATAAATTATAAAGTTACTAACTACATTTCAACCGTTCTTTAGTCATATTGTGATTTAGTTCTCTTTTGTTTTCATGATTTGGTTCTCTTTTGTTTTAACCTTTATAATAAACTTCCTCGGACTGCATATCAATTTCAAAAATGAAAAATGTTGTTTTTACATTTTGTGTGCAATTTTACCAATTTTTCTCTTCATAAGAACCTTCCTTGTACTTAAACAAATATTTGACAAAAAGTTAGCCAAATTGGTCCAACTGTTTCAAAGTTTTGCAGATACAAAGATTTACAAATACATTTTTACTATATAAATATGGTACATGAAATAGCTTCGAAGACTTTGGCAAGGAGTGGAATATTTTTCTACTTTGTAATGCTTTTGTTTGTCGAAAGTAAAAGAAGGTGTATATATTCGTAAGAGTTTGCGAGAGTACTTTTATATTTAGTTAATAACCCGGTCCATTATCACTTCAGGTTTCTTTTCTCACCTTTTAAACCTTCCTTGGACTTACACAAATATTTCAAAACAAAATTAGGCAGATAGGTTCAGACGTTCTCAAGTTTTTGCGAGACTAACAAACGTCAATTCACATATATTGGAAATAAACATACATTATCTTGAGAAAAATAGATGTGTAAGGAAACAATATCAATGAATAATGGAGGAATGCACTATGGTCAATTATTTTTCAGAATAAATGCCTAGAAGTTTAGCTGATTTAGCTTAAGTATCCAGTAAAATAAAATAATATTAAAATTAACAATAATAGCTTATATTTAATAAAAAATATTTGTTACATATTCAAAATATTTCTGTAGATATCTCATTATCTCAGACAATATTTTTATTTTGTCATAATAGTAATTTATTTGAAAACTTTACGAAACTTATTATTTCATATTCGATTTTCTCACTTTTGGAAAAGAGTTCTGTATAAAATTCTTACCTCTGTGAGATACTATAATCATAGAATGCCTACTAAATTATCTATGTTACTTTACGCACTGGTTCCCAAAAGAAATATCAGAAGCAAGGACTGCCTTTTTACCAAAGATCGTGCAAACAATTATGTACTAATAACCTCAGTTATATGTTTTCAAAGGAACATGGCTAAAATAATGTATGAGAAAATGTAAGACTAAATTATTTATTGAATGGAAACTGTTTTATGTGATTATTACCCAAAGTAATTATTTATTAATTAATATAAGAAAGCAATAAAATATAATTAATAGGCATAGTATACACTTTATACTATATTTCAGGCTACTTCAATCCTAATCTAAATGTCTGGGAGGGGAAGAGGGAGAGGCAGGCTTCCCTAACTGGTTCAGGGAAGGTAATGGGTGTTATCTTTTATTTACATAGATACCATGACCAACTGCTTGGAGTACTATTGCGGATAGTTTTCTGATTACTACTCTGCACAAGTTAATTTCAGAGAGAGAAAAGTATGCAAATGCTTTGATTCTTATAAAAGTAATAGCCTCACATTTTATCTGTATCTGATGCATACCATGCAGATATGTTCTGTGCTCATGAATTATGAATGGAATATTTACGACTGTATCCTATAAAAAATCTAATGTGTTGCACTCACATGACTTTATTTACTCTCGTATGAACTCTTCTTACAGACTTCCTCTACCTGCTTCAAGTTATTTGAGTTAACATTTGCAAAAATTATATCTTACTGCTATGCTATTGTTCTGAAATTCCGATTTCTTTGCATGACAAATGGATTAAACATTGACGACTTACCTGAAAAAAAGTGTAAGTACTGGAAAATTCTGGCATATGTCAAGGAATACCTCTGAAAAAAATGTATACATCACAAATTGTGTGTTTTAATAAGATTGACATTTTTTGTGTAGTACGATTTTGTCTGTCTCTTACAGCTAGTCACCCAGAATGAAGACAACTGAGGACATTCCCAGAAAATTCAACATATGCATTTTATTTCTCCTAAAAATATCTTAAACATATAGTTTTTTAATAAAAGTCTTTAGATCATTTTTGAGAGAATAGAAATTTTCAAAACATTTTCCATGTTAAGGATAATCTGGGATGGAGATTTTTCTGAAAATCTTCATGTTGCATCCTTAGATCACTTTCATCTCTCTATAAACTTCCAGTGAACTTTTAAAATTGTAACTTCATGTCTAGAGGAGGAGTAAACAAGGTGCAAATTCAACACCCAACATTTTTTTAAATTTTATCTTTGTTCCATTGCCTAGTTATTGTCATTCATGTGCATTAACATGTTTCTTTAAATTTTTCTTCCTGCTTCCACTACACTGTTCTATTGCTCTGAAACAGTTCTTCACCAAATTCTTCTCCCAAATAGTTATAAAAACAATATATTAAGATAATCTTACTCTATTGTTCTTGGACTTCCAGCCAGATGAGTTTAGAAACATCAAAGCTAAATGCTTAAAAAGCATGGTCATTGACACTGTTCATCGCGGCAGATATAAATTAATGATTTTCAGACTGGTGCTTATTTTGTCATTTTTAAGATAATCTTGTTTTTACCAATTAAATAAAAAGCATTAGAAAATGCTTTTCATTGAAGATAGTATTTCAGTAAAACATTATCTACCCACTCAAAAAAAAAATGCATGCTTACAAAATCTTACTGTTTTTAAATACTTTCTGATGATCAAAATAAATGTTTATAGAAATGGTTTATTACATATTATCTTGTAGGTTACAATAGCAATAGTGGTTTACAAATTCATCTATAATGCAGAGTCCCAGAAAATTGGACATTTATATTTCATTAGTCATGAAAATGTTTTAAACATATGGTATTTTAATCAAAATTGTTAAAACCAGTTTTGAGAAAAACAAAATATTTGAAAAGTGTAAATGTTAAAGGGTAGTCTGGAATGGGATTTTCATGAAAATCTTTGTGTCACATCCTTGAAAGATAGTGAACTTAAAAATCACATTTGGTATTTAACCAAATTATCATTTTTTATGCTGTTCACACACGCACGCACACACACACACACACGCACGCACACACGCACGCACGCACGCACGCACACACACACACACACACACACACACACACACACACACACACACACACACACACACACACACACACCCACACCCACACCCCCACCCCCACCCACACACACACACATTTCTAGAAATGCTCTTTTTTGGGTGGGAGGTACAGGGAATCTCAAAACATGTGTTTTCTGTGAAATTTTGTGTAGAATTTTTCAGTGGAATACAATATTGCCTCTACTTTGCATATAATTAGAAACTAAAAAATTTGTAAGTTTGAGATATTTCTTAATGAGTAATACAATGAGTCACAAAATTAATATATAATTTTGAGTTGAAGTGCAGAGTTCAAGCAGTACTCAATGGTCATTATATTGCTAGTGTTCACCAAGAATGCATTTCGTTAGGACCTTCCTGAGTCGACATTAGCTGAGGAAGATAGGAAGGTCCTAACGAAAGGCACTCTAAGTAAATACTAGCAATATATGGAGCATCAAGTACTACTCAAAATTATATTGAGATATTTGTTTAACAAAAAGGCCTTATTATACTACAACACATTGGGAAGGGAAGAGATGCTACTATCACTATTATAAGAGTAGCCAGTGTCAATACTTAACAGTGTCCTTATCAAACTGGTAGTTACATTTTTTAGTATTTTAAAAAGTTCAGATGGACTGCCCGAAGCTATCCTTTGTTATTGCTTATAGTGAACACAAAACTAGTCTGTAAGTTTGTAACAAGCCATTAGATCTTAAACTTGAATAGAAGAATGTAATAAGAGAAGTGAACAGTGACAGCTTAATATCCCTTCAAATAGTACAGTGGTGCCCAATCTACGTAGGCCTAAATATGATACTGACTCCTCTCCAGTTTACTTCCATCACCAAGTGAAAGCATTTCTAATGAAGAATTACCTAGATAAAAAAGTAAAGTTTAAAAACAAATAATAATGCAGAAAGGAATATATGCAAATCTTACACATCAGTCTCTTTTTTCATTTATAAGGGCAATCAGTGATAGGATGTTCTAACACACATAAACTGTTTATAGGTAAGCTTTTTGAAAATTAAAATCAGAACTGAAAAATTCAATGTCATAGCAGGGATTTGAATCATGGAAATTCTATAGTAAAAAGACCTTAAAAAGCCTGTGACTTAAATACAAATTGTAAGTCGCCATTGGGGTAAGTTCTCTCGAATTCAGATTTCTATGCAGTCTACTGGGAGGATGTGAATCGGTTGGAGAATTTAATGTCAGGCCAGAATGTTGTCGTGATAGCTCACTGGTAGAGCAGCCATATGTAGAGTTAAGATCCATGGTTCAAATTTTGGCTATAGCATTGAAATTTTCAATTGTGTTTCTAAACTTCAAAAAGTCAGATTCTTTGTTTACTTTTTTGTTGTTCCAAAGGACTTTTGTCATTGAAAAGTTGAAGAAATCTTAAAGTGTGCAAATGTGATGATGATATTTCATGTATATTGGCTTTTGCAAAAATGATGTTATCAAATTTTTCTGTGATTCAAATCATATTAGGCACTACTTTTGACATCTTTGTTGATGCTTGTTACTCTTTTTTTTCATTCTTTCATTTATACTGTGGCAATTTTTTAAAAAGATGTGGCAGTGTGTTCTTAATCTCAAGTTTTTATGTGATTTATATAGACATATTTTGAGATTGTTAATCACAGCTTAAATAATTATAATATACAGACTTCTATGCTGACTTTTCAAATTCAGTAGGAATAGTAGTATTAGTAGAATGGGGAGATGTTTGAGTGCTTATTAACCCCTTCCACTTTAATCTTAGCATCTTACGTGCAGTTCCTGTTTCCTGCCATAGGAATTTGAGTTCTTTTGGTTTAATGAACAACTTTTCCTGAGATAGGTTTGTACATACAACCAGTGTTTATTTCTCGAAGAGTTGATAGCATCTATTCTCCAGTGCCTTGCAACTCAATAGCAAATGACTGCCTGCAAAGTCTGCATGTGGTGTCACTATTCATGATACCTACAGTTTCCAGTTGTTCCATTTCCAGTTAATATTCAACTGCCTTCCTAATTCCACTTCTATTTAGGAGTGTTTTGGTGAAGGGGTCATTAAGTTCTTTAATTATGTACCAGTATTTTCAAGTTTGGCCAAAGAATTTCTTCCATTTGGTTCATGTTTTACTGCAATTCTGATGTGTATTTTACTTATTCCACAGATTGTTTCAGTTCCAAAATAGTAGTTATTACTCCATCATTGGCTAACTGATCCTTTTTTCATTGCCCTCAATACTTTAGTGGCCTGGACACATTTTAGCAAAACAGAATTGTGCTTGCTTAAATTCAGTTACTTTTTAACTTGACTTCAACTCATATTAGTTAAGCTAATCTCCAGGCTTTTAGGCTGTATTCCACTGGGCTCCAAGGTCTACGCATGCAGTAGACATCTTCTGTTACAGTAGGGAGGTTGAAGTGTTCTCTCAAAAGTTCCAATAGCAACTGCAGCTGTAGCACGACCAATGTAGGCTCGAAAACAAACAGCCTGACCAACTGAAGTCCTGGTAGGTTATGTACAGCCTGAGTGCCTAGCCATAGGGTTTAACCACAAATGAATTTTTCAGGATGTTTTAGGTAGATAATGATTTTAAGGGGGGAGAGGTTTATGAGGCAGCAGTTGCACCTCTTGGTTTGTGTACAGGATGCAAAACCCACCGCAGCCTGGTGGGCGTGGTTAAAACAATCTAAATTTTGATTAGTTGGTTATAATATTTTGAGGTTATTCAACTCTTGGGTGGATTAAATATGGAGCCCAGCTTTTGCTGCTGTGTGAAGTAGCTCCGGTCGTACCTTGGATGCCTGTAAGCTAAGCGGAAAACCCAATATTGCTGAAACAGGTATCTTCTGGGGTCATCATCCCTAAGATCTAACCAGTGTGCTTTGATGGTGTGGTAATTTTGCAGTCCAGCGTCTAATTTCATCTTCCATGTATGAAAGAAATGAGGTTTCATAAAGAAGTCTCAGGGGAAGGAGTGATCAATAGGATAAATAGACTAGAGTCCTCTGTTCTGCAGTGTTGTAGCCACAGTAGCCAGATGTCTTCGGTGAAGCACCAGATCTCGCAGGTGTACAGCATGATTGGGACTATGAACACTTGGAATAGGTGCAACTTCAGGCGAACGAGCATCAAACCAGAATGCACCATAGGGTAAAATGAGGCATTTGCCCCTGCACCGGTGCTGAGAGGTCCCTGATGTGCTCCCGGAAAGTTAGGCCTATATGCAGCTTTACTCCTGGATACTGGATGGAGTTTCCCCACTCAATCCTTCGATCTCGAAACTGAAAGGCGGGCCAGTCTGCGGGGATGCGGCACTTGCAATGTAGTATGGCGTGGCTTTTTGTCTCAGTTAGCGAACCGGTATCACTCTTGGTCAAGGCAGAGGTGTCCCTCTACTGGGATAAAGGCTCTGAGAATGTGTTTGTCCTTGGGTCATTTTGACACGTGGCTGAGTTGGAAAGTCTACCCATCTGTGTGTTGAAAAACGTAGAGGGTAGTTCAAATCCTTCGGAAGTTCTGCCTCTTGTAGGTCTAAGTGCAGATGTTTTCCCCGTTACTGTGACTTTAGGTGCGGTGTCTGAGAATGCTTTGTAGATGGTCCTAGTTAGATGAATTTATATAGAAGACCGCTTGCCAGGTCTTTGAGAAAGCCTTTTCGGCACCCAAAGATACCTCTTGAACCTGAGGCACGTTACAGAGGTGGACACGCGTGGAAACTGTCCTAGATTAAGACACATATTGAACACCCTCGTCAAGAAGATCATATAGCGTTGAACGGAAGATGGCGGAGCATGAGGGGCGAGGGGTGTTAGCCCGTCAGGTCTCGTCGCCTTTTTAGGTTTGAAACTCTGTAGTGCGCCCTGATGTTCAATTGGATAAATCACTGGGAGTCGTTTCGTGTCGTCGACGGGAGGACGTTGAAAGAATTGACGTACCTTCCGACGAAAACGTTGGGAAAAGATGTCTCGGACGTTTTCTCTTGAACGCATAGTACGCATAAGACAGCCAACTAACACATTTCATTTGGCTTGGGGATCATAGACCAGGCCCTGCGATGGAGAGGGGAAGTATGCTGTCCTCGACGGTTGCGAAGGGTTTTTGCGATTCTCCATCCGTCGCCTCGTGTTGGCGACTGATTGACTCGGGCTATGTGCTTCATTTTAGCTTTTGTCAGTGGTGTTTGCCACAATTTAATTTTACACCTTTCTTCCTGTTAAGGTCCCCCCCCCCCCCCCCCCCCGAAGTCGGTGTCAGTTCTTTGGAAAGTTTCTTGCAGGTAGCAGGATGCAATAAGTCCTTCATCGTCTGTTCATGATCGTATTTCTATGTAGGTACTGTTTCTTTTATCACTGAAAGTACAATTGTCTGCTGGCATTTTTAAGTGCTTGGTTCTCCTGATTCGTCAGATTGCTCTTTTGTGTCTAGGCACGTTGAACACTGCTGGCCGACTCAATGCGTATTACTTCTGCTGTTTTCGACTCCCGTATGCTAGATATACTTATATGATGTCCTCTACGAACAAGACAGTGGGTGCAGAGCGTAGTTGCCGTCTTTGGACAGAGCGGTGTTTTCGGATGGCGATAACTTGAAGCATATATTTTAGATAGAATTTCATTGAAAATTAGTTTTAAAAAATGTGGTAAAAAGGGAAGGTAAGTAATATTTAAGCGCACCACGAAAATGCATTATTCAAAATTCTCATGATCATCACAAACAAACAAGAGCCGAAACCGTATTGGCGAAGTTCAAGAGATAGACGAAGTCCGATACTACATAGTCATTACATAGACTGTTCTCACTCAAGGTTTCTGTACGTAGACGCCGCAGAGAACGGACGCAAAATGTTTTATTCTTCTTTGCACAGACTTAATAAAAGTCGGACGCAAATATTATTCGGTCCGTAATGTTGCAAACAGACGCTGTGGAGAATAAAGCATTTCTTTAACAAGAAATATAGACAGTTACAGAAGTGTATTTTAATGTGGTGCTTGGATGAGTTATGTAAATAATTAAATTTTAATTAAAATATAAATTTATAAAAGAAAGTCACAACTATTATTTCATACTTTTTGACAAAATGATCATCGCTTTCTATCCGGGACCACGCCTAAGGTAAGATCATCATGCAGAGACGAGAGCAGCTGAAGTAACTACGATTTTCAGAGCATCGTAACCAACACCAAAGGACCGGATGCTACAGCATCCAACCTACGCGGAGATCATCGCAGCATCTTCATCCCCATCACCATAGGAATTCAGTCGTAAAAGGCTTCCCAACTTGGGACTTCAAGATAACCTGCTGTATCACCATCATCCCATCACCCTTATTCCTGTCGCATAGCTAATAATCGATCAAAGTGACTACGGTGCGGCTAATGTGTGTATTGGTTGATTCTTCTCTGTTGTATTGTGCCGACTTTGCTGCTTCATGCTGGTTTCTGAGCAGTGTATGCATTTCTTTTTATGTCCTTCGGTGTTTCCATTATAGACAATCATCGAGGTGAACGTAATTCTATCCATGCGATCTCAGTCTTCCGGATTTAATATATTTCCGAGTTGGAGATGGACAGTCAGCAGTGTTTAGTTGTTTATGGCCAGTTCTCCACTGGTATGGTAAACACATTTCCAAAGGTCTCATTCTGTGCGGATGTATTTGCGTTCCTGCTGTGAGGGTTAATCCCCGTATCATGATAGTAGAAATCAAAATGAGCAGAGTAGATTGATTTCTTCTCCGTATCACCTCTTAGGCTATACGTATCCTCTGCTTATACGAGGGTGGTCTGAAAAGTTTCCGACCAAATAAAGGTACAAGACATTTTTTTCAGAATTTTTTCCCCCAACATAATATCCTTGTAACTCTACACACGTCTCCCAGCGATGCTCCCATCTCTGTAACCCGTCCAAATAGTAATCGGTGTTTCTTTCTGCAAAATAATTGTTCAGTAAGGTGATTGCCTCTTCATTTGACGAAAATCTCTGTCCGAGCGCAATTTTCAACTGAGGGAACAAAAAGAAGTCGCTTGGCTCTAGATCTGGTGAGTAAGGCGGATGGTCAAGCGGTTGAAACCGCAATTCGTGAATTTTCGCCATTGTAGCCGCTGAGGTTGAGACGGTGCGTTGTCTTGGTGAAACAGGGTTTTCTTTTTCTATAAATGTGGCCGTTTTTCCTCAAGTTCTGCCTTCAGCTTGTCAAATAATGATTTGTAGTATGCTCCTGTAATGGTTTTTCCTTTTTGAAGATAATTGATTAAAATAACTCCATGACTATCCCAAAAAACAGTCGTCATCACTTTCCCAGCCAAAAAAAAAAAAAAAAAAACAGTTTTTGCTTTTTTTCGGAGCCGGTTCCCTCTTTGCATTCCACTGTTTGGACTGTAGGTATTTTTTTCGGATGTATAATGGTGTATCCAAGTTTCATCTACAATAATTAATCGACGCCAGAATTCGGATTTATTGCGCGTGAACTGCGCCAACAGAGCGTTGGAAATGTTCATTCGAATACGTTTTTGGTCTAATGTGAGCAAACGCGGCACCCAACGTGCGGACAGCTTTCTCATATCAAAATGTTGATTTAATTTTGACATGTTCATAGCATCTGCCATCTCTCTCACTTCAATTCGGCGGTCGTCTTGCACCATCTGGTGAACTTTGGCGATGTTTTCGTCGGTAGTTGAGTTTTTGGACGTCCCGAACGTTCATCGTCTCCCAAGCTCTTACGGCCACGTTTAAATTCAGCTGCCCAAAATTTAATAGTGGTAAATGATGGTGCAGAGTCCTCATACACAGAATCCAACTCATCTTTGATTTGTGTAGGCATATTGCCTTTCGCAAACAAATATTTAATGACAGCTCTATACTCGATTTTGTCCATTTTCATAAAAACACATCTACTCACTCAAACGACTGTTACATAACAACTGAGCGTCCAAAATGGCTGAAACTTTGGTGAGTAACTGTCAGCAGATGAGCAACATAATTCACCAGCTTTTTTTTATGAGTGCTGCCATCTTCATGTTGAGGTTGGAAACTTTTCAGACTACCCTCGTAGGTGTTTCATCAAGGTTCGTAGACTTTCACGGCTGGTTTTGGCATTGATTAAACAAATTCCCGGGCTTGTAGGTCATGGTCTACTGGTCTCCTTCCAGAATTCTCATCTACGCCTGCGGTATAGACATCATCAGTGGCGTGGTTGAGTGTTCTCACAAAGGTTTCGATGGTGACTCTGAATATAATTGACCAGTCTACTGTAATGATTACAATTTTTACTTGAATTGTACAGATTTTCCAAAGATTGTTGGTAATATTACTACTTCAGCTGTAATTCACAAAGAGTGACATATTCCAAGTGACAACCCTAACAGATCCTCGTTTCTACCTTCCTTGGAGTGCACATATGTTAATTAGAACACAATTTTTCTTACAACTAATGATGCCAGAGAAATATACTTGTCCAGCCTATCCTGTTCTACAGAACACACCTTGGATAGATCATGGGCTTTGCTGTTTCTGAGTGGTTATACCACTTGGCTCTCACCATGGCGGCCCGGGTTCGATCCCAGACGACCACAAAGTGAGATTTGTGGTGGACAACGCGGCACTGGGGTAGGTTTTCTCTGTGATCTCCTGTTTTCCCCGCCATCTCATTCTCCCAGTGCTGCATCTTCATCTCATGTATTATCAGTGTCACTGCCTGCAGTGCCATATGTAGTAAAAGCGGTCGTTAAACACTACACATTTCATTTAATTTTGGATGGATCCTCAGCAGGGAATATTGCAAATTTTGCACAAAGGTAAATCGAGAAGATATTGACACACTGCTTCACTCACACTGTTTTTCATAGGACTCAACCAGCTGAGTCGAGTCAAGTACCAGCTGATGATAAGAGCAAAAGCTCTTGAAACATGTCATATGAAAAAACAGTGTGAGTGAAGCAGTGTGTCAATATCTTCTCGATTCACCTTTGTGCTAAGTTGTGCTTCTCTGTCTCTACGCTTCTTTCAATTTTATACTTTGATTGCAAATTTTACTAATTTTTCCACCACTGTGGTTACCTTCTCTCTCTGTTTCTTGTTAAATATTGAAAATAATTTTCATAATTGACAATTAATGTGTAAATTAAGCAGAGTTTCTCGGGTTACCAGCCATGCAATATTTCTAAAGTTGTTTGAGCTTTCGGCCATGCTTGCTCTATGGCCTTCTTCAGGAAGTGATAAGCATCCAGTTAAGAGCGGTATATATATATATATATCTCCAGGCAGCGGGGCGAGGCAGGGCTAAATGGCGCTGTCCAATGGGGAACAGGTGATGTCACAACATTTAACAGGAGATGTCACAAATGAACTGTGGCTGACAAAACTGACTTTTTCTGATTGAAAAAGTGGGAATAGTAACCGGAGAGTTATGTACCTTGAGTCCTTGGTACTACACCCTTATTGCTTGACCATTATGGAAAGTTCTTAGTCACATTAACAAAATAAATATTTCAGCTTATATTGAGTCTGTGTTAAGAATTCAACCAATTGCTTACTTTATCTAAGAGGTAATAAAACTACAATTGCGGAATAAATTCACTAAATGGTAAAAATCTCACACATATTAGTACTTAACCAATGAAAACAACAGATCAGACTTAAACATTAACTCATACATATATATGGTATATATATCAGAAAATTGGGAAGAAATGTTATACGTCCATATGAGTTCTTATTTTTTCTTTTAAGTGCCTTTTTATGATATCCTTCTTACTCAGCAGCAAGATGTATTTCAAATGCATCCTTTTAGAGGAGATGCAATTGAGACTTAGTTTTAATGATTACAGGCAAAGTTACAAAATCATAGAGCACTATAATATTATTGCCAATATTTTTTACTTCCTTAAAGATTGTTACTTGTTCCACTGCTACAGAATTTTCAATAGTAAAGGGAAAATGCTTTAAAAGATAACAAAAATACACATATTTTCTTTTACAAGGAAACTATCGCTATACTCACAACTTACCTGAAAACTTGACATCATTACCCCTTCTGTATATTAAAAATCAGATACATTGTACAACTATAAACCTCAGAAATGCTGCATGGGTTTTTGGTGCATAGGCCTACATATGGTAGGGACAATAATCAAACTCCCAGGCCCATACAGGTGTGAGTATAGTGATAGTTTCCTTGTTAGGTAGATTTATTGTTAATTTATACACGAGGAGTGATCTGTAATTTATTGAACATCATATTTTAAAATAATTTCTCACAACAGGTGTATTATTAAATCCTCAAGATCTGTGACTTATAGCAAATCTTTATGAAGTGCCAAGAATTAGTATTCTGAATTCCCTAGAAATACTGATGTCCATCATAATGATGATAATTGTTTAAATTGAAGCATTGGTTTAAAGTTAATTACCCTCAAACTAAAAACTACAAAACAACAGAGACTAAGGATTACTGACAGGTAAAAATCACAATTCCTTTCTTGGCAGTGTTGAGAACAGTGGTGTTATAATAAATTAAATTTAAAGGGAGTCGATTAATGACACTAAACAATACTTACTTTTAAATTTTTCCGGAACATGTTTCAGAGATTTATATTTAAGTTTGATTTATGAGTCACTATGTTTACACTCAAACTTCACTTACTTGTTGTATAATTGAAACGTTTTCAAGATCATTCGATCTCATCCTCAGCTGTTTGGTGACTAAATGAACCTTCCTCTTCTTCCACTACTACGGAGCTCCGATCACTCTGCCATCTGGTGTTAGGGGCACTAAGTTTTAATACTTCATTTAATGCCGTGATTTCAAAATTTATAACTTTATCACGGTTTTTGTTTATGAATATTTTTCCCCAAATATCCAATTCTATGGGTGTACTTAAAGATTTTAACAGTTTAATGTTGTGGCCAATGTTGTGGTTTTCTGTACAAAAATGGTGGGAAACTGCAGATTTTTCTGTTTGTTTCAACTTAATGTTCCTCTGGTGTTCTTTTTGCCTGGTTAACAAGTTTCTCTTAGTTTTTCCTATGTAGCTTTTTTCACAGGTTTCACAATCTGATAAATTCCTGATTTCAAATTGTTGGGGATTGTATTTTTCAGTGGTTTATTTAGCAGGTTCCTCAGACTGAATTTGTTTTGGGGTGCTAGTTTTAAGTTTAGTCTTTTGAAGATTCGTTCAAATTTTCTAAAAGCCCATGGATGGTAGGTGAATTTTCTATATTGCCAATTTGTGTTTTTAAGTGGTGTGAGAGTGGTATTTTTTGATATTATCTTCAGTTTTTCTTTTCTCTTCATCATGTTCCTTATGATGGCTGGGTTGAATCCATTTAATACCGCTATGTCTTTTATGTGTTGTTGTTCTTTCAAAAATTCATCCTTACTCAGTGAGATGTTGTATAGCCGGTGAATTAGACTTCTAAAGGCAGCTAGTTGATGTGAAACTGGGTTGTATTCTTGTATTCATTTTTCTTCATGTAATTATCTATGTGTGTGGGCTTCCTGTATATTCCAAAATCTACACCATGACGATTTCTAGTTATCTTGAGGTCCAAAAAGGGTAGGGTTATGTCTCTTTCTACTTCCATAGTATATTCAGAGAGTAAACCTTATGTTAGACAGTCCAGAATATGAAATAATTCCAAAAAATCCATTATCCAAAAGTATTACTTCTGTTAATAAAGCTTTATCAATTACAAAAACATTAAGTACATCTGAAAAATACAACTTAAAATCTTCCAACCCCACACTACCAAGGTTGTACTGTCTGCCAAAAATCCACAAACAAGACAACAGCATGAGACTCATCATCAATGGCATCAATTCACCTACATACCACATTGCAAAGTGTTTAGTAAGAAAATTAAAATCATATGACAAATTTCAAAGTTTGGGAATAAAAAACTCCTTAGAATTGATAAATCACCTACAGAAGTACAACATCCCGGGAAATCACATACTAGTTTCTTTTGACGTTAAGGCACTTTTTACAAGCATTCCAGTAGAAAAAATACCTACATTCCTCAAAAAATGGCTAACCCAGACTACAACGGACCCCAGAGAAATAGATGACATTATCAATCTTACAGATTTATGCATAAGGAATAATTACTTCATGTTTAACCAAAAATTCTACAGACAATCAAAAGGATTAGCTATTTTAGCAGACCTATACATGAGCTATTTTGAAACACACATAGTAAAGGCCTTCCCACAGATTTATAAATTTTGGCAGAGATATGTTGATGTTTTTGCTATCATTCTGGAAAAACTTAGAGAAGATTCTCTAAAATTACTAAACCTGCAAGATAATCACATCCAATTTACTATGGAAGTAGAAAGAGACAACACCCTACCCTTTTTGGACCTCAAGATAACTAGAAATCGTCATGGTGTAGATTTTGGAATATACAGGAAGCCCACACACATAGATAATTACATAAAGAAAAATGAATACAACCCAGTTTCACATCAACTAGCTGCCTTTAGAAGTCTAATTCACCGGCTATACAACATCCCACTGAGTAAGGATGAATTTTTGAAAGAACAACAACACATAAAAGACATAGCGGTATTAAATGGATTCAACCCAGCCATCATAAGGAACATGATGAAGAGAAAAGAAAAACTGAAGATAATATAAAAAAATACCACTCTCACAAATTGGCAATATAGAAAATTCACCTACCATCCATGGGCTTTTAGAAAATTTGAACGAATCTTCAAAAGACTAAACTTAAAACTAGCACCCCAAAACAAATTCAGTCTGAGGAACCTGCTAAATAAACCACTGAAAAATACAATCCCCAACAATTTGAAATCAGGAATTTATCAGATTAATTGTGAAACCTGTGAAAAAAGCTACATAGGAAAAACTAAGAGAAACTTACTAAAATTAGGCAAGTGAGTCAACCTTGTATATACTTTTCTCCACTTACAAGTTGTTTATGAAGACTAGTTTCTGGGGACTTCTCCCCTATCGTCAGCTCTGTGGTAGACTGATGATGCATCCAGTGTCTGCATCTGGCTTGGTGTTGTGCTGCCATCTAACGTCCTGGTAAGTTTGATGACGTCATCTACCGCGGGAATTTCAAAATTCATCAATTCATCAATTTTGAAATTCCCGCGGTAGATGACGTCATCAAACTTACCAGGACGTTAGATGGCAGCACAACACCAAGCCAGATGCAGACACTGGATGCATCATCAGTCTACCACAGAGCTGACGATAGGGGAGAAGTCCCCAGAAACTAGTCTTCATAAAAAACTTTTAAGTGGAGAAAAGTATATACAAGGTTGACTCACTTGCCTAATTTTAGTAACAATGGCACTCCACTTTCTGAAATACTTCTTTTTATTCTGTAAGAGAAACTTGTTAACCAGGCAAAAAGAACACCAGAGGAACATTAAGTTGAAACAAACAGAAAAATCTGCAGTTTCACACCATTTTTGTACAGAAAACCACAACATTGGCCACAACATTAAACTGTTAAAATCTTTAAGTACACCCATAGAATTGGATATTTGGGAAAAAATATTCATAAACAAAAACCGTGATAAAGTTATAAATTTTGAAATCCCGGCATTAAATGAAGTATTAAAACTTAGTGCCCCTAACACCAGATGGCAGAGTGATCGGAGCTCAGTAGTGGTGGAAGAAGAGGAAGGTTCATTTAGTCACCAAACAGCTGACGATGAGATCGAATGATTTTGAAAACGTTTCAATTATACAACAACAAGTAAGTGAAGTTTGAGTGTAAACATAGTGACTCATAAATCAAACTTAAATATGAAGAATACTTCACTGTTAATAATGCTTCTGCTTTTAATATTTATGTTTCAGAGACTTTGCCTTTATCCTCCTTCGATGGCCGGTTGAGGATAGAGGCAAAGTCTCTGAAACATTGTTACTAAAATTAGGCAAGTGAGTCAACCTTGTATATACTTTTCTCCACTTACAAGTTTTTTATGAAGACTAGTTTCTGGGGACTTCTCCCCTATCGTCAGTTCTGTGGTTGACTGATGATGCATCCGGTGTCTGCATCTGGCTTGGTGTCGTGCTGTCATCTAATGTCCTGGTAAGTTTGATGACGTCATCTACCGCGGGAATTTCAAAATTCATCAAGAGGTCCTGTTTTTCCGTAATAAATATGTTTTCCCAAATCTGTAGTTCCAGAGGTTTCTTTGCCTGTTTGATCAGTTCTATTTCTTGATCAAACAGGCAAACAAACCTCTGGAACTACAGATTTGGGAAAACATATTTATTACGAAAAAACAGGACCTCTTGATGAATTTTGAAATTCCCGCGGTAGATGACGTCATCAAACTTACCAGGACATTAGATGGCAGCACGACACCAAGCCAGATGCAGACACCGGATGCATCATCAGTCAACCACAGAACTGACGATAGGGGAGAAGTCCCCAGAAACTAGTCTTCATAAAAAACTTGTAAGTGGAGAAAAGTATATACAAGGTTGACTCACTTGCCTAATTTTAGTAACAATGGCAATCCACTTTCTGAAATACTTCGTTTTATTCTATATATCTCTGAAACATGTTCCGGAAAAATTTAAAAGTAAGTGTTGTTTAGTGTCATTAATCGACTCCCTTTAAATTTAAGGTAAAAATCAGTAAAAATGCTGAAATTATAATTATAATGTAAAGGTTTAACCATTAGTTTATTTGGCGGTCTACAAATGCCAAATTACTGAATGAAGAATATTGGTCATTTATCTATGATATTTGTGCTTATATTTCAGTAACAGTTCAACTTTATTTCCTTCTGTCCTGGCATTAATGTTTAGAAATTCCCATGCCTTATAATTCTACTTGTTCCCTTAATAATAGAATTATAATCAAACTTTTTGTTTTTTAAATTAAAGCTGCTGCCAATTCATAATATCCAAGCAGCACAAATACATTTCTGAGACAAGCTGCACTTTGCTACAGAATACCATACATAGTAACATTCCAAAGAGGTGCAGTAAAGTAGGATTTACTTTACATAAGATGCATATTTTCAAATGTCCACAGCTCACTTGCATTTGACCCATAAGGTAATTACAACATAGTAGTTGCACATAACAAATGCTCCCCACAACATGCACAAGATGTGTTGACACAAGCCGGAATGTGTTGACTTTATTTCATTCACTTCAGAGGTAGAATTAAGTGCCATATATTATAAATTTTGCCACATATGTATAGCATTCAAATAAAAAATAATTAATAAATCTGTAAGGTGTCAAACATTACAGTGTTTACATACTCCTGTCCTCTCACATAGCAGCTATCACTTCATATTAGTATGTTAGAAGAAAATTAGGTCAGTTATGATGTTAAATTATTGATATTAGTTTTTATTTATTTTTTATTATTCATTCTTTCTCATTTGTTTGTCTTAAAAATACAGGTGCAGTGAATGATAAACTCATGATATGCAGTGTACTAACAGGTTGGGTTTAAGTTTGAAAACAGATGTGCAGATCCTTCTCTAAATGCCTAGAACCTGCATAACTTAACAAATAAATTTCTAACTAGCAGAAAATGTAGCAGAAATAAGTACTAGAAGTAAGTCCTTGTACCTGGCTGTTTTATCAGGACTTGAACTGGGGTGTACTGCTTTTGAAAGCAGCACCTTATTTGATTGTTCATGGTTACTAACATTTAAAAAAGAATTACATTTCTTAAGTTAATGAAATAAATATTCTAAAGTTTACTGAATCAAATACCACCAAGCAATTTTAAATTGGAAATATTTGTGATTTGTAAACAAAAGTGATCTCTGATAATCAAATATTGATGGTTTCTGAGCTTGCAAATGCTTGATGTTTTGTGTTTGAGCTAAGACCTTAGCAATGCACTACTGTATGTTGTATTGGATGTGCATTTAAGTGTTTCTGGTCATGTTGACTTGGTCCTGCAAAGAAATCCTACCCCATGACTATTTACAGATTGACGGAAACGGCTCGACTTCTGAAAAATGTTCGCAATGTGTTCACATTTACCAGACGCTCAGCCACACGGGTAAATATGGAGGTGGAACTCTCTCGTAAGTACATGCTTTTCCTTGCTAACAATCATGTAGCTTTATGAATTATTTTATATTATACTTGCACCAAAAGTTTTAAGACATTGCTGATCGGCACTCTTAAATATGTTTGCCAAATTTTCTCTTCTTGTAAAGTAAATAATAATGACACTGCAGTATGGAATAAATACAAAATACATAGTTTAATTCTTAGGAAACTACATCATATGATTTGTCGCTATATCAGTTTGCTTTAAGAATGATTCAAAGTTATTTGTTGGCATAAAGAAAACACTTTAGGTTATGTAAAAGGATTAGTATTCATTTAAAACATAAATACAGGAAGATGTATTGGGTGAATAAAAAGTACAGGATATAATCCAAGTCTTCACAATTTGAACTTGAGAGAGAAAGAGTGGGAAAAACAGAAAGAATTTAAAAAAAAAAAAGAAAATAAAGAAGGAAATACCCTGCTCAGCAAACTAAACTTAAATTATAACAACTTATAGCAGCAGCAGCAGCAGCAGTGACAGTAAATCAGGAAACAGCCTATATTCTTTCATTTCAGACATTAGGTCTAAATTCACTCAGCCCATTACCCAATTTAGCCTTCAGAAGTTTCTTTCCTCTGAAGCTTCAGAAGTTATGACAGCAAGAGTTTAATATTAATTGTACCTTTGTTGTCAACATTTTTAAAACTTGAGAGGTAGAGAAATTCATTTATACCATTCACAATGTAATTTTACCATTTATTTCTAAGAGTAGAAACTGTTAAAGCTTAAAGAGAAACCCATGTGTACTTACCATTTTTCAATAATAAACTTTAATATTTTGAGCAAAGAAGGAGGTCCAAAATAATTTTTTCTTGTTATCCATGGAGTCACTTAGAGTCACCTCTTCCGCATTTCTTTAACCATTGAAATAAATAATGTTATATCATCAGGACACTGTAATGAGATAGCTAAATGAAATTATTCGTTGTATATGGCCAGTGTTTCATCTATACAAAATACAATAAAATATCAAGAATATCTGTATAACTGCAAAATAAAACTGTTTTGAAAGTTGATAGAAGCATGCAAGTACAATGTACTTGTTGAAACTGATATCAATATAGCGGAGGCCACTGTAAAATGTTAAGAGCAAAATGCGCTACTCTCCCTTGACCTATATGATAATCTTGACAATTGACATTTTCACTTAATAAAACATACTGCTAAACTATAAAAGGGCATCAGCAATGTCTTCAGCAAAGTATGTTAGTGTGTGTGCACAGTTTTTAACTGTTCTCTGTTTTTTAAATATCACAATTATAACCCTGCTCTTGATTGTTTTGGAGTAAGCAAACTAAGGCTTATTAATGGTATCCTTAGATAACAAAGCAAATATCTGTCCACTAAGCAGTTTGGAATTTCCTATGTTGTATATCTTTAATAATGTTTACCTATGGTGCACATAATATTGCTGAGATAAGTTCTTGTTTGCAAAATGTTTTTATTTAAAGCAACCCAAGCTTGCTGGGCCTGAAATTTGAAATTCTCATATGCAACAAGACATTTTATTGAGCTGCAACAGCCTTAGTGAGCTGTCTAGGTTAGGATAGTCTATTTTGTCTTAAGTTGTGCAGTATGCTTCACTCATAAGTTGTTCACCATTTTCATTGGCTTTCATTGTCAACAAGAAGCCCTTTACCATTTGTTAAAGATAAATCCAGAAAGAAGAGTTACTATGGCAGAGCATTCATCAGTATTTCACATTTTTACCTCTTTTCTTTGTAATTTTATGTAAGAACCTGGCATGCATTAAGGTTGTTTCTTTGTTGTGGAAAACAGGATCCATCTGATGTCATTCTGATTTTGCATTCATGACAAATCCCCTGACCAGCACTAAATTAAAGATTGTTTTATTTTGACCTATTTATTTTAGTTACTACTCTTATAAGCAACTGAGTACACAATAAAATGAATTAAGAACTTAGGTGTACTGAATTGTACGCTTAAACAGCAGGTATATTAGATGCAACAACTAAATCAGTTATGCATAGAGTTAAAGAGTTAAGCCAGTTCTCGCTCAACAAAGGTTGAGCTCATGGTATAGATCTTTTCATTTTTTTCCTGCAGTATGTTAGGCGAAGATACATTTTAATGTCAATTTTGAGAATTGGGGTCTGATAGGTCATTTAGTCAATCAGAACTACAGGTGAGCCCAGAGGTTCTACTCCCATTAGTCTTGAGCCTGTAGGAACAAGACCCGGGCCTCTTTCAACCAGGTAGTTATCCGAGCTGTCCCAAAGGGCGCTCGGCGTCCTCCGTGGGGCTTTCCATAGGACAAGACCTGGGTTACTAACAAGCCCCCCCATCTGGTCGTGGGACACAAGACGGGATGGAAGTGGATACGCCACTTACGCGCGCCAACACCAAAGGTGAAGACTACCGATATGACCTCGGTGGGGTTGCCTGGTGATCTAGCACACCTTCTACTAGCTTTGCAGGCTAGTACCCGGGAGAATTAATGGCTTCCCTCAACCTCGTCCGCAGACGTACCCGATTCCCACGGGTATCGGGAACCACTGCCCCCTCGAGACCATCCCAATCCGAACAACTCCCGAAGGAGGGGCTCAGATGTTCGGCCTGAGGTTCCTCTAGTAATGTCAGAGGTACCACGAGTGCTAAGGGTCCGCAGCGCCCGCACTTCGGCAGCTGAAGGGGATGGATCCCCTCCCCTACGGGGAATCAGAACTACAATGCAATATTGCAATGGACACTTGACATATGAACACAAGAATATATTTTCACAAGTATAACACATTGAAAATAAGAACAAGCTACCCCAAGGGAATAACATAAATCCCAATCTCTGCAACCTTAGCCAAGAGGTTAATGCAGAGAATAGTTGCAGTCAGCACTCACTCATCATGGAGTAATATGGCATTGGTAATGCTACCTACATCTGTAGCATAGGTGGTAGCACACATGTCTCAGTACAAGAGATCCTGAGTTCAAATCTCATCAGGGTGAGTTATCTGGAAAAGTTTGTGTGTGTGTGGGTGTGTGGGTGCGGTCATGGGCGTGGGCGTGCGTGCATGCGTGCGTTTGTTTCTTCTAAGCTTTACGCTCATTTGAGCATCACTTCACCCATTTCATTCATTGATATGACTTAACATTGGAGGACATTAACTACAAAAAAAAAAAAGGAAAAAACGGTAATGCCAGCAACAAAGCCCCAGTTACCATAGCGGTGAGTTTCCACATTCACTTTTTTTCCCTTCTAATTCTAATTAAAGTGCTAATGTCAGACTCCAACTCTCAAACTTAGAACTATAATTTTAACTTCCACAATAAATACTTTCTTTGTCAGAAGTCAAGATAGCAAATTGCACTTTCCTGCTATCAAAGTAGTCCCCTTGGCTATTATACAATTTGTCGCAGCCATTGGATGTGTACGATGTCTTGATGAAGGTTTCCTTTTGGTCACCTTTTCACTCTTGGAAACAAGAAAAAGTCACAAGGCAAAAGGTCGGACAAATGTGGTGGATGTGGGATGGCACTAACAGAGTGTTTGACCAGATACTTGGTAACAGATAAAGCAGTTTGGAGTCTTGCATTGTCATGCAGTAAGATCCTAAACAGTGTATTTGTAAGCACTGCCCACATTTCTTCTAAATAATGAATGCCATTTTTAAGTCTATTAACAGAGCTAGCTTAGTGCCTCCTGCCAGCTTGCTGAATTTTCTCAGCTGTCTCGTATCTTTGAGCTTTCAACTTGATTTGTATCTTGAAGAACAAAGTTGCCTGGAGCTAAATCTATTGAATATGTGGTTGAGAAACAGCTATCATTTGTTTTGTCCCAGGAATTCTTGCATGATGAAAGTGTGTGGAGCTTTAAATTGTGGTTTTGGAGAAACCAGTTGCTCATTTACCACATTTTTTTATACTTTCTGCTCAGATTCTCCTTCCGTTGCCTCAGTTTCATTGTCATACCAGCAGGGACCTTATGAATGATATCCTCACAGCCCAAACAATAGTTACATTTTCAGTTGTAATGCCAATTGATTACTGACCGAAATCCTCATCAACTGATTTTCAGTCATTTTTATACCATGCAAACCTCTCATACATTTAAATCTGATCCAAGGCATTGTTTGCCAATTTTTGCTTAAATATTTCATGTATTTCTTAGTAGTTTTCTAGAGTTTGAAACGAAACTTTTCATCTGCCATTGTGAAATCACTATGTAAGCAACATGCAAGAACAGAAAAAGGATTACATTCACAGTGTGTTCATCAGAATGAAGTTTAAATTAAGCACTGATTTTGTTTGTTAATGAAGCCGTCAACTACCTGGAGTATTGATGTCACCAACATGCTGGAATTTAGTCCCACTGAATTCTTTCACATGCTAGTAATGTATAGTGACTTACAAGGGATGTAAGCTATCTAGTGGAATTTTTTTTACTACTACTTGGTTGTCTACCACAAAAGAATTTTGTAATGTTTTGGAAGCACCTGGTATGTTGCAAAAGACATTATTCAAATGTACCATCTAATTTCATTCACTATCTCAAAAGTTCTCAGTAGCTAGCAGAATGTTAAACCAACTACAGTAAATTATTGAATACTATTTTATATTAATTGTAATCTTTTAATACTGAGACAGATTTTGCTATTGTACATTACATATTGAAGGACCCTTTTAAATCTTATTAAGTCATATTGAAACAATATTTTTCTAAACATATTGCTGTGTAATATGATTGCAACCTTATAGTTCCCGTTCTTTCAGGAGCAGGTAACTGTACATACTCACTACAGTGTTTAAACTTGCTGTGATTAAAGCCTTGTAAAACACTGCAAATCTTTTGTTCTGCTTTTGTTTTAATGGTGTCTAGTATATTTGATGATTGTGTGTATAAAGTTAGATGTGTATTTTTATTCATTGCTTGTGAATGATTATGAATTCTTGATCTTAGTTAAAATTGGTACTCTATATATACTAAAGAAACTATTATGCTATGATAAAGCAGATTAACCTAAAACTTAAATATTTTCAGAAAGGAAGCATCATGGAAATTAAATTGTTCTTTGACACCAGCTAGTAGGCCAAGTTTTGGACAGGTGGAGTCAGACTGAAAAATTCAATGCCATAGCCGGAATTTAAACACGGATCTTCCGGTCTCCGTCCAGTTGCTCTAACCACTGAGATACCATGGCCAACGTACCAGTATGACATTAATTCTCCAACTCTATGCATTTTTCCTGATAAACCACTAGAAGTTCCCATATACGAGACAGTTCCATAATGGCGACTTACAAACATAAGTACCTTAAATCCCAGTCTTTTAAGTCCAACCATTGTTAGATCTATTAATGCAAATTAAATTGTTTTTTCACACCAGCTGTGTGTAGGCCTACACTGGCATGTTGGCCATGGTAGCTCAATGGTTGGAGCAACTGGACAGAGACCAGGAGATCCGTGTTTAAATCCAGGCTGTGGCATTGAATTTTTCAGTCTGACTCCACCTGTCCAGGAAGTATCATGTTTTAGAAGTTGCAAAAAAACAAAATAGCTCCGAGAGAAAATGTAATAGTCTCATTGTCTCTGGATAAGAGTGATCTAAAATTAAAATATTTAATGTAGTGTATAAAATTAAATGAACTGATTTCCAATGACCTCTGGTCTGGAAGCATGCATTCTAACCATCAGACCTTAGAAACTTTTATTTACATGAAAGGAAGTAAAACCACAATTTTCCTATAAATTTCCCATTCTTAGCATAAAATTAAGAGCTGTTCATTGTGTACTATGTACCATAAGTTTTAGTAGGTAAAAATGCTCAACCAAAGATGGTTTCTTTAAATGAATTATCATGAGCACAATAAAGTGAACTCATATATTTGCATTTTGCTTTGCAGTTATTGTACAATAAAACCTCATCTAATGAAGGAGTGTCAAATCTTTTAAATACTTTACTTTCCACTTATTAGTAATTTAGTCTACAGACAATTGAGAAGCATATTAATAAGGCTATATTGTACTTCAATAATATTTTCATTTAAAAAACTCACTAATAAAAACCTCATTGTTACATTTGAAAAAAGATGGCAAGTGAGTGCATTATGTGTTGTATGAGAAAATTAAAAAATGTTTCCTTCCAAAATGTTGCAGTCAAAAATAAAATATAAAATAAAATAGCTATGAGGTCTTTAAATTACTTCAATGCATAATTTGATATGTTCCAGATGGGTTTGCATTTTCACAAGAGGAAGGTGGTGCAGTGAGGCAATCAGAAGTAATACGAGCGTACGATACCAATCTGCCCAAGCCTGGGGGCATGTAAAGAAACACCAAAGATGCAGCAGGACGGCTTGAAAATAAGCCAAAGAAGATGCTCTTCTGTGGGGCAAGGAAATACATGCACACTGGAGATCTGCATGTCTCATATAAGAACCTTGTTTTTCATCCAGAAGTGCCTTTCATCCCTCTGCAGGCACAAATTAATGCTGTAATTTATATTGCAGCCAGATAAATGATTTTACATAGGCTGGTTGCACTAAAAAAATGTCAAATTATTCTCTCTTAAACAATTATTGGCAAATTCTTTTAATATAATACTTATTCTGGCTGTAACAACACTAATTAAGATTTTCATAGAGATGCATGATAAATTGTAACATATTACTTTTCACTTTCTTCTTGAGAAAGTATGATTTCCTTTCATGCGAACTTTCAAATACAATAAATGCATGTTTAAAGGTTGACATTCTTTCACTTTAAATATCTTGGCAAAAGATTGATTATAAAGGGGTGCAAGCTCTAAATGAAATAATATACTGGTATACATAAAGATTAATGTACTCAAAAATTCAATTACTGCGTATAACCATAAAATAAAAAGGGTTTCAGAATGCCATATGATTAAGAAGCTCTGGACAAAGACAGATTCTTAGCTGAGACTAAAGAAAGATAGAAATAAGGGCATGTATTATAAATATTTGGTCTACGTCAGTCTATTGAACATAAGGTATTGCAAAGCTTGTGGGTGTTGTTACTGCTATTGATAATTTTATTAAGTTGATATATGTTGTTGTATTATGTTGGGAGTTGAAAGAATGTTGAGGAGAAAATACGTAAAGCTATATTTTGAACACTAGCATTAATACTCCAAGAAACATTAAAACTATGTATGTACTGCAATTATTGTGCTAAAGAAAAAAACGGACATATTTTAAATGTCACTAAATAGTTATATAAATAAAAACTTATTTTTATGATGAATGCATTAACCTTTATGTGATCATGATGAATCAAATGTGAAGAGTAACTGTTGATTTGTTAGGTATTATAGAATGGTGATAAGAATTGCCAAGATTCCTGTAAAATTTTCTTTTCTTTTTGTCTTTTTTTTTTTTAAAGAGCATATACCTACAAAGTTGCATATAAATGCATCCAGATTACTGAAAGGTATTGAAAAACAGGGAAATGTAAAGACTAATATTAGTATACATATGTGATTGTAGGGGTGTTCAAGGTGTATGTAGACATATAATATAAATTAGTTTCTCTAAGCAGTTGTTTTAATTTTGTCAGTATAGATATTTATAATTTAAAAATCAATATTAAGATATAAATTCTGTACTGTCTTTGATGGGCTGAAGCATTAGGAAATTAAGAAATATAGAATGTTCTTATATTGTTTTCATACTATATTGCCAATTAAAATCACAGTAATTTGTAGGAAATACTTATATCTTGGACATCAATAAGAAGAGTAGTATGTAATAACAATTGCAGATGGAAATTTATAATAGGAAAGAGGTTAACATTTTCTTTTTTCCACATGAGATGGGTATTTCATTTGCAGGAAAAGATAACTTGCATATAAAAAAAGTCAACAGCAACAGGTTAGAAATTTCTGAAGAAATAAATTATTTATTTTTTATGTAAATTTAATCTGTTTTTTGTGGGAAATGTATAAAAACTTTTTTGTGTGTTTAATATTTTACTTATTTTTCTGTAAAGACAAGATAACAGTTAAGGTATACTTGCTGATGAACAGCATGTTCAAAAGATTAATGTCTAAATTAACGTTGAGCACTCCTATCATTTTGATTCATACAGTTCTAGTCATTTTATGTAGATAATACAGATTCTGCTATTTGAAAAAGAAAAAAAAGAAAAAAAAGCAAGGAAAGAAATATCTATAAAATACCAAATTATGAAGGCGCTATTGACTTTGAGGTTTTTATAACAGTTAATTGCCCATTTGTAGGTTTTTTTAGTTGCTATCTATAGTATGGTTATGAAATGTGTCTCTTATATTTGATGCATTCCATTCATGACATAATATGAATAGTTTTATTTTTGATTGAAATGTTTTATGTATGTCATGTTGCCTCCGTTGTCTTGTAACTATTACAATCACTGTCAGAACTCAGTGCACGAATTCTCAATGGCTCTAAATAAATGTAAATTATTGGAGATAAGTCTCCACATAGTACCCTTTTATCTGTTTCATTTGGTGTTGATCAACTTAAATGGAGAAAAATGAGGAACTGAAATCAAAAGTTACAATAAAAGTATTGTATGATTAATTAACCAAAAAATAAGTTATGTTTTGCTTCCACTGTGTAAAAGCAATGAAGGTGGATTACATTTATTACTTTTCTGAATGAACAAACTTCTGGGAAGTTATGCATGTAAACTTAACGTATAAAAATATTTATGTGGTAATCATTCTTGTTTGGGATATATTTTGTGTTTTGACAATTGAAATGGAAATTAAAATTCTGAAAGTGCTACTTTTCTTTCAACAGAGTTATTGAGTTCTTATTTTCCAACCTAAGGTTGCCTCCCCTGTATTTAATTAATAATGTAGGTGTCATTTCATCTAGTATCAATCATGTCTATTACAAAGATCCTGGCTATTAAAGATTTTCCCGTGTAATTACACTGTTATGAATGGTAAAATAAAAATAACAAATTTAGAAATTTTGGTTGAATTCATGTGTTTATAAAAGGCGTAATGCATTGTTCGGAAGCAATTTTTGGACACAGCCATGAGGTCCTGCACATTGTTTTGCTTCTTTGTTTTGTATAAAGTGATTGGAAAGAAACTCTTATCATATAAAAATTATTTGTGATTGGTTTATTGACACTCGTCACTTAATTTTGACGTTACTGTTACTAAATTCCTCCAAACACACATCAACTCTTATCATGTTTAAGGAATTAAAGGTCAGCAGTATGAAGTAGTTTTTAGTACCAAAAATTGTACGTGGTAGTGTTGTTCAAAAATTCAGGGACGAATACATAATATTATGGCCATGTTTGTTATATTCTTCCCATGTGTTTTGCCCTGTGTGTTCGCACAACTTTTTTGTTGGATATGGTGTAAGAGATGATTGCTGCAAAGTTATATATTTTAAAATTAACCCAAGTTTCATAAAACCAAGAGAGTCCAACATGGAGTTAACTTGTTTCTTTAATACTCTGCTGATGGAAATTCCATCACAAATGCGATGATGGCTTTCCTTGCCTCTGGTCTGCACTGACCACCTAAAACATTTATTCAGAAAATGTTTCCATATTCAAGAATAACTACTAAATATGGTTGTGTCCAAAACCAGAGCAATAATTAGGAGTGTAGCCAGATCAATTGGTGAAAAATTATGGAAACATTGATGCATCAACCCTTCTCACTCACTCCAGATGGTAGCAACAATATTGATAATTTAAAACTATATCATTGTGTCCTTGGACTCACAATTTGGGATTTCTGTGAATATTTTGATTACACCATTCTGAATTTCAAAACTTAATCTCTGTTACATAAATAAAAATATTTGTAACAGAATCTCCACTTAACTTAAGAAGTTGATGTTAATAATTCCTTCTTCTTCATAAAAGATTGATTTTGAAGGCATTAATTTACTAAATTTACAAGATAAAGCTATAAAATTCACATTAGAAACTGAAATTAATGTATTTCTTCCTTTTCTAGATTTGAAAATAATAAGAAATAATAACAAATTAGATTTTGGTATTTATAGGAAATCTACTCATATGGATAATTACATAAAAAATAAAAGTTTTAATCCTTTCTCACATAAATTTGCTGTTTTTAATAGTTTGATTTATAGATTAATAAATATATCCCTGAATAAAGAAGAATTTAATAAAGAATATAAACATATTATTAATACTGCTTTAATTAATGGTTTTTATAAAGATTTTATACAAAAGAAGATTGAAAAGTTTAAATATTAAAAAACTCTTAATGATATTTCTACTCTTAAAAAAATAAAAGATGATTATAATTTTAAAAAATTTACTTACCATCCTTGGTTTAATAAACATTTTCAAAAATGTTTTAAAGAAGTTGGTATAACTTTAGTTCCTCAAAATAAATATGGTATTAAAAATTTATTACAATTTTCTAAAAAAGATAAAATTCCTAATAATAAAAAATATGGTATTTATCAAATTAATTGTTTGGATTGTGATCAAGTTTATATTGGAAAGATGAAACGTAGTTTGGAAACCAGAAAGAAAGAACATTTTCGTAACATTAAATATAAACAAATTAATAAATCGGCCGTAGCAGATCATTTTTGATCATTTAACCATGAAATAAATCCCGAAGTTAAATTATTAAAACAATTAAATAATCCCATAGAGTTAATAGTGTGGGATAAAATATTTATTTTAAAAAATAAACATCACGTAATGAATTTTGACATACCGGCAATTGATTCTGTTTTTAGGTTTGTTTTGAAAACGTAACATAATCAAAGAAAATAACATAGTAACCGAGATTTCCTTAACAACGGAGTTTGTTTAATAAACTGAAGACGAAGGCGATGTGCCTTCGAAATCGATCTTTTATAAAGAAGAAGGAATTATTAACATCAACTTCTTAAGTTAAGTGGATATTCTGTTACAAATATTTTTATTTGTGTAATATTTGTTGCTTCACTGTGACTAGCTTCATTTTCTGTGTGATTAATCTCTGTTTTTTAGAATCTGAGAGGTGATTCAGATATTTTGTGCTGATTTCAAAAATAATCTCCATTTTCTCCCTTCACATCACATGATGACGAACCTTATCTCAATATTGCTTCAAATGTTCTCCTCTTTGACCTTCTCACATGTTGTTTAGAGCAGTCCCTTTTTATCTCCAAAAATTGTCCAATCATGTGAAAGCTCCTGTTATCTTGATACCTCATTTCCATATTTCTTATATCCTGGTGAAATCTTTCACCCTGTTCCTCACTAAAATCTACTAAATTATCAGGGAAATAATATAGATGGGAATGAAGAAAGTGTGTTTTGACACTCATATTGCAAGCAAATCTTTGAAATGTTCTAATGCATCACTTTTACTATGTTAACATAATTTGCAACTTTGTTATATTCAAGGAAATTAAAAACATTTCTGAAGGCTTTCCAGGCATACTTCACTTCTCGACTCATAATATTTTGAACTGACTGTCCATCATCAGTTTTCGAATTTGAAGGCCAATGAATACATCTCTTAATTGTTTCATAGAATAATGAATGAAATGTAACACAAAGCGCTCACTGTCTTTATCTATAGGTTTCACAAATTGTTTCATTAATCCTAATTTCACATGGAGAGATGATGTTAAATTACTCTTATGTGGCCACTGTTCCCTTTTCCAGTATTCTGATCTAGCTCTGCTATTCCACTCACATAAGAAACAAGCTGCTAACCAAGTAATAGTCCACTAATCTTGAAATCTCCACATACTAGGTTTCCATACTGTCTCCTTTAAAACAAATGAGCGGCCCATGAGGAATGGAAGAACGTTGAATATTTCCATTCTGAAGCAAAACACCTTGCAAGACTTTTTTGAGAAAAATCTATGAAGAACCTCCACTGTTTGGAATGATAAGTAGTTACAGAATTTTAAGACAGCAGTGATGTCCTGGCAATATACCAAAGTTTCTTCATAGCAAAAAAAAAGTATACCCTCACTCAGTACTTGTTTTTTAACCTAGAGCCTGCTAATACGTTAGGCAAATTTAAATCCCTCATTAAATCATTAAGCTCACTTTGATTAAAACATCTATCATCATCAAAATTGTCTGGTTCATAAAATAATCCACTGGACATTCAGTTTCAGTGCTACTGAATGCAGATGGTAATGTATCTGATTCAGGGGCTAAGGGAACCAGACTTGACTTGATTTAACTAAAGCAAGAGTCAGTTTTTTATGCCCTTAACACTGAAACCTAAGCTTATTGTATTATCTCAAAGCTTTAAGGTTATATAGTTAAATAAACATATCTCCTTAATAAAGGTTAAAAGGTTCTTAATCAAATTATCTGTAGGAAGATCATCATCTGGGTTGACTATGCCCAGTATGTCACATCTTTTCCTACCTAATTACTTCACATTCAAAGATAACGTGTGGTGTTTCGTCTACTTCATTACAAAACCTAGATACTGGTTCTCCTTTCCAGATCCTCATAGTATGAAGGTGTTTTCTCAGTCTACACTGTCCCATCAAAAACCCTGTTTTTAGGTTTACATGGGCTCTCCCCTGTCTGAATAAACTTTCTCTAAGTGATGAAAATACATTGCTCGGCATACACTTACTGTGCTCACACCCCTCGGTTTGCAACCACTGTTCTTGCTGGTTAATTTTTATCCACTCGGCTATGGTCACTTTGACAGAGTTTACTGGGATACCAAAAACTTTTTCTGGTCTAAAGCCTGAGCAGATCCTTTCCCTAGCCAGGATATCTGCTTTTTCGTTGCTTCAGGTATTCAAGGGAACCATAACATCAGGACCATGAAGTACAAGCTGAATGGCAGAGGGAATGTTTGGATATATAATCTCTCTGTTGTTTTTAGCATTGGATTCTTAACATTTTAGCAATTTAGCATTGCTTCCTTAACTGTACAAAAATAACAATCATCTCTATGATTTGTACGTTCTCTCCAAATTATAAGGATATCAACAGGCAATGATTGCTTTTTTCCATTTTTCCAATTCCTCAATTCTATAACACAACTATAACACACCAGAGAGGGCATCAAGATTTATCCTGGCCTGCTAACTTAATGCCAAAATATTGAAAACTAGTTTCTTTACAAAAGCTGTTATATTCTCTTTGTTTTACTAATGTGCATTAACCACATATATAGCAAAACAGATGCAGATCATTTGCACAACCACGTTTTGTCATTTCTGAGAACAAAACTATTATGTTGTACTCTCATACACACACACTTCACTTTTATTCAACTTTACTCAACAACCAACAACACAAAACTTATCTCCCATTTTAAAACAACTTTTAAAAGGGGGTATGTTTATTATCTCAGAAGGGAAATCTTTGACCTTATAAGCTGCACTGCACATTGATATATCTAGGGTCCCTCTGTCATTTCTGTAATGCATTGTTTCAATAGCAATCTCTAAAGTGAATATTTCCCTCAATCATTGTTGGCTGACATTCTAAACACTGACACAGTAAACATTTCATCTTCCTCTTCCTCTTTATAAATAAGATGGATGCAGGTACTGTAGATAAACATCTTCAAGAATTAACATTGGATGTCTTATTGCCGGTTAATTTTAAGGGAAAGATACTTTTGTACGTCCCCTAAAGCAGATTAGTTTTTAATAAATATAAAAAATATATAAATATAAAAATATAATATAATAGTTATATTATTTCACATTTTAAGTAATGAAGTTGAAATGAGAAGCTGCTGAGCCTTTGTAACAAAAGATAAGCATACAGTAATATTAAATTGGTATGTGCTTACAAAAAATATTCAAAACATAGAATTTTGGATTGCAAAACATATGATATGCAAAACCGGATTTCAGTTTTGCAATCAGTGTGAAAATGTGATTCAGTAATGCTCATTCATTTGGAGCGGTTCCCCTCCTTGTGGGTTGGATTTATATCACACGATGCGTGACATACTGAAGTTGGATTCGCCTCTTCGTGAGGTCTACGCCCCACATGCGCAAAAGTTTCACGCTCCCTCGGTGTGGCGACACATGTAGAAGCCAAACCTTACCTTGATGTAGAAGCGATGAACCTTTCGTCTAAAAGCCGTGAAGAACAAGTTCTTGAAGATTTCTATAAGTCCTCTCTCCGGCAGCTGCGGCGAGTGATGAGATGTGAAACTTCTCAGGCGTGGTATCGATACAAAAGGGATTTCACTTTTGGGCAACTATGGAATAAAATAATTTACACCATTTCAATTTTCTTGGAATTATATTTCTCAACATCATTTTCTTCTTTACATGCGAAATTTCCACTGATGTATGTAGCCTTTACTATATATTAATTTTCTTCTTTTATTTATAAATGATGCAAGGGTTTTTTTATTTAAATTATTTATCATAGCGTCGTATCTTGGATGTATATTTTAAACGTTTACCATACGTTCATAAATGATGAACTCCAATAACTTCTCGTAGTTACAAGAAGTCTTTTACCGAAAACACATCTACCCTCTTCGAGAGTTAAAGCCAGAAGAAAAAATTTAAGAATAAAATCATTGGTTCTTTTTTCTGTTTTTGTTGCTAAGCCACCGCAATACTTCATTCTGATTGGTCCTACGTCACAATTTGGGATTTCAATAAACCTAAGCATTTGTTGCATCATCTATATGGCCTGCTTGGTTATTAACTTAAGCTGAATTGCAGATGGCCATGTTTACCTAATATGTCCATGTATGCAAAATCAGCTTCATATTTCAAAAAAAAAATAAATTCCATGCAGAACAGTTATCCAAGAATCACAGGAGAATTCAAGTGAAGGTAGCTTTAAAGTTTTAGGTGGGGGAACTTCAAAAAAGAAATAGCTGAAGGTACAGTTGTGTTAGATTTGAAAGTGACAATGCTAGTACCGTGACTGGCATTTCCAAAGAGGTTGATATCTCGGTCAGGGTGAGTTATTTAGATAAGCTTTTTCCGGGTTTTTTCCATATCCTTCATCCA
Source organism: Mantis religiosa (assembly GCA_030765055.1). NCBI lineage: Eukaryota > Metazoa > Arthropoda > Insecta > Mantodea > Mantidae > Mantis > Mantis religiosa. The sequence continues at coordinate 123,911,483 of CM060947.1, forward strand.
TTTCATTCATTGTCCGATATGACTTAACATTGGAGAACGTAAATGACAAGAGAGAGAGAGAGGGAGGGAGAGAGAGTGAGAGAGGGAGGGAGGGAAAGTGAGAGAGAGTGAGAGAGGGAGGGAGAGGGAGAGAGAGTGAGAGAGGGAGGGAGAGAGTGAGAGGGAGAGAGAGTGAGAGAGAGGGAGAGAGAGTGAGAGAGGGAGGGAGAGTGAGAGAGAGAGAGGGGGTGGTTGATTCCTTAGTTTTAAAAAAATTTCAGCATCCATGAGTAGGACTGTGCCCAACATTTTGTGTTCAAAAAGAGTTTAATGGGCTAGAAAATTTCAAAATTAAAAACAGTTTTTAGGCGATATTTATTATTATGTACATAAGAGTTCAAAATGTTACATTTAGGCCTGTTACCAAAAATAAAACTGAAATTTGAGTCAATATGAGCTAAAATTTAAGTCATTCTTTTGTTATCTCTGTAGCTGTTTTCACAATGAACTCCATGAACTATGCTTTTCTTGTGGAAGAATCAAGTGTGCTATTGTCAAATCTGTGTTTTCAAATGCGACTAAAATAAAATAGGGACGTGTATTTCAGTATGAAATATATTGAAGAATACAATCGCATGCACGAAAAATCTTTTATGTAATTGTACACTTTTATAAATAATAAAATTTAAAATTTTGTTGAAGGCAGATTTTTCATGTCTTTCTCGCTCCGAATATTAAAACATGGTTTAAAACCAAAAATAATTGTAAAATAATGAAAAAAATGTTGATATTTGTTTGCTTTTATTGACCATGTTGGTATTTAGATTATATCAGTATGTCTAGAAATGAAAGTTAAAGCAATGTGTTTGGATTCTTCGTTTATATACTGCTGCTAATTCTCATTCTGCAAGTCCACACAAAATCTTTCAGCTACAAAGTTGTCGAGGAAATTATGAAATTATTTTATCTACACATTCAACATCTCATTATTTTAGTACTGCACATCATAGGCAAAACGCCAGCAGATCTGGTCCTCATGTCTTGGAATCATAAAAACCAGATGTGCTGACAGTTCAAGGAGCGGTTAGGGATCGTACTAAAGTGGAGGTTTCCAGTTTCTAGGTTTTGGGAATCTGTGGCATATGTGAATTTTCAAGTTCTCTGGTAAGCGTGTGCATTGCATTTAAGTAATTTAGTCAAAGAGCAATGAATCACAGAAAAAAGGGCAAAATTATTAAAAGTGGCGATCGAAAAATAGTTCTTATAATGTTTGATTATATAAAGGAAAGGAAGCCCGAACGCAGTGACTCTTTCATTGTTAGTGATCTTCATAAGGTGATTGGTGTGAGTAGAATGATAAAGAGGTCTGAGGTTGCCGTTCTGATTGACTCAACCTAGTTCAACGGGTTGTCGTGAATTTCTACAAAGTGTAGCAGTAAAAAATGTTTGAAAAATGGAGATATATTAATTCCTACAAATTGGTTGATTGGTGAACCTGTTCAGTTGGTAACATGCGGTCAGTTACTCTTCCGGACTCATTCACAGTCAGTTGTCAATAGGTCTGCCTGCGCCTATTTATCTACTAACTTGCAGTGGACCAGGATTATATGTTTACCACGCCAACCAATATCTGGCTGTAAACTTCCAATTCTGTAGAAAGTATGCGGGAAAATATTATCTTGTAATTTTGAAATTATGTTAATTATGCTAACAGCAACTTTGTAAGTATTCACTTAACTTCTAACTTTATAGGAGTTCATATATCACTTTGTAGGAATTCACATTCCCCGATTCAACACCTCACAATTTATTGGTTTAGATATATGGGTGAATGCTTCAGGATGTCCTGTTTTCCTTGGGTTACTCTAACATGGAAATCTCTATCTATGGATCAGGGTGTAAGATCATCGTGGATCTGATGTTGGTTTCTGTTAAACCAAGCACACTCGAATATTTAGACATAATTTTCATCCCGAAAGCTATTGTAGTTCACTCACTCTTGAGTTAATTTTGTTTGCTGTTGCATCCACGAGAGCTACGTGGAACTTATACGTGTCCTCTTTGGGTCTCTTAGTGTTCTCTCCGTTAAAATAATTTGTCAAACACGTTGCAGGTATTCTCCCACTATTTTGGAAATTCCAAGTTGTGAAATATCATGTGATTTCGATAGTTCCTATTTGCTGTTTGACTGTTATCTTCATAAAAGTGTAATACAGCTCTTGTCTGTGTGCATATCCCTTCTTAGAACGATGTTCACACATTACACATTTAATTTTATGTGCAAATATTTCTTTTAATATGTTCACTATTGTTATTGAACTTTCAAGGTCTGCCAGAAATGTTTTCAATGGGCCGATGTACTGTATATCCTTTTGCTTAAGGCAAATTTCCGGTTCCAGCAGAAACCTTTGACTGTAGGAAGGAATTTTTAGGTAGATAGATAGATTTATTCATTCCTTCAGTCATACATTGCATATAGTTATGCTATGATATGGAACACGTCGCCCGCCTCGGTAGCATAGATGGTAGCATGTCTGCCTCACGTTCAAGAGGTCCCGAGTTTGAATCTCGGTCAGGGTGAGTTACCTGGATAAGGTTTTTCCAGGGTTTTCCCTTATCCTGCAAGACAAACGTCGGGTAACTATAAGCTCCATGGACCCCGGATTCATTTGAGCATCATTTCACCAATTTCATTCACCGTGCGATATGACTTAACATTGGAGGATGTAAATTACAAAAAAAAAAAAAAAAAAAAAAAGTATGGAACACCTCACAATAGCTTAATCTAAGTTTTTAAATATTTAAATATGAAATGAATAATATAAAAGTAAAATGAGAGAACATGGAATTCAAAATCCTATTTACAATCTAAATACAATTAAACAAGATCAATGAGTACTATCCTAAAGATAGAATTTACCAGCATGAGGTAATACAATACCATTAATCTAGGATCCAAATACAATGCTGTTATATGGCCTTTAAGAATTTAGGAACTCTTCGACAGAGTAGAAGCAGTGATTGAGCAGGTATGTCACCAGCTAAGTGCCATTTGGTAGGATCACTGAATTCACTCATGCCTGACTTGTCTCTAGTTTGGTCATTTATTGCATTCTTTATACAAATGTTAAGTACATGCTATATTTAAATAATGATTATACTAATGTTATAAAATTAAGCACCAAAGGACGGTTTCTGAACCCAGCACTACATCGCAGAAAGGAAGACAAACGAGCCTTGCTTCCAAAACCAGCAGGGGTGTGAAATATAACAATTTTTATACACAGTGGTATACGACTCATTGTATTTCATGAATTTCTAGTTCAAAATATTCTCCCTGTAGTTCCGTCCGTGTTGAGAAAGGCTCAAAGATGATGTAGGCTTACCTATTTTAAATATGCAACATTTCCTCACGTAGTTAAGGAAACAGGATTTGATTTTGGAAAGAGAGTATGTTTATTGGGGTTGATCTTGATGTGTTCAAATAAGGATTTGTGTAATTATCAAATCTGCTTTATTTGAAGTTATTTATACAGAACAAAGCATAAGCGGTAACAATATAAAAGAAAGAACATAGAGAAACATAAAAGAAAAGTTCAGGATAGCCAACATCTAAGGAGGCTTACTAGCCACAAGAGGAAATAAATCACTTATAGTTGAGAGAAGTGATATTATGTATAGGGCGTCAACATTCTTGTTTACGGAACATAAAATAATTGTGGAAAACAGGGAAGGAATACCGTGTACCTTGATGAAAGCTGTGTAAATATAGGGCAAAGTGTATCAAAAGTTAGAAGGATAAGACAAAAAAACTACTAAAGAGGCTCTTTTAGCTGGATTATCCAGTGGCCTTAAATCATCTAATGCATGCGGACTGCGAATCATGGGGATACGATGGGATTTTTATAGGGTGTAAAACTTGATTTCTTGACGAAAAAAAGGTTCTGTAGATTATCATGATGAAATTTATCGTGATAGAATTGAGCAGTGGTTCAGGATCAAACTATTGCCCTTCAGGATTCGGCTTCAAGCTTCAAAGCAAGTTGGATGTGTCTGCTGCTGCAAGAGACATCACACACAGTACAGTGGTGTCGTTGAAGGTTGAACCTCCTCCTCAGAGGAGGGACCTTCGACATTTTGCCATTTCGGGACCTTACTGGCATGGTGGTGAGTTTTAATGATATGATGGTGGATAGATGGTGATGAATTGTAATGTAATAGTTTTGTAATTAGTTTTTATGGATTGGAAGTGTAATGGATAGCTCAAATATGTTTTGTAGGGGCCTATGGTGGGGCTAGCACTAGTCTGGGTTGCTTGTAGGTTTCACCGGCGTCGAGATCATATTCCCCCAGACCGTGGATAAGACTATTGAAGCTGGAAGGGAGTTTGTTATAAAAACCATGGTATAGGGTAAGGATGTAGTCTGTGATTTTGGGGAAGGAAAGGTCTGCATCGATATTGTCGTTAGGGATGTACCAATTGGAAGCTGTTGTTATCCGAAGGTAGCGGTTTTGAAGGACTTGGAGTTTGTGGAGATGGGATTTGGCTGCAGCTCCCAAGACTGTGCAAGCATAGGTTAGTGCAGGGTGGAGTATTTGCTTGTAAATGAGCAATTTGTTATGCAGGCTCTTTGTCGATTTCCTATTATACATAGAATGCAGCATGGCCATCCTTCTGGACACTTTGTTTGCCACAGTGCTGATGTTTGTTTCCACGTCAGACGCTAATCCAGGGTTACTCTGAGGAATGTAGCCTCCATGAACCATTGTACTTCTTCTCCAACCTGGCGGGGATTGGGTACATCTTGCAGAGTGCGGCGGGTGAATGTGACTGCTTGAGATTTGGTTGCATTTATCTTCAGGCGCCAAGTGTTGAACCAGACAGTTAGCATATCAGCATAATGCTGTGCCTTGGTTACTGCATTAATATGATGCTTGGATGTATTGTTAATGTGGTATCATCGGCGAATAGATAAGGTTACAGCCTATTAGGGTAGGGAGGGTGTTTATGTAGGTAAGGAATAATAGGGGACCAAGGACACTGCCTTGAGGTATCCCGGCGTGAATACCATAGTGCTGAGAATGGATGTCTTCCCTGGCAACGATAAAGGAACGGTCTTTGAAGTAGGTGTTGATGAGGTGTATAAGGTATGCTGGGAAATTGTAGTGGATGAGACGATGGAGGAGGCCTTCATGCCACACCGAGTCAAATGCTCGAGAGATGTCAAGGAATAGTGCTGTAACGTAGTGCCGATTGTTAAACCCGCATATAACATCGTCCACGAGGCGAAGTAACTGGTGAGAGGTCGAGTGCTGACGTTGGAAACCAAACTGCTCGGGTCGTAGTACACTGTGTTGATCCAGCAGATGTTGAAGGCGGGCTAGCAGCACCTTCATGAAGATTTTACTAATTGCCTGCAGCAGACTGATGGGCCGATGGCTGTTGATGTGCTTAGGGTCCTTTCCCTGGCTTAGGAAGGGTGATCATCTTAGCGTGTTTCCACGCAGCTGGGAAATGAGCCAATAGCAGTAGACTGTTACATAGGTGAACCAACAGTGTTATCCATGCTGCCGGTAGTGCTTTAAAAGCAGCATACAGCAAGTTGTTAATGCCGCTGCACATTTGGAGCAAGTTGCCTTGGATCCTGCTACTCCAGGAAGCTGGCAATCTTGTCGTTTGGGACCAGATTCTCGTCAATAGGAGCAAACTGGCTGCACAGTGCTGCAGCCAGCAGCACTGTGGGTGAACTGCTGGCAGTTGGTGCACTTAAGTGGTCTAGCTGGGGGACAGTATGATTCAACTCGAATGACGGTGTTGAACATACGTCGCTCCCTGTAGATATTGGAGGTGCTTCCCTCCTTGCAGAGTGCCACCCTAAAGTGAGGGAGCAGCAGTGGTGGTTGGCTACGTTTGGAACAAAGCTGGCCCACTCGTTCCACTGGATAGCCTAATTCCTGAAGTCTGCTGGTGACATCTGCCTCCATCATGTACATAGGCAGGTCCTTCAGGGTGACATACAGGAGTTTCTCTTCTGGTAGTAAGGTGGTGAAGTACTGTGTTATTATCGGAGAGAATCCTGCAGATTTTCCTGTGGTCATCAGGCGTAGCTGGCAGAAAGGCGATGGTACCACTCATATTCCTGATGCATGTTATGTCAGGATGTGCTGTATTTAGTAGCTTAGTTATCTCACATGCCTTGGAAGGATCACGGAGGAATATTGGTGTCGTTCGTTGTGAACGAACGGAGGGAGGGTCCTGGTTGTCAGGAGATGTATTGGTAGAGGGAACAGCCTGAGGCACATGATGCTGCTGTGGTGGGGAAGGTGTAGGACACTTTCTTTTGTTGTTAGGTGCTGGTGATGTGGCAGGAGATGGTAAGGTAATTTAATACCTTTTGGTCAGCCTGCTCCAGATAGCGCAGTCTGGCTCATTTTTCCAACGTAAGCAATCTCGTGTCCCCACGAGACAGAGGTACTACAGGGTCTACAATAAGGGGCTCATGCAGATAATCCCTGAAATTACCGCCATTTGTGTAGTACACTAGCAGTTCAGAATCCTCTGCATTATCAGCACTGTCATCTGCTGCATGTAATGTAGGGAAACCGCTAGCACACATTAATTGTCCTTCAGCAAAACTATTTGCTCCACTCTGTGTTGCCATGATTGTGAAGTATCAGATAGCAAGATAGAATGACCAATCACAGATCCTAATACAAACACCAATCAGAACACACTGTCGACCAATCAGATGACACCTGAGTTGGCTCTAGTGTGATGCATGCAACAAGGACTTCCAGGCCCTGCTGCACGTGTGTGGTTGTTTGATATGTGTAAAATATTGTATATTAGCACTTTACACACACAACAAAACACTGAATCTGTACAATATGTAGCAGGTAAACACGATACCAGAACTCGATGTTGTATCTGCACATTAGTTTGTGTATATTACTTCACACGCAATGACTATTATATCCATGTATAACTCACTACTGCTGCACTGTAATCCACGTTTACAGGTTTACATGAAATGCGTAAACACTGATTCACTGCATTTCTTATATGAATTCCACATATAAAGTTTTACGTGAAAATTCACAATTAGTTTCGAACGCACAAAAACACGTCCTCACGGCACGAGATGCACACTCGGCTGAAGAGACATCACATGACTCACCTCATTTCAGCTGCACCGTGATTGGCTGCTATCATCACCAGCCCAGCTTCTATTTGATGGTTCTATTAAGACATCTGATTGGCTACTCAGACCAACATCTACTAGCACTTTTTTTTGTGTTTCTTCGTGCTTCCTGTCCGTCCAAAATAACAGCAAAGGCGACCATAAGGTCACAGCCAATGCTTTTTAGGCGGAATAAAAAGGTGCACTTAGGTGTCCGGTCCTCTGTGGCCACGTATGTTGCAACTTGTGCTGAGAGGTTTGTATATAATCTAAGATTATCTGTGCACTCCCCAAATAACCCCTCTGCATCCTCAGCCAAACATCCTGGACAGGATGCACAACCTAGCACCAGCACTGTTGTAACCCACCCTGCAGTCAGGGTCCAAATCCGAGTTGGTGCCAAATGGCCTCGCCGAAAGCTCTCCAAGAGCAAAAATGGCAAGCTAAACGTCTGGATGTAACCAAACAGTCATCTAACCAGGGTCCTTCACCTGAAACAACACCATGGTTAGGTGAAACCTCAGAGAGCGAGCTCTCTAACTATTACTGCTCTGAACCGGAGGCAGCTTTTTCTTCAGACTGAGGTTCCGGCCAACTCATTCTTCAGAATGGAAGTAGCTGAGACTGGGCTCAAGTCTTCTGACATCTACAGCTCTGCAGATGTCAATGAAGCTCAGTTCCGTGAAGTGACCAACCATCGCAGGAGAAATCCACTCTCTTGAATAAGACCGGTGCGCTCAGTCAAAAGCAGCTGACCAGGAGGCATGTTTCTCCGGTCATAGTATGACTTCCTGGGCTCATTAGGCTTCCTCAGGAGGTCATCCGAAGCAATTTGGGTCACGTACCGTAGCCAGTAGGAGGAACTGCTTTGTCTTCCAGGTAAAAGATGTGAACTAGCAGCTTCTCCTAAGAGCATTTTCCCCCAGGGGCCTACGGGGAATCGGCGATCCCGGGGTCCCGAGCCAAATCTCTCGATTGGTTGCCTCTGAGTGATTAGAGAGATAACGCCAAACGCCCAGGCAAGGTCCACATCCTTGTTTGACCCTCCTCCCTAAACACACATTTAACGGATAACCTTGCGTGGGTTGGCGGAGTGGGAAGCGCAGGGGTGACTGGGTAACGTGTAACCCCAGTTCCTGGTTATCATGTAGGTCTGTGTTCGTATCCGCTGATAAAGGTCAGTCCCGAGGAGAGACCATTGTATGAGCTGTTACACTCCTGAAAGCGATTGGGTCCCACTGTCTATACATTGGGAAATGAGATCCCGCAAGATCCAGGCCAGAACTCTCTCACCTAAACCAGGGTGTCGCCCAGGATGTGAGAGACGTTTGCAATGGTGGAGTATATTCTCGCTATGGGAACTTATAAAAACAACAAAACTGTTAAGAAAAGTGGAAAGGAAATAATTGAGTCTTGTGGTCCTCGCCATTTGGTTATTTTCAGAACTGAGGAAGGTCGAAAAGTTACTACCGTGAACCCGTTTATTATTCAGAAGGGTCTAGATAATATTACTGATCCAGTAAAATCATGTACTCGATCTTGCAATGTACGCTCTTGGTCGAAGCAGTTTTAGCGACGCAGGCTGCAAACATTTTAAAAGCCAGTATGCTTGCGAGCTTTCCGGTACGCGTGGAATTGCATAGGACTCTGAACTCCTCGCGTGGTGTTGTAAACACCAGCGCATTGGACGGTATATCCAATGAGGAGATTCAAGAACACTTGGCGGAACAAGGTGTGACAAATGTATATCGAGCTCACCGCAAAGAACGAGGTGAACTAGTGCCCACTCGTACCCTGTTTCTTACCTTTAATCGGGTAGATCTCCCGCAAAGGATTAAAGCAGGGTATGAAGCTATTGAAGCGAGGCAGTATATACCCAATCCATTGAGGTGTTATCAATGCCAGCGCTTTGGCCACAAGAGTGGTTCTTGTAATGGACTTGCTACTTGCGTTGACTGTGGGGAAATCAAGCATGATAATGCATGTACTTCACCTACAAAATTTGTTAACTCAGTGGGAATCATTCATCGAACTCCAAAGAATGTTTCTTTTTATTAAGGAAAAAGCTATTCAAGAGATCCGGGTAAGAGAGAAGGTGTCCTTTTCGGAAGCCCAGAAACTCCTACGTATTCGTCAGCCTTCTGTCCCTAGGACCGTTACTTGCAGTGTAGTTGCAGCTAAGCCGGCACCTAGACGTGAAATCGCAACAGAAACTAGCGACATAAACAGGGCAGTAATATCCGAAAGAACAATTACACCAAATTCACAGCCAAAGCAACAGACACCAGCACGAACAACAATGAGCACACCTACTAAGTCCAGTCCTATGAACAACGTTCCAGCCAAGTTACCGCTGAAAGCATCTACCTCAAGAATATGTGCACCAGTAATATATAATGCATCGCCCATAAAGTTCAAGGCCTCAAATGAGAGAACTGACTTCCTCAGGGAAAATAAGAAGGCTAGTACCAAGCGAAACGAACGTAAAAGTTCATGACCATCTCCTCCGAGAACATCTTCTGAGGAAACATCTGGAGAGGACTCAGATCGGCGGTTTTCATCTTCGCTGATCGCAGTTTCCGTTCGTTTCGAGCGATTGGAATCGAAATTATCAGTAGAAAAGCGGTCATCCTCCATTGAGGATGTGGAGCGGTAAAATCCTGTCCTCATTGCCAAAACGACAGTGAGAAAAAGGCAGGATAAACCTGCTGAAAATACTAGCCCAGCCCCTAAGAAAAGGAACAATTTGATTTGACCACCCCATGGCAGGTAGTTTGTTTTGACAATCCAAGTTAAATTTGAAAACGGGTTTTTATGCCTTTTGGTACTTTATTGTTAATTATAGTTTTTATTGGTGTTTTTTCATTCGGACCTATTTATTTTATTGTCACATTGCTTTGATTCTTTCTATTTCGAGTAATTTATATCTGGCTATTGCCATGACTTAATTTTTGTAAGGGCGCTGTTGACCGAGCAGTTGAGCGCCCTTATATACAAATCATCATCATCATCATCATCATCATCATCATCATCATCATCATCATCATTGGACGATAAGTTCATCCCATACTTCACTTCGGTCTGGATAAGGCCAGTGACTTTCGTCGGATCATCCAAGGCTTTCCAGTGGACATCCGGTGGGTGAAATAGAGGACGACCTGAGCCGCCAGGACATTAAGCCCTACCTGATCAGGCAGATGACCAAACCAGCCCCGCAGGTCCAATCTAGTCCTGTTCCAAACCCCTCTATCTGATGATAGTAGAGAGGACCAACCATCCCGAGGCTAAGCTAAATGGTGTCACAACCATATGCTACCTCTGGGTGAAGATACAAGCCGTCAGGAGCTCTGACGGTACCGCAATGTCATCATTGTCTGCGATTAACCATTCCAGCGCCTTTGGCAAACGAAACTTTCGTTGCTTGAAAGACAAAGAGGTCTGTCCGAGGTCACCCACTGGGGATGATGATATATATATAAGGGCTCTCAACTACGGCGGTCATCAGCGCCCTTTAAAAAACTAGTCATGGCAAAAGCCAGATATAAAACTTTCTAAAAACTATACAAGTGTAACAAAACCTATTAAAAATACACGTACATGAAAAACATCAATCAAACCCTACTAAAAATTTCGTTCACTAAATCCTAAACTCTAAACTAGACAAGAATCTAAAAACCTTCTCCACGGGTCTCCACGCACGGCCTACACGTGGGTGGGCCTGTTGACCCTCGCCCTCAACCACGAAGAGGAGGCCACACGAGGGAGACTGTTGGCTCGGGACCCCGGGTGTGCCAAACCCGTACCTACTGAAGTAGGCCCCTTGGGGGAAGGTCACCCACTGATACCCCCACTTGCGCATACTGCAAAGGTGAACAAGTGGCCTGCTAGTTTCTGTCCTGCCCGCAAAGTGGTTATAGGTGCCAGCGGACCCAGTGTTGCTGTTATGCAAAAGCAACAGCCTACGCCAGTCAGGGAGTGGCAAAGACCTCCTGCCAACATTAGAGATTGGCCCAAATGTTGACAGACGGTCAATCAGGATCAACAACAGGAGGTTCAGAGGCCAACGTTTGCCCAAATTGCGCAATGAACCCCTGATGGCCGAAAAATGTCACGGGGTACACAGAACACGCCCTCACAAAAACACAATCACGGGCCCCACCTGCAAAAACCCTTGGCTTAAGCTCTAATATTATTTGGAATATTATTTTGGGGTAATTCAATAGGAGAAAAATCTATTTTTAAAATGCAAAAAAACGGGCAATTAGGATAATACTACATGTTAATAAAAGAACCAGTTGTAGGCCACTATTTAAGGAATTAAATATATTGCCCCTCCTCTGTATTTACATATATGAAACATTATGCTACATAAAAAATAATCTCAGTATGTATGTTGCAGTTCATGGCTAAGTTCTTTTTCACCCCATCCGGGCAAAAATATGTTGGTGGCAATGGACGTACTGGCTCTCCTGACAACAGGTGTCCAGTAGTTCACTAATGGGGAGTCGAAACAGGTCTCGTGCCTCATTTCGATTCGCATTTTGGAATGCGTGTGACCTGCCTGGTCAGATGAGCGAACTGTTGCACTTTTCTCCAGCCTATGACCTTCTACGACCAGACTCTCGATTTCGAATCCCGGGCTACATCTACTATCGCACAGACCATCAAGGCCGTCCTGCTGGCAGAAAGGCAATGCTGGTGAGGCACCCTGTTCCACCGTCCCACTCAGCTCCCACCTCTACAGACCCCAGAGGCCACGGCAATCATTTTGGACCCTGCTGGATTAGAAGTTTACCAGCTTCCACATTGGCAGTTCGTAACCAAAGATTATCTTGCCATCCTAGCCCGTTATCCTAGTGCTATTGGCCAGATACTTCAGAGTCACACGCAGTGTTGTAATTGCGGTCTTTGGGCGGATACAAGAGGCAGTGCAATCATTTACCTTTTAGATGCAGATCCTCAGCTTCGTATAGGGTCCCTGGCAGCCCACACATGATCCACGAGGTGGAAGACTGGCTTCAGTCATCGACTTCGCTATCACCAAATATTTCCCATTTTATCTCACCCATACATCGCTAAAGGCAGTACATTCAGACCATAATCCGATGTTGACAGAAATCAACACTAGGTTTGCAGTCATGACATCTCGATTCAAGCAGGAGAAGTCGATTGGGAGGGCGTGAGGAATTGCACCCGCACTTTCATCCCACCAAATCCTAGAATAACAATATACCTATCCTGGAGAATGCAATCTCATCCTTCACCTCCACCGTGACGCAAACTGCCAGAAACAAGACAGTCCACGCCCCTACTTCCCTCCATCCAAACGTCATTCCTTTGGACATCACTCTCCCCATACGCCGTTCCTGGGTGACACAGAGACTCGATTAGCGTCACTTCATGCCACACAATAGCTCGTTTCTGTGACGTTTACGTCGAAAGGTCAATGTCCGCCTGCGTGAGAACAAAGTGCAAGCGTGGGAGGACAAAATGGCCAGTTGCACGTCGAAGATGGTGACGTGAAGGATTGTAAAAGCCCCCAAAAATCGGAAAAGTCAATACAACTCTCCAACACATGGCACCCAAAGCCAGGCTTGTGACCGCAAGCCAAAGCCAATGCTTTCGCTGACTACCTTGAACGCACATTGTGTCCATCAGAAGACCCCCAGTATGACATTTTTTCTGAACGTGTCAATCGGTAAGTGCGACGTTTCCTACGACGCTCTCCAGCCGACGCGGATAGACTATTATTATACCTAGTAGAGTCCACAGCTCACTCCAGCGTGGAAAACCCAAAAAGGCGGCGGGGCCAGATGGTCGGAATCCCCTCTTGCTGCCACCATCTTATTTTCAACGGGGTTCTCTTACGAAGAAGGATTTTCAATATTTTTCTCGGGGTCTTTCCACGCGAGTGGAGAAAGGCTCAGGAGATTTGCATATTGGAGCCTGGGAAGAATCCGGCACAACCTTCTAGCTACCGCTCCATAAGTCTCATTGCTACTCTCACTTGTCCTCAAAACTGGGTGGCATTCAAACTGTCCCTGACCATCAGTTTGGATTTCGACGGGCCAATCGACAGTCCAGCGGTCGCTGCGTCTGGTGGAGAATGCTGCCCTGGGTTTCCAGGAGAGGCCTTCACGGCCGCATTGTCGTTGGACGTCGAGAAGACCTTATCAACGACATGGTATGCAGACTCCTCCTACACGAACTGATCCATTTGGGGCTCCTTATATAGATAAGGTTTTACATCCAAAGTTAAAGAAGCGATTAAAATACATGTTTTAGAAAATATGTGTTCTGTGTTTGTTATCTCGAACCTTACCACCTGGCAACCCTGAGTACAGGCAGGAGACGCTGAGAAAACTTAGCCGGAGGCAAGGGCAAAGCAGACGGTGGACTAGCGTCGGCGGAGACCGAGGAATGAGTTCTAGTCCAGGTAAGTGCGTAGCGTGAGGCGTTTTTTTTTTTGGTGTAATTTACGTCCTCCAACATTAAGTGATATCCGAGGGTGAATGAATTGGATGAAATGATGCTCAAATGATTCCAGGGTCCATGGAGCTTAGAGTTACCCGACACTCGTCTTGAAGGATAAGGGAAAACCCCGGAAAAATCTTATCCAGATAATTCACCCTGACCGAGATTCGAACTCGGGACCTCTTCAACGTGAGGCAGACATGCTACCATCTACGCTACCGAGGCGGGCCGTGAGGCGGTGAATGACGTTACTGCCGCAAGATATAAGATTATAAGTTTCTGGGAATTCGTGTGGATAGTAGATAATGTGGAATAAACATATATAAATTTGTATAGTACTGTTAGTAAATCAGTTTTTCTGTTAAGATATTTTAAACCATTGTTAGGAGAAACTACACCTAATATTCACATATTAGCACATATATCGACATATGTCCACATAGGTTGTTTGATATAAAAATCTGGGATGCTGCTGAAGTATATATGAAAAGATTATTTGTCCTGCAAAAAAGTTGCTTAAGAATAATGTATAATCTCACACCAAGAGGATCTTGTAAAGAAACATTTTTTCAAAATAACATGTTGACATTATTCTCTCTGTGCCCGCCTTGGTAGCGTTGTGGTAGCATATCTGCCTGATGTTCAAGAGGTCCCTAGTTCGAATCTCGGTCAGGGTGAGTTACCTGGATAAGGTTTTTCCCGGGGTTTTCCCTTATCCAGAAAGACGAATGTCGGGTAACTCAAAGCTCTACGGACCCTGGGTTCATTTGAGCATCATTTCACCCATTTCATTCATCATCCGATATGACAACGTTGGAGGACGTAAATTGAATATATATACTCTCTGTATCACACCGTGTGATTGTGGTCACTAATGATAAACAGTTAACCAAAAATAATTAGGTGCACTGTTATAATACAAGAAATAAAACGGATTACCACAAATCTACAAATGTTAAAGAAGTATCTGACAAAAATGCCAATGTGATGGGAATTAAACTATATAATAAATTACCTGCAATGCCAAAAGTGTTAAATGGCATAGTATTTAAACGCCAAAAAATTTATTATATTCATGTGGCTGTATAAATTTAAAGAATTTTAAATAATTATTTAACTATAGCGATAGGTATTATTTAGTCAGTACTGACGAAGTCAACATTCTAATGAAATTTGAATTTTCTACAAACTAGGAACGTTTCCTTTTTTGCCGGAGCGTTAACCATGAATATAGGGCACACATTGCTTTACCGTAATTCCACCAACTTAAAAATCAACAAAAGCTTTATTCTTCATATAACCCATTAATCTGTGATATAACCTGATGAAATCATAGATAGTCCAAAAAGTCGCAAGTTGCCAATTGTTTTAACCATAAAAATCTGGTAACCCTGGCTGCGGCTATGTTTTTGTTCCTATCTACTTATTATTCCTACTTATGTTTTTTTCGGGATTTCTTTCTCTACAATGGCGTGTTTTAGCAAAATTGTGCACTTTTTTTTATTTTGGTGATTCATGCATTTTTAGAATCTGAAACTTCTTTATCTTTACTGTGTTTTAAGACATTTTTTACACTGATCCACTGATCCACCCAAATCTATTCCGTTCTGTTTTGTTTCCTTTCCAATTTTTTTGCTTGTTCCATTTATACCCTGCCTTTAACTGCAATGGTCATATCGGCGGCCGTTCTCCTTTGGAACATATCGAAGGTGTTAACTCCTGTTCGGTTGGTTTTAATCATTACATCACGCACACATTCGCACTCTCATTCATACTTCCAGACTCTGGCGAAGATGAGGAATTATCTTGGACGGAGAAAAATCCCCATATCCACCGCCGGGAATCGAACCCGGTACCCCTAGCACGGCAGGCAGGTGCTCTCGCGACTTTCCAAATTTATATCAATCAAGTTATACCTTTTTCAATCGGAATCTCAGTGACGGAATGTAATTTTATGTTGTTGCATTGCGTAACACTGTAAGCACCTGTTGAAAAAGAGAGATCCATCATCAAATGTACGAATTGAAACATTGCGCAATCTATTAAAAAAAAAAACAAAAAAAAAAAAAAACATGTAATGTATTCCTACTTCATACGAATTATAACAACTTATTCATACTTTTTACGATTGCTCTGCAAAATATTTTAAATATGAAGATTTTATTTACTACTGAAAATAATGTCCCGTAGGTATTTATTTTATTGCCGAACGACGATAAGAAAAATTACAATTATAATTTGCAACAGCGAAATAAGTTGGCTACATTGGGTATTGATGTCCTTTTCAAGCCGAGCAGTTCAGCAATATAGGTATAGTTTAAAACGCAGTTGGTATATTTTGGATCTTTACCATATTAGGACATCAAAAAACTTTAATCAAGGTTGAATCAAGGTACACAAGTTTTATTTTGGGCTCTGCTACAGAAAATTAGCTTCGCCAACTTGGATTATTTCACTCATTGACCAATAGGGGTGCTAATGCCGACCAATAACAGCAGTGGAAGTATGGGTTTTAGCCAATAGGAGCAACTGGCAGAAGGAAATGCTCAACCAGTAGAACGAGAAGTAACACACATAGGCTAGCACATATAACCATTTTGTATCTGGTAGCAGAGGAAGGAAATTCATATTATAAGAAGTAGAACTGATATATCAAGGTAATTATTCCAAAAACCACTACGAATCTGTTCTAATGCAAATTAAGAACAAATAAGTTGTCTAGAGAACGTTATAATGAGCTCTTCGGCACTTTGTGGGAAGTGTTAAGACATGGCCGAATGACAGATTTCTATTTAGAATTGTATTCATAATTCTATCACTAGATTTCCTTAATTTCTTTTCAGATGCCAAACATTAAATTGCAAAGTTCAGATGGAGAAGTATTCGAGGTTGATGTGGAGATCGCAAAATGTTCAGTCACCATAAAAACGATGTTAGAAGATCTAGGTAAGCAGTTATTTTATAACTTAAATTATTATCAGCGTAAATAACAGCATGCCTTAGGAATGAACCAATAAGGTATTGGAAATTACGCGTTCCATATGTTTGGGTAGGCATGTATATGAAGTTATTTAAGCATATATATACCCTTTGAGGTGCACTCGTGCACAGTTGTATCAACTTCGTTTTAAATTTGTAGTTCCCTTGATAAATGTTTATGTTGCGATTATTTATACTACATAACCTGTAGGTGTATAACGAGAACCAGTCTGATTAAATGTGCAGGTGAGGTTTTTTTATGGAACCGCTCATTTCTTATTGATAAATGTATTAATAGACAAAAATCCAGCTTTCGAACATACTCTGGAATGTTGAACCGAAAAAAGGGATATTTTAAGTGCATTAGTAATCCGTTCCGAATGCAACAAGTAATTTAAATCATAATGGAAATGCATGTTTACTTATATTTCTTCACCATTCCTTTCCCAGTGCACTTCCTGTAGGTAAACTGAATATGGCATTTGAAATAAAGAAGCTACAGTATTCAGTGGGAGAAGATGAAATACTTGGTCCATCTGCTATCTCTTTCTTTAGATGTCTTTATGTGAAGTTATTTACATCATTCCATAGTAGAGCTGCCAACATGAGACTAACAGATAGTGCCATCCTTAACATAAATGACTCATTTGGGGGCCCTAAA
Organism: Mantis religiosa; assembly: GCA_030765055.1. Classification (NCBI taxonomy): domain Eukaryota; kingdom Metazoa; phylum Arthropoda; class Insecta; order Mantodea; family Mantidae; genus Mantis; species Mantis religiosa. The sequence goes on from CM060947.1 coordinate 123,928,757, forward strand.
CAGCAAAGTATAGCTCAATTTTTTTAAGAGGAGTTAGGCAGTTGTAAAGCAATGACTAAGTAGCCATAGATCCTCTGGAGCTAAACGTCAGGAAACATACCAAACTAGGAGATTTCACTGGTTCACTTAGGTTGGTATTCTCATCTACACTTACACTATATTGTTAAATGTATATAATGTAGTACTACCTTCACATGACTCATCCACGCTTGCACTATATTGTCAAAATATGAATTAATTCCTTCACACTATGATTTTGCTGTTGAATGTAGCTTAAGATTGAGCGTTGTAGGATTCGGAAGTTTTTAACACCTTACTATACAATTCCTTAACTATTATTCATATGACTAGATTTATTGTGCTTTTTCTCCCAATAGATATGTCCGCTTCTCTGAAACGTGACATTACATACTCTATAAAATTAAAGAACTTGACAAACAGTTGAGAAATCACAGTTAAGGTGATAGAAAGGTATGCTCCAAAATTTATATGCACTTATTTTGTTTTTGTTGAGGCTTTGAAAAAACAGTTTATTCCTTGACAGGATTATTGTTAAACCTCTACAGAAAAGGAGAGAAGTAGGAAGTGCGTAACCACAAGCTAATATCTCTTCTAATGCTATTTTCTAAAACATTTCAGAAAGTAATATGTAACAAACTTCACCAAAGTTTTATGTAACTTGTTGGTGAGGGGGCAGTTTGCATTCAGGAATCAGTCCACAGAAAATTTCACAAGAAACTGTCTCTCCCAAAATTATTTCTGAATTTCCCTGCAGGTATCGTCCCATGGCTGTTAATGCATTTTGCAAACGAGAAGGCTGATCTGGCAACAATAAACGATTGTGGTACTAAGCTGGAAAGCACAGCTGAGGGATTGAGGGTCTTAAACTGCAAAGTATCAAAGTTTTTTTTTTTTTTTTATAAGTAGTGATTTGGCAGCAATGGTAGAATAGTGACAGGGTATAGCTGAAGAATCTGTCACTAAATTTTAATGGTATAGCATCATGGGGAAGGGAAACATTGCCAATTGCTTCCCATTTAGGTTTACAGTTCCTGTTGTAAATGGTACAAGCAGGAAATTTGGTTATAATTGTTGCTTTATGCCCTTTTACAGTAAAAGAAAATGTCTTAAAAGGATAGGTGGTTGGGTTCCAGACTACAAGTGATAACGCATTTTTGCCAATTTTCTCTTTGAATAAAATGAGACCCAAAGTAATTTCTAGTGTTCAAAACAAAGCATTTTTTTCTCATAGAAGTAGTTGCTATTTATATACATGGCAAATATACGCATTTTAATCTTGAAAAGAGCATTCTCTTAAAATATTTGCTTTCTGCTTATTTTTGAGGCCTGATATTTCAGGCATGAGAACTTGGTCACATACTTTAGATTATGCCAAGTTTTTGGGTTTTAATAATATAGGATTGAGCTACTCCATTTTAATAAGTGTCATAACAAATTAAACATCTGTATATTAAATGTTGCATAAATATGTGGATAAGTGCGCTATACTTGTTGTGTAATGTCAAAATGTGTATATACTGCAATTCAGGATGTATAATATTTCTGTAGATCATTGGGTTTAGCTGTATACAAGGGTCATCCAGTAAATAAGTTCCCTATTTTTTTTCTCTTCAAAGTGCATATTGTAAAATTAAGTTGGTACTGCAGAAACTTTCAATGGGGTATGTTGGCTGTGCTTGACCTTCAACAGCATTAGCTTGCTCTGCATTCGCCAGTGTGGCGCCAGCTACCATGGTGCTGTGACTTGAAAGTGTCCATATTTGAACTCCATTCTGTTATTTGCTTTTTCAAAAAATGAAATGGTTATCAATATTCATCACCATTTAGTGTTTATTGTTAAGGATGCCAGAGTTCAAATGGTTCACCTCTGGCGTTCATGGATCCTGGAAAGATGGCAAAATGTGCGTGATGAATGCATCGGCAGGCCTGTTTACTGCTACAGGCAATGCAGCCACTGTTGCAGTTTGGAATGTGGTGGACAAAGGTCAGTGCATCAGCATTGATGAGCCAATCGACTGCCTCCTGGTACGGAAATTGGACACTCCTCTGCAATGATCTTGTCAGATGTCTTGCAGTATTGGATAAATGCAGAGTATGGGTATAGAGGCTTCTGGAAAGAAGTTAAGCTAAGATTAGAAGATATTGACAGACAAGACATTTTTGCCAATACAAGTGACAAAAGCTCACTTAGATTATATAGAGAAATAAAAACAGCCTGGGGGAGGGAAGGATATATAGATATATGTAGTAAGTTAGGGCGAGAAGGTTTTGCTTGGGCGAGAACAGGAGTGTGAAATTTGAAAGGTATAGGTCAAGAGAGGGAGCTAGATAAATGTCCATTGTGTGGAGAAGAGAATGCAGATTTCCATTGTATATTAAATTATAGTCAAAGATATGGAGAGAGCAGGCTTGGCTACGTAAATGGGACAGTTTGGGGGGTGAAGTAGTAATTAGAAAAATGTCAGTAAAAGGAGAAAAGAACAGGAGAAATATAGGGAATTATTTAGGGAAAGTTAAAGAGAGATGGCTAAGAACAATTATGAGAAAAATGTAGAGTGGGATAGGTGAAATGGCAAAAAGTGTAAAAAGGAGCAGAGGGCCTCCAATACACAAAAACCTAGGGTTAGGTGTATGGGGACTGAATTACTATTCAATGGTGGGCAACATGATAACATGATAGGATTTTCAGAATTTAGGAATATATGGCATATTTCAGTATGGATTTTATAATTGTAATCATGATTTTGTATTTCCATTTGTTGGTGTAAAAGGAAATAAATTACTATTACTATATACAATTACTGTCTATACATACAATATTGTTTTAGCTGATTTTGCATACTTTTAATTTTGGTTTTGTTAGCAGAAAATTTGTTTTATTCCTAAAATAGTTTTCCTGGAGCATAGATGACATAGATTTCTCTAAATATTTTCTGAGCAATGAGTTGAATGCATTCCTTGATTGTTTTACTTAGGATTATGGCAATCTTTATATGTGGAGTGCATGGATTTCAAATGTATTCTCAGATGTTTGTTTTTCTACTACATATTGTAAGGAGGGGAACTATTGCATTCCATCAACAAATTCATTAGCAGCATTTCACCAGAAATACATTGAGATTACCTAAATAAATGGTGTTTTTGAATAGTGTAAGTCAATGAAAGTGTCAGTGGTTATGTATTCAACATTTTCCAAGAATATCCCCCATTTCAGACTACCTATTACATGGAATGTTTTTCGAAAATTCTGGATTTCTCAAAAAAAAAAGGCTTTTAGTGAGTTTGATTAAAATCTATATATTAAAGATATTTACATGCCAAATGAAATTGTTTATTTCCTTTCCTTGAAAGTCCTGTGGCGACAATCTCTTCAGAGATTTGATTCTCAGAAGCTTACTGTCTTCTTTGCATTGTTCTTATAACAGCTGCAGTAGATGTACACATGCAAAAATCTTAATGACAACTATGAAGCAAGTTAATCACCATACGATGTGTACATGCCAGAGGGCGTGCCATAGTCAAGGCATTTGTGATTGCTTATTCACTGCACCACACTGATTAATTTATAAGTATATTTTGTGTATCTACCACTACACAAGGCCTAACATAAAAACTGTATCATCTCTCTCCAATTCGTCCACACCTGACAGTCCATCTTGACTCATGTCACTGTTATCACTACTTTCTGCATATTATCGTGGATGAGAATTCTATTTCATTTTCTACAATTCCATCATTTTCAAAATAATATTCAATTTGCTCAGCATTTCAACATGCATTTTCCCCATTCTGGCGTAGCGGTTTTTGTAAATCTTTGGCAACAACTGATACACATCTTCTAAGTGATATTTCTGCATGCAAGTGAGTTTTTTACATCATCCCAAATTAGATGGAGTTTAGATCTGGGTGATACAGTGGCAATCTGTGTATTATGCCCATGTTCTACTATCTGGGCAATTTCTGAAGTTGTTTGTTGGAATTAATTATAGCTTTACTTTATTTGTGGTTCTTGTATCTAAGTAACAAAGTTCTCATCTGTTCTTTCAAGGAATTTGAGGTGAATGCTTTCCCAATTTCATGTTGTGGTAAGAAACAGTGACAAAATAGGACCTGGCAGGCATACTTGTAATTTTCTGTATTTATTTCTTGTTGCAAATCCCGTTTTTGTTATGACTTATTACACCTGCATGTACAGTAATAAGTTGGCACTCTTTAGCAACAGGTCCCTGCAAACCTAAATCATTATCGTTGCTCCAACTTTTAAGTTTGGTGTGACTGCTGTGTAAGTAACTTGTTTTCATGCACTGTATGTAAAGTTTCCTGCTGTGATTGTCATACTTTTCTATTTTAACTTCATTGGATTTATTTTTCTTCTGCTTGTATCCCAAATTTTTTATAACTTGTCAGGCTTGTACCATAACCTTGAAAGTTTTTTTATAAAAAGATCTTGATTTGCAATCTGGCTATTGGCACATTTTTTTCACACAGAAATTATGAATTTTATGCTGAATGATGCATTTATCAGAATTTGTTTCTGTAACATATTTGGGGACCTTGTTTTTTCCAGTTGGGTCAAATATACTCGTTCATTAAGTGTTTTTTCTTATCTTTGAGAAACCTAGACAAAGAATTCAGTGAAATACCAGTTGCATTGGTTACTTTTTCATTCACTCGAAGTTTTTTAGGAACTCATGTGAACATATACAGTTAAACCTGATTTATAAGTAATTCAAGAGAAAGAGGAAAGATTACTTATAACTCAGAATTATGTACAAGTGAGGTTCTGATATGCATCAGTTTTTAAAAGTAATACAGGATCCTTCATGTATAAAACTTAGATATGTGAAGCGAATTCAGAAATTGGTTATACTTTAAACTATTTAATTAGTTTGGCTTGTTTCATTTTTGTTGCGTTATTTATACATACAACTCATTTTGCAAAACTTTAATGAACTTAGATCTTTTTATTACAACTTTTCGTATTGATGTAATGCCTACACAGCCTGCATTCAAGAGGTCCTGAGTTCGAATCTGGGACAGTGAGTTGTCCGGTAAGTTTTATCTGGAGTTTTCCATCACTGATGACTGCACGTGTATAAGCACCTTTCATCTGAATTTTACTTTTTGACTTAGTGTATAGCATTTCCTTTTTCTTTTCTGTGACTGATTAAAAGCAACTGAGTAGAAAGACAAAACTGCTGTTCAACAGTAAACACCAGATACTGAAAACTATCTTTACTTCTCATCTGTTGCTATGATGCTGTTGTGCCAAAAGACATACAAGCTAATGTATGAAAACTGCCTGCTCAGCTTGTGTATTTGTCAAGGAAAATGTGTTTAGAGTTTTTTGAAGATAGCATATAAGGGTTCTTTGATAAGTCTGGTAAAAAAACATTTTTAAATTTTTGTGTGTATCATTTCACCTTATTTCTCGACAGTCTTCATTAATGGCTACACACTGGTCCAGCTATGTTCCAGCTTTTTCATCTCATTGGAAAACTAGGTTCCGCCAGGTCTGCAAAATACTCATTGAAGGTGACTTATCACTTCATTTGATGAAAATTTCTTACCACCAAACCAATTTTCACGTTTGGGAACAGGAAGAAGTCACTTGGGGCTAAGACTGGTTAATAAGGTGGATGAGGAACCAATTCAAAGCCCAGTTCATGCACTTTTGTCATTGCAGTGTGTACAATCGTGTATTATCCTGGTGAAAGAGCACTTTTTTGCATTTCGATTTCGGTCTCTTCAGTAAACTCTTGTTGGAAATGCAGTCTGAGGATTATTCCTTGAGGGGGGGGGGACAGTGGCCATCACCTTATCAGCTGACAAAATGGTTCTTACCTTTGGTACACTTTCACCAGCCTTTGTCCATTGTTTTGACTCTGGTGTGTAATGCTGGTTAAAGTTTCATACATGGTCACCAATTGACCCAAAAAGTCTTGTGGATTGCGATTAAACATCGCCAGACACTATGTAGTGTTCTTCCAGATGCACTTTGGGTCAACTGTGAGCAATTCCAGCACCCATCTTGCACACAGCTTTTTCATTGCCAATTTTTCATGTAAGATATTGTGCACGCAGTTGAGATGCCTACCTCAGCAATCTCACAAATTTTGATTTGGCATCCTTGCATAACTAGATCATGGATTATTTCAAGTGTATCCTATGTGGTAATCTCAATTGGGCGACCAGAGTGCAATTAATCTTGGTTATTCTATGACCACATTTAAATTCATTGAACCAAAGGTAAATGGTCTCTAATGTTGGTGCAGAGTCCAGCCCTTCAAACAAAAATGTTTAATAACATGACTGTTTTTTCTATTTTCCATTGCACTGATTCATTCAGATGGCTGTCAACAATGAAACTGTATATTGTAGCATATTCATATTTTCTGTACACTATTTTGAATATTCAAAGTTGCAACAAAAAATGTCCATCCATTCATGGAAATTTACCAGACTTATCAAACAACCCTTGTATGACATCTCATTTAATTATCTATAACTTAGTTGTTTCACTGAAATGTAATACATATAACTGAAATTACTTATAAATAAGGATCTACATTTTTTCCCGGAACCTGTAAATACTTAAATATAAATGTGAATTGCATATAACTGGATTTTGTATAAAGCAGGTTCAACTGTTAAATTTAAAGGGAGTCGATTAATGACACGAAACAACACTTTTAAATTTTTCCGGAACATGTTTCAGAGACTTTGCCTCTATCCTCAACCAGCCATCGACTTATCATAACACTTTTCAACACTTCCAAGAAAGGGATTGCAGATTCAACTGTGTTTTCTTACTTCATCTCTGCCTCTTATTTCACGGAGTTGAGGACATCTGCAATTATTTCTCTGCTAGGACTATATACTACGGTTGCGCCATCCATGGCTGAGGGGTTAAACTGCTTGACTCTCACCAAGGCATCCTAGGTTTGATCCCAGGTGACAGCAAAGTCAGATTTGTGGTGGACATGGCGCTGGGATGGGTTTTTTCCGGGTCCTCCAGTTTCCCCCATCAGTATCCCACCAATTGCTCCATCTTTCCTATCATCTCGCGCTCATATATAATCATTCACTTCCTTCACCTTCACACCAGGCATTGGGCTGATCACCTATCCTAGATCTCTGAGATCCAAAGCTTCAGTTCGAATTAAAATTCTTAATGATGTTCCTAATATACCAGCTCAAGCACCAAAGATAAAATGTTCCAATGTCTTTATGATTTGTTTAGGTTCCTCAGGCCCAAACTTAAAAAGGGGTACAGGAACGAGGATCTAACACCACGATAGTGGCACAACTGGGGAAGTTAAGGAAGGCTGTAATATCTTGCCATTAGTTTTTAAAGATGTAGGAGTAATAGTTATTAATGTCACAAAAATAAGATACTATTACAACTTCCTTTGAGAATACAACCAGATACGGTAACTTATGATCAGGGAAAGGAATTATATGGACTAAAAATGTATGAAGTATGTAAATATATATGCAGTTATTTTTACCAAAATATGCGACTAAATATGGACTTTAACTATAAAACAAATGACTGTGATAAATATTGATATATTTTAATAAAACTAACCAAAGAATATAATGGACCTTGCCTTTAAATTATGTGAACTTCAAGCAAAACACAATTTCTATTGTCTGTTATAATAGCAGTGGGTTACAGATATTTCTTTCAAGTTCTGAAAAATGAATCTTCTATTGTCTCTGAGGACTGATTTATACTGACTGAAATTGCGTTCAACATCAGCAGAAGTAACTGGTACATTCTTCAATTTCACGATGTCTGCTGGGCTTAAGTCCAAGCTTACCTTCACTGTTGAATCACCACTCATCACAGCAACAACCTTTCGTAACTCTTCATACCTAGGTTTTTTTAAAGTAGTATCCATCTGAGCTCTTACTGCGTCTGCAATTTCTACCATGATTCAATTGTTCCACAATGCTATTTATAATTTCAAAGCTTTCAGGAAGTGAAAGGTGTCTATTTTGGAGACTTTTGATAATGTTTATGATGCATGAAAATGTGTTAATGTAAGTTGTCATTTCTCACACTTGTCACAGGCAGTGTTTTTGCAGTATCAATTAAGGCTGCATCTTCAGAATGCAATGCAAGTTCTTAATTGTGTATATGTTTGGCATAATATTTAACCGCTTCCAGCCAAGTACCCCATCTAGTTAAAATTGGTTTTGGTGGCAATGGAATATCAGGACACGTTTCTTTCAACGCGTTAACTCTACTGGTAGCTTTGAGGAACACTTTTATCACCGATGAAATCAACAAATCTACTTTAGGGTAATTGCTCCTTATCACTTCTGCAACACGATGAAATGCATGTGCCACACACGTTAAGTGAATCATTTTAGGATAATGCTTGTCCAGCTTTGAGGGGCAGCATCGCTAAAAAAGAGTAACACATTATCGTACATAATACCCTGTTGCCATTTACTAGTTTGAATATTTATTTAATTGTAGAGGAGTTGTATTTAGTACACATTAGCTTCACTTACGTACCTATACTGAGGACATGTTTTGCGAACTGTTTGGATATTAGTTTGAATATTTTGTTGCACTAGGAACTTTTGGGTAGAAGATACTGCACACTAACAGAAATTACAAAATATTTTGTTGATAAACCATCATCTTGAAATTCTGAAATGTAACTTTTTAATTTTAAAGTGACTGGATGTGATGCTTTTGGCATGTTTACCATCTTTATAGAATGAACTCCTCCAATGTTGAAATGTATTTTAATGGAATTTTGTTTTATTTTATTAAGATAAGCTGTTTTATATGAAATATGGAAAATATATGGAGATTAATTAAAATATGTACTAAATTGTAAAATATGAAGAAGTATGGAAAGTAAAAAATAGCATATTTCAACTCTACACATTGTGAAACATAATGGCAGTGCAAAATATAAATATTAACTTTATAAGTAAATATATTTTACATATAAATCCTTTCCCTGCTTATGATACAAACTGTACAATTGATTGCTGTTGGTAGGCGATTGTTGCAAAGGTATATCACAAATTTCAAGTAAACTAGGCTAGCAGTTGGGTTGGCAATCAAAGTTGCAATTGCAGAAGTTTTGCACCAGTTATACAATGAAATGTATAATAAAACTTACAAATGTGTATCTTGATTATGAAGCAGATAGAAAAGTGGTTTTAAAAATAGTTTGTACAAGAGTAGGTAAAGTCAGTGAGCTTACACATCAGAATTAGGTGTTTTCTTCTGTACCACAAGTAACAACTGTAAAGATGTGTTGATTCTCTGTTTAGTATTATCATCCATGTCACGTTTTACTATTTGTAATTATTCACTGCTGCTTGTATAAGTATCCTCAATTATTGCATTAATATTAAACTGTTTATATTGCATTAAACTATTATGAATCTTTTGGAGTTGAAATTAAAATCTGTAAATTGCATCAAATCATTTTGTGCTGGTTGCTTTTATATACACTTAGACAAAAATTAAATTAGTGCAGCTCTTTAACCAAGTTGTCTAGCAGTGAAAATTGTCCTTGGCTGTAAGTCTTTCCTTTCATCCTTGGCCTTTTTTAATTTGCAGAATCGTCAGTAATTATATATTAAAACAATATATATCAGTGTGTGTGCATGAGAGAGAGAGAGAGAGAGAGAGAGAGAGAGAGAGAGATCAAAAAGTTTCCGGAATGGCTTCACAACAATGCTAACACAGATTTCTTTAATTCATACCCATACTGTACATGCAGCGTTCCTTCCCAATAAAAATGGGGTCATGTTACTTTGTGACCTACTAGTGATGAGGTATAAGCTCTGAAGTGAACACGTTTTTCATGTGCTGCAAATTTTCCACGTAACAAGAATGTCAGTTTACAAAGAACAAACATCAGATTTTGCTTTTCACATTGCAGAACTGCAACAAGCCTATGAAATGTTAAGAACAGCTTATGGGGAGGACCTTATGGGCAAAATTCAAGCATTTCAGTGGTTTTTGAAATTTAAGAGGTGTGACAGTTAAAGATGCAGATCATTTGGGGCGACTCTGATCGAGCAAAACAGATGAAGATATCAGGTGAGGGAAATGATCTTAAATGATAGGCGCATAACAATAAGAACTTTGACTCAGAACCATCCTTTAGAAGTAATCAAAGCATTTTGAAAGGCGATCTGGACATGAGAATTGCAGCCAAGTTTAATTCTGTTTACTATATTCCTTATACCTTTAATTTCTATTTTCCTTTATTATATCAATCAATCAAATTTCCCATCATTCCCAAGTGGAACATAGGGCTCTCGGGAAACTTCTCCATCTGACTCTATTCCTGGCTAGCTCCCTGATCTCACTCCAGGTCTTCCCCATCTTCTTGGCTTCTGCGAGAACTGTTTGCTTCCACGTTATCTTGGGTCTGCCAATTCCTCTGCTTCCCTGAGGGTTCCAATCCAATGCCTTTCTAGCAGGGTCATCTTGAGGTCGGCGAAATGTATGTCCCAGCCATCCTATGTCCCACTTCCTGTGCTGAATTTCTAATTCAACTGCTTTTTGGTTTGTTTTGTCCATAGGATTTCATTAGTTATCTGGACCGGCCAGAATACTTTTAATATGTTTCATAAACATCTATTAATGAAAACTTGCAGTTTATTTATGATTGGTTTAGTTATTCTCCTGGTTTCACACCCATATAAAAGCACGGATTTAACATTATAGAGTTAAAAATTCTCAATTTGGTGTTCTTTGAATAAGCAGCGCTCTTCCATATTGGTTTTAGCAGCCCAAATGCATATCTTGCCTTCTTTATTCTTGCATCCACATTACTATCTGTACCACCTTGATGGGAAACTATGCTACCTAAATATGAGAATTCCTTCACGCTTTCAATTATGCCGCTGCGCATAGTTAAAGGGTTGGATTGAGTGGCACCTATTCTTAATTCCTTGGTTTTGTTGATATTGATTTGGAGTCCCACCTTCTGTCCTTTCTTTTCCAATTGTTGGAGTTTGGCTTTCATATCTTTATAAGAGTGAGCCAAAAGGCATAAGTCATCTGCGTAGTCTAGATCTTCTAGTCTGTCGGAGAATCCCCAACGGATTCCTCTAGGCATATCGTTCGCTCTTCTTAAAGTTGCATCTAAGACCAAGTTAAAGAGGAGCAACGACAGCACACAACCTTGTCTTACTCCTGTGCTAAGGGGGATTATTTCTCCCATTCTGTTTTTGTGAATAACTCTGCAGCTGGTATTTTTATACAATTCTTTAATGATGTTTATGATAATAGGTACTCTTCTTTCATATAGAGTCTGCCAAATAGCTGAATGGTTCAGGGTATCAAATGCTCTTACAAAATCTATGAACACCAAGCACAAAGGTGAGCGGAATTCCAGTGATTGTTCAATAATAATTCTCAATATGTTAATTTGATAAACGTATGCCCTACGAGGCCTAAATCCTGCCTGCTCCTTTCTTATTGTTGAATCTAATGTTTCATGAAGATGATTGTATATTATTGCTATTAGTTTATTGTGTTTAATAGTGTAATTCCTTGCCAGTTACTGCAATTGCTAAGATCTCCTTTTTGGGGGGGATTTTAATGATTAATCCTTCTTTCCATTCTGGGGGGAAATTCTCTTCCTTCCAAGCCTTCTGAATTATTGGATGAATTATTTTTGCTATTTTATTTGGGTAGGACTTAAAAATCTCTGGAGGAAGTTTATCTGGTCCTGCTGACTTGCCGTTTTTCAATTTAGACATAGCATTCTTTATTTCAAATATGGTAGGTTCCTTATAATTAATTTTAAGTTCACATTTGGCTGATCCTCTAGTGCATCTGTTCTTAAAGGGGCGTCAATTGGGGCATTTAATGTTTCACTGAAGTGTTCGGTCCATCTTGCCAATTGGGCAACCTCAGATGTATTTGTCGCTCTTCAGTTTTAATTTGGTGACCTTCCTGACTAAAACTTTTATGTGCCAATTTTTTGGTTCTTATATAGTTCCCGAGTTTTTTGTATCTGCTGCTTTTTGTGCATCTTTTGTGAGGCCTTCTAGCCAAGTTCTTTTATCCCTTCTAGCTGCTTTCTTAACTGGCTTTTTGCTTGATATTGCTGCTGTAGATTTGCTTTGGTGTTTGCTTCATTTGCATTATTCATCTTGCTTTTAATATCCTTATGTTCTTTTTATTTTATGCCAAGTGTCATCTGTGATCCATTCCTTCCTCTCAATTTTGTTTCTCCCCAGAATTTCTTCACAGGCATTTATTAAAACATTCTGTACTTTTTTCCGGTTACTTGCTTCCTTCGACTGCTGACTTTCTTCTATTTCCGTTTGTAGTACTTGTAATTTATCCTCGAATTTCATTCGTCCTCTTGTCTTTCAGAAGATCAGTTTTATATTTCTTCCTACTATTTTGCATATCAGATCCATAATTTGTTGCAATTTTTAATTTTATTTGTCCTATTACCAGGAAATGATCCGATGCTATATCTGCACCTGTGTATACCCGTACGTATAGCAGTGAATTTTTCCATTCTTTACATGATCAATTTGCTTAAGGATTTTCTGGCCATGTCCCTTTATGGATATTCTTGTGTGGAAACCATGTTCCTCCTATTAGGTTTTGGCTTGAGCAAAATTCAATAAATCTTTCTCCATTATCGTCCATTACTCCAAGGACATGTTTACCCATGACATGTTCTGCATTTGAGTTATTTGATCCTACTTTAGCATTCAGATCGCCCATGATTATTACAATGGCAGATTTCTTAACATTCGCCATGGTGGCTGACAGTTCATAGAATGTCTATCTTCAACAGTAGACTTCCGTTGGCGCATAGCATTGGTTTAGGGTAAGTTTTTTTAGTTTTGTAGATAATCTTGCGGTAATTAATCTGTCTGAGACCGGTTTCCATTCAATCAGGCTTTTCCTTGCTTTTTTGCTCAGTAGTATTCCTACGCCTCTTTCATGTCTTGTAGATTTCTTCCTGAATAGATTAAGAGGTCACCTTGTGCTGTTGTATGTTCCCCCTTTCCGTTCCATCTTGTTTCACTCAGTCCGAGGATATCTAAATTATATGCTTTCATTTCTTTTATTACCTGTGCGAGGCGGGATGATTCACTCATAGTATTCACATTCCAACAACCCATCTTAGTCCTTGTTTTGAGATCGAGTCATCATTGTAGAGTCCGTTTGGGGTTTGCTCCTGAGAAATTAACTTTAAAGAGAGTCGATTAAAGACACTAGACAACACTTACTTTTAAATTTTTCCGGGACATGTTTCTGAGGCTTTGCCTCTATCATCGGCCGGCTCTCGACTGGTTCTCGTTGGTGTAGCAATCTTTGCAATAGTACCAAAAAAAACACATCAGTGATGCACTAAAACTTTTAAATATCCAAGAAAAAAGCATCAAATTCACTGTAGAAATAGAAAAAGATGAGCATTTACCATTTTTGGATCTAAAAATAATGAGGAATAAAAACAGACTAAACTTTGGCATTTACAGAAAACCGACACAGACAGACAACTACATAAAAGCTAATGGCTACAACCCAAGATCCCACAAACAGGCAATCTTCAATAGTTTAGCACACAGACTGGTAAACATCCCTCTCACAGCAGAAGAATACAAAACAGAATACAACAAAATAATTGAAATAGCACAAAAAAATAACTTTCCCAAATCATTAGTGGACAAAAAAGTGAGCTTAGCAAAAAATTCACTTACCATCCATGGGCCTATGATAAATTCAAAAAAGTCTTCAAAAAACAAAATATTCAACTAGCACCAGTCAACCATTTCTCCTTAAAAAACCTAATTTGCTCAAACATCAAAGATGCCATTCCATCTAACAAAAAATCTGGTATATATCAAATTGAATGCAGTGACTGTAGTCAAATTTATATTGGAAAAACAAAAAGAAATTTAGAAACAAGAGCAAAGGAACACTTTAGAAACATAAAATATAAACAATTAGAAAAATCAGCAGTTGCCACACATTTTTGGGAAAAAAAACCACAGCATAAATCCAGAACCAAAACTACTAAAACATACATCAGGAAAACAAGAACTATCCACATGGGAACAAATCTTCATTTCAAAAAATAGGAACAAAGTATTCAATTTCGACATCCCCCAGAAAGATTTGTTCAGCAAGTTCCTTGAACCGCCACCAGAGGAGACCTGTGACAAAATATCGTCAGCTACACCAACGAGAACCAGTCGAGAGCCGGCCGATGATAGAGGCAAAGCCTCAGAAACATGTCCCGGAAAAATTTAAGTGTTGTCTAGTGTCTTTAATCGACTCTCTTTAAAGTTAATTTATCATAACAACACTGTTTTCAACACTTCCAAGAAAGGAATTGCTCCTGAGAGTTTAAAAAATCAGTAATTTTAAAGTGAACGGACGGGTGATTAGCCTGTTGCACCCGAGTCAGGTGATGGGGCTGCCATCTTAGCCTCCTGACCGGCCTCTCTATATGGTCTGAGGAAGGCATTTGGGGCATTTCCTCCCAAAAGGCAAGTCTATGGATATGCCGCCAATACTCAGCCCTTGGTGGAACTTAGCCACTAAAAATAGTGCTCACCCCCCGCGACGAGAATGCGTCCACCAAGATCTGTCTAGGTGTGATTAGTTTCATCCTAGGCCTAGGCCCGCTAACCACCCTAGACCGAGGGGCTCTTTATTATATAAATTATGATTATCCAATCAATTTATATGAAAATATAGAAAATAATTTATCTTTATCCATTACCTCTGCTCTGCCTGCTTTCAAATGACCAAAAGGAAAGCTGTATGATTACCTGCAGAGATCTTAAACAACTTAGAAATGTTCCACAATTTACAGATAAAATTATTACTGGCGATGAAACATGGATTTATGACTACAGTCCAAAAACAAAGCAACAATCATCACAATGGAACAGTCCTTCGTCACTATGCCCAGAAAAGGCCAGACAAGTTCGATCCAAAGTTAAGTCAGTTATGATTGTGCTTTTTGACATTAAAGGCATTGTACATAAGGAATGTGTGCCACAGAATCAAACAGTAAATCAAGTGTTCTACAAACAAGTGCTGCAAAGATTAAGGGAGAATGTGCAGAGCAAATGGCTGGAGAAATGGAGATGACTGGTTCCTGCATCATGACAATGGGCCCATGCACAAAGCCTGTTCTGTTCGCCAATTTTTGGATAAAAATAGGATGAATGCTGCTCCGAGGACACCATTTTGAGGACATTGATGTCATCTGTCACAAATTGCAGAAGGCTCTGAACATGTTGAAAGAAGAGCACCTTTAGAGGTGCTTCCAGCAGTGTCAGAAGTGCTGGGACAAGTGTATCAATTCCTAAGGAGACTACTTCGAGGGTGACAGTGCAGAATAGACAAAACAAACTGTTGTGTAGTAGGGGAGCCCGGGGCTAGTTAGTTTTTTACCATATCATTTTTCTCCAAAACTCTTTCAAATATTTTGCCATAATCATTGTGTTACAAGACATTCACTAAAAACTATATTATATTAAAACAAATTCTCTTTAATTTTGGTAAATATTTATCATGTTTCTAATTAAGGAAATTGTAACAACTTATCCCATATGTGGGGCAAGTTATATCCACTGGGGTAATTTGTTACAAATGAATCAAATAGAAAATTAAAGCATTGGCATAGTTGGAAATGGTATTTAATTATTTAAAAAAGGTTAGATTGAAAAACTTAAATTTTTCCATCTTCACTATTATAGTCATCTGAGTTACAATTTTTGTAAATATGTTTGTCAAAATGAGCACAGTTAGCACAGTGAGCCCACTTAGATCATTTGGGGCAGCTTAGCCACTTAGTTGGTCTTGAAGTGGAATATGGTTCATCACACTCAATACAAAAGCATTCAGAATAGGAAGAGTCATCATTTTGGCACTTATTTTCTAGGTCCTTTTTGTCCCTTTGTCAGCTTTCTGCTTATTTGTAAAGGAAATTTGCCTCTTTCCTGGTTTTGCATGCTTTTTGGCCTCAGCTTCCAAGTTACTTTTCACTGGTGTATCTGTTGGAATTGCACTTGCTGTTTTTGTTTTTGCTTCATTTTGCAAGGACCAGTTTTTGGAAATGTACGAATTGCCTCTGGACTGACAATAATTCCACTTGAGTTGGTTGTGGAAGTTCTTGATGTAGAGTCTTAGCTGGCATGCTGACATCAAGCTTTTCCTCTGATATTTGTGGTTCTGCTGATGTCTGCGATTCTATTGGCTGAGACTTTAATACCTGTGGCTGTGTGAGCTGAGATTCTGCTGAAGTCAGTGTTTGTGGTAGGTACTTGAGGTTCGGGCAAAGTGTTTTCCCAGCGATATTTCCTCTTCAGATATAAGGTTTCTTGATCACGGTCGGTCACTGCAGGTGGTAAGAAATCCTTATCAGCGAAAATATCACTGTTTAAAGGACATGCACCAGTTTCCATAAATTCACATTTTATATTTGCTGGAGTTATTGCAAATGGAAGTGCAAGGCTCACTATAAATGGAATGTCATAAATTGACATTGCTTACCCTGGATTATTTCTCATCCAGGAATCAGATGCACTGTTAACAGAT
This sequence comes from Mantis religiosa, assembly GCA_030765055.1. Lineage (NCBI taxonomy): Eukaryota > Metazoa > Arthropoda > Insecta > Mantodea > Mantidae > Mantis > Mantis religiosa. Next base: position 123,945,357 of record CM060947.1, read on the forward strand.
TTCTTAAACGGTCCAAACTCAGATCTGTTAAGTGGTTATTTATGGGATGTATGTGGAGGAATTGAAAGCATCATAACCCCATTATCCTTAGCAAGATCTAATGCTTCAATATCAAGGTGAGAATCATGATTATCCAGTATCAGCAAAATGGGTCTATTATTGATAACTTTGGTGTGATAAAATGCCTCATAAATAGATGAAAATCTTCTTTGGTCATCCAGCCTGACTTGTTAGCAGAACCTGCATATCCTTGTGGCCCATTAAGAAGGAAATGACCCTTAAAATTGTTCCTTGGAAATACAAAGAATGGCGGAATTAAGATATATAGATGTTTTTTGAGATGCTGTGCCCCTCTCCATCTTTCATTTATAAGTCCTTGTGTTTTCTGTAAATCTATATAAAAAAAAAACTGGTGGAATATATGAAAAAAAATTGTACTGGACAAGTTGTTACACTGTCACAACTTGCTCCGGGTTTGTTGTAAAACTAACCCCATTGTACGCCAGCTCAAGTTGTAGTGTATAACATAATTATCGTTTCATTGTGTGAAATGCTTATGTGTATGATTATATACCTGAGTGTGATGTATCCAGCATATCAACCTCAATCGTATGCAATGAACAGTTTAACCACTATTAAAATTATTTTCAGACGTAGAAAAATTACTTTTAAACAAGGAAAATCTCATTCACTCTCTTGCTATGTCTGCAATGCACTGTTTTGTGATGACAAAGGTCAGCAAGAGGGAAAGCTCAGAGCTACTAACTGGCTAAAAATTAATGCCACAAACCTAGCAGTTCAAAATCGAATTAACCTGCACCGTGTAACAACTGACCCTTGTCTTCCCTATTCATGTCATTCCAGAAACTTTTTGATCACACCTTATATATATATATATATATATATGAATTATGAATATATATACATATATACAGGGTGTTTCAAAATGACATCGAATGAATATATAGAAATAGAAGCTGAGCAGCTACGTGACTCATATATATAGTTTTTACCCCAAAAGAGCCGCTTAAAATAACCGCTCCAGAATGAGTGTGTATTGGGCAGTTACAGGAACAATGCCACGTGCCTTACACTATTGAAGTTTGCAGGTAGCTGTTTGTAAACATACCAACATACTCTTTGGTAGCTTGCTACTATTAAGAATTGCTTTGGCTTGTGGAACCACAGTAAAGAAGCTATACTTCAGTTATTTGTTTCTGGGTGTTTAACGTGTTCCAACATTCTGTTATAACAGTCTATGATGGCAAATAAGCTGGTAGACATATGCAACTTGAACCTTTTAGAGGGAAGTTAATGTTACTGAGATTGATAAAAAGAATAGAGCAATATCAAGTAATTGTAGATAGTTAATCAAAGCTAAATGGCTTATGCAATGAGACAAGCAATTTATTTTACTGTATAATACTAAATATAATAGCATTTGTAACTGAAAAGAAAGCTGTTGATTTTACGGTAACTGGTTGAAAGTACTGTACAAGTGAGATTATATCAAAATGAGCAACCTTGGAACTTAAACAGTCATTACGTTACATCTTTAGCAAATAACTGCCCTTTGTCCCATTACCTGAAAGCATGGCTAGGGTCATTTATGAAGAGCAAGGAGCAATGCTTTTGTTTTTGTGACCGGTGCATATCAATAACTTTTGAGGTTCACACACCAATGGTTCCTGTGGTGCATAATCACAAAATAGTGTAGTACTTTATGCAACATAAAATTATACCTAAGAGAATTTCGAAGCTGCAACATAAAAATTTGGACTAGTTAAGTTGTAAACTATGAAACGGCTATATTCGTTTGGTGTAGTTTCGAAACAGCAATATATATACTTGTTTAGTTATCAGAACATGACAAAGTGTGTTCATGTATATTACATATCTTAAACATATACTAGCATCTAATCATTTAATGAAAACTCTCTAGGAATAAATTGTATGTCTTAAGCTCATGTCACTGTTAATAGTATATTAATGTTTTAAAAATATGAGTTTAATTTATTTTTGGAAAAACCTCTCATTTGGATTTCTTTTACAGGCATGGATGATGATGAGGAAGAAGTTGTTCCTCTGCCTAATGTTAATTCAGCCATCTTGAAGAAAGTGATCCAGTGGGCTACATACCATAAGGATGATCCCCCACCAACTGATGATGAAGAGAACAAGGAGAAGCGAACAGATGATATCAGCAGCTGGGATGCAGACTTTCTCAAGGTTGATCAGGGAACTTTATTTGAATTGATTTTGGTAAGTACTTATTAAATGTTGGTGACTTAAGAGTTGCATTCTCTTTTCGTATTGACTAAAATCCTGCCGGCCTTTAAAATGAACTGATTTAAACAAATATAGAATGCAAAATACGGATCTGTAAATTACTTATTCCTGGTTGGAGCATCTGCACTACCAGTAAACATACTTATCCTGACTTGATTGGCATAAGTGAACATCAGTATTTATTTATGAATAATTATCCACATACTCCACCCAAATTACCCTCAGTGGAACACTAAAACTTAATTCAAAAAACTATTTGTAGTGCTTGTTCTTTAAGTCAGGCAAGATTGTATCACTACTGCTAGCTTTTCTCAATAGTTGTCAGTTCATTATCCAAGTAAAACTGATGCACTTTGACTTAGTAAGAAATGTTCATCACACTGCATGCCAAGCAGTTTTGTTCCCTTTTCTTTGAAGGGATAAGTTTTCCAGTTTAATGTTTTTCAATGTAAATGGATTGACACTTAGGAAAACCTGTGAACTGGGACAATATATTAATGTTTTTAATGGCTAAATCCGGGTATTTATCGCAAAACTTTATACACACATTTAATACAGTAATTGTTTTTGCCACTGTAAAAGGTTTTGCATTTACATTTTGATTACTCATTAACCTTAATCACCAATTATGCTGTAGTGAACAAGTGAGCACCGCTTAGGAACAGAATTGACCAGCTGTATTTTAGTAATAGAAATTATTGCAGTCACATCTCCATTAAGTTTTTTTAATTGCATATTTGTTTGCGAAATCAATTTCCATTTGGAAAGAAGTATCAACACTAATCTGTTAAGATAAGTGAAGCCTAAGTGGCAAATATTTTTATTTGGGTAAGAACTGAATCATCTTCTCAAAGTATCCAAGCAGTTATAGGTGTTTATAGTTAGATCAGAGAATGCCCTCATTTTATGGAGCAAAAGGCGATCCAAATAAGAGAAGTTGCCTGGAAACTCTTGCATTTTTGTCAGCCTTCCGTCCCTAGGATTGTTACTTATAGCGCAGTTGCAGCTAAGCCGGTACCTAGACATGAAATCGTAACACCAGCACGAACAGTGAGCACACCTACCAAGTCCAGTCTTGTGAAGAACATTCCAGCCAAGTCACCGCAGAAAGCATCTACCTCAAGAATATGTGAACCAGTAATATATAATGCATCACCCAGAAAGTTTGACCTCATGAAAGAACTGACTTACTCAGGGAGAATGAGAAGGCTAGTACCAAGCAAAATTAGTGTAAGAGTCCGTGACCATCTCCTCCGAGAACATCTTCTGAAGAATCATTCAGAGAGGACTCAGATCGGTGGCTTTCATCTTCACCTATCACAGTTTCTGATCATTGAGGCTTGAATTGAAGTTACCAGTAGGAAAGCTCCTCCATTCAGGATGTGGAGCTGGAACAGAAATTGATGGAAACCAGGAGATCCGTGGTTCAAATTCCAGCCATGGCATTGAATTTATGTTTACTATCAAAAACCTTAGCCTATATACGGCTAAGAAATGATTAATTTCCAGTGGTTTACCTTGGAAATATACAAGTCAAATGGAGAATTTAGTGTCATGACGGCAAGTTAGCTATGGTAGCTGAATGGGTTAGAGCGACTGGATGGAAACCAGGAGATCTGTGGTTCATCCTGGCCATGGCATTGAATTTTTCATGTTGACTATCTATATGTTTTTTTTTTTTTTTTTTCATCCATGAATTTTCCTCTATCCATCAGCAGCCTAAGAACTCTCTGTTAGTGTCTTGTTTTCTCTCCCATTAGTTTAAAATAGGGTCAGAAAATAACAAATATTACCATTCTTGGAATCCTCATTGAGAGGAATCTCGCAAACAACACAATACACAGCTCAGTCTACCGGAAGGGCACATATCACTAACCTACATGGTCAAAACATGTTCCAATGAGCCATGCATAGTTGATTCAAAACTCGTGCCTGAAGAGAAACATCATTCACAGGAAGAGTTTAAAAGGCAATAAATACTCAAAAACTGACATAAACCATTGGGAAAAGGAGATGAAAAAACCAGAAAATAAAATTAAAAAAAATTCCTTTCATCCAGGGCACCACAAAAAGAATTGGCAAGATTCTACACAAGCATTGGGATCAACTCTTTATAGCACAAAAAGAAAGCTACAGTTCATGTTTATACCAGTAAAGAACAAATCTGATCCATTACTTAATCCAGGGATGTATAAAATATCATGCAATTGTGGAAAATCATGTTGGCCAGACTGTGAAATTGGCAGCCACACGACTTAAAGAATACATCAGAGCTCAATCAACCTGAGAAGTCTGCATTAGCTGATTATGCCATTCAGACTGACCACCATGCTGACTTTGACAAGATAAAATTACTTGTTCCTTATGAAGATTATAATCAGATTATATGGCAAAGTATTGAGATTTTTACAGCAGAACAAAATCAACAGAGACAATGAAAAGAAAACTGATCTGGAGACCTGCTAACAAGGCATCACCATGCCACCAGCAACCAGCCAATGGGATCCAGGAGAGCTGTAGTTTTACCTCCGTCATGGTATATAAGGAGTGTTGTGTGTGTGCGTGTTAGTGTGTCATAACTTTCACAATGTGAGTAGGTTAAATACGGAGTATTTAAATAGTCAACTGAAAAATTAAATGCCATGGCTGGGATTTGAACCATGAATATTGCGGTTTCTGTCCGGTAGCTCTTAACCCTTGAGCTACCATGGCCAACGTGCCTTCATGACATTAAATTCTCCAATTGACTTGTATGTTTTCCTGGTAAACTGCTAGGGGTTTTGGTTAGGTACAGTCACTGAAAAATTCAATGCCATAGCTGGTCTCTGGCATAGCTGGTCTCATAGATCTGGTCTCTGTCTGGTTGCTCTTAACCATTGAGTAAGCTGCCGTGGCGAAAATGCCAGCATGACATTAAATTCTCCAACTGACTCATTTTTCCTGGTAAACCACTAGGTGTTCTCATATACAATGAGATATGCTAAGGTAGCTCAATGGCTAAAAGCAACCAGATGGAGACTGGGCAATTAGTGGTTCCTAACTATGGCATTGAATGTTTGTCTGCCTATCCAATGTAGTTCTTGTTAGAGCAAACAGATAATAGGAAATTGTTTGTGACATACCTTTGTTGCTATGCTTTTTGAAATGGTTACTTTATACTGTCAGTTAAATAAGACCTGAAGTTTTTCTGGCAATTAATATGTTCTGAATCTTCTCGGGGAAACAAGCCAGGTGAAAAGACGATTAGAAATTGACGTTTCTGGAGCATACAACCCTCCCATCAGGATATTTAAGAAATGTTATAACCACAAAATGTATAACTGCATATAATGCAAATATCAACAAAAACAAAACACTACTTGCATCACTGAACAAAAGACTGTTTTCAGTAAATTAAATGCCAGGTCAGAAGATGGTGTGAGTGTAGAAAATTAATTAGGTCAAAGAAACGTAATTACTTGATTAAGCTGTACAGATCTGTGCTTCTGAAGACGACGGATTTCCATTTTTAATGATGGTTTCCAAGAGGAGGTGAAATGAAATCCAGCATCCTGATTAAGCATGCTCCTCTTGGAGGAAATGGCCAAAGCCTCCTTAACTCTCCGCTCCCAACACATTAATACCAGATTCTCAACTCCATGGTAAAGTTTAAAGCCGCATAGGGCGCTCTTTCCTGAACCTTTAGACCCTGGCGACCTTGGGAACTAAGGCCAGTAATGTAGTAAGCTTCTATTGCGACCGAGCTATGGTGCATTCGCTTCCCCTACCCTTCCCCTCCCATGTTCAGTGAAGCACATGCCATCTGAAAGGCGGGCTTGAAAGCACAGAATTGTTTAAGAATTAACATGCATTTCAGATAAATCAACTGTTACGTAATATATTTAATTAAAACAGTTACGAAAATATAAGTTTGACAATTTTCTTCCAACATACAAAGATATATCACCATGTTAAATAACGGACTTATTTTTACCACACAACAGTCGGTACCACAACAGCCAATGAGAGGGGACTAGATCATGTGACTTAACAGATAGGGGGCAAGCTTATGTGAAACAAGGATTAGTGGTTTTCCGGGAAATATGAGTTAATTGGAGAATTTAATGTCAGGATGGCACGTTGGTCATGATAGCTCAATGGGTAAGAGTGACTGGATGGAAACCAGGAGATCCGTGGTTCAAATCTCAGCCAAGGCATTGAATTTTTCATGTTGACTATTAAAAGCTATATACTGTTTGTTACATTTTGACTGTTACATTGGTGTTATTGTTGTGAAACATTAATTTCAACAATGAAATTAGTATTTCTTAGTTCCAGACAATATTTGTCAGAACTACTTTAAAACAATTTTAGGTATAATTGGTAATTGTCAAAAAAAAAAAAAAAAAATAGTATGTGGTAGAAAAAAACTGATTGCAGTTTTAGAATCAGCACATCAAATTTAGTAAAGTAGATACATACATTTTGGAGGAAACCCCAGAATCATGCATATCAGTGTAATTAATTTAACATTTGCTCTCATTTTAGGCTGCCAACTATCTGGATATTAAGGGTCTTCTGGATGTCACATGCAAAACTGTGGCTAACATGATCAAAGGGAAGACCCCAGAAGAGATTCGAAAGACCTTCAACATCAAGAATGATTTTACTGCAAGTGAAGAAGAGCAAGTTCGCAAGGAAAATGAGTGGTGTGAAGAGAAGTGAAGGAATGGCATGACTTTCTGTGAAATTCAAAAATATATTTCCAAAATCTTGATGGTATAACCTAGCTACATTTTTCTTTATTTTACATCTCTCAACTTGTGTACGGCATAAATCCTTGAGTGTTTAAAACTTCATATTTTTGCCACATGCCAGTTGAGTTTCATATATAGCTGTTTTAAGTATATATTGTGGAATTATGTTTGGAAATTAAAAAATATACTTTTGTTGATCACACTTACCTACACTTGCTGTTACATATATTCCTAACAGTATTAAATATTGATGGCAAGCTACTTTTGAAGTAGATCAAATTATTATTAATAATAATTAATAATAAAGTGTTAGTTAAATAGGTTTCAAAATTTATTTCTGCTTATGTCCACTTGCTAAAAAAATATAACTTCCAGCAAATCCATGATTGATTCTTGCTCATTTTCAGAACGTCAACAATAGCTGTAGTTATAGAATTTAAATGTTCAGAATGCATTTGAAAATAACTTAAAAAATCCTTAGAAGTTGGGTAAGCTCAAATGAAGAATTGAGAAGACAACTTTGATCTGTTGCTGACCCTTTAAAAGTATAATTGTAGCAAAATTCCTGGGTTATTTGCTAATGCTGCCTTGCTAATAAGCTGCCTTGAAAGAAAAATAAACTGATGACTGATAGCATGTTTTTAAACAATACTTGGAATTATGGTAATGTCTAAAGACTTTTACTCTGGCCATGTCAAATAGCAGACATCAAGGATTATTGGCTTATGAACTCCTTAATATGGAGATCAAAAGGCTGCAACTGATTTATTGTGATACCTATTTTGAGTGGATACTATAATAATCTAATGAGTATTATGTATCTTAATTTGAATGAACAAATGAAACCATTTTGGGGTTGTTACTTTTCATCAAACAGTATATACCCTAGAGATCTGTATAAATTCTTAAATTTGGCATGGTCAGGTCTGAACCGAGTCCAAGAAGAGTTTAAATTAGTTTGGGCTTGTTTAATTTTGATTAAATAACATTGTTAGTCCATAAAGTAATGCTTGTGTGAAAGGCTGGGTTCAATTTCCATTATTTCCATTATCCTTTGGTGGATCAAGCTAAGACACTTTCTCAGGACCAACTGATGGGCTACTTTAAGAAATAGTGGCAGTTAAATTTCTATAATTTTTTGACAGCATATGCTCCCTTATTGACCAAGTGCCATTTAAATCACTAGCCACTACTCATATTCTGGATGTGAGTGGATGAAAGGTGGGGTTTGTAGCTGCCATGTTGCAATATTATTAATTGGCCGAAGTGAACATTTATTAATAAATGGGATGGATAGATGCATGCAGGTATGCTGTAATAATTGTGCTATTTTGGGCATCTCAACATCGATCACCAAAAAAATGTGAACTAATTTTTTCATGTTATATTATCTCTTCACATGGAAAAGCTCATTTTAGAAAATTTGTTGAATTTATTACATATTTTCAGATATGTAATGACAAAATGCATGTTACATGTGATGCATTTCTTGTCTTTATATTCAACATTTCAACAAACATTTTTCACATTAAGCCAGAATCTGGTCCTAGCTGTGTTGAGACCTTAGATGTTTCTTAAATATGGCTAGGAACCATAATGGTAGCAAAATCATTAACCTTCCAGCTTGATATATTGCACTGCACTACTGAATTCATTGCTAATAAAGATAAAGGGAATTCTCTCTGTATAGATATAATTGAAACAAATGAACTTTATGTAGTCAACCAGAAAAATTCAATGCCATGGGCGGGATTTGAACCATGGATCTCCTGGTTTCCATCCAGTTGCTCTGGCCCGTGGAGCTACCATGGCCAACATGCCATCCTGACATTCTCCATTTGACTCATATTTTCCCAGTAAACCACTAGGAGCCCTCGTATTCCAAATACACCCTTTGTGGCAACTTACTATTGTAAGTACTTGAATCCCAGGCTTCATCATTAAACTCTTAAGTTGATAGAAATTAAACCTTTTTGCTCACTAGCTGTATATAGGCTAAGGTTTTGTCAACCTGAAAAATTCAATGAGAATAGTATCAATGAATTTAAAGAATTTATTTGTACTACTAAATTTCCATGGGCTCACAGTTTAATATTTCATTTCGATGTCAGTGATTAATAAGTCAAGAATAAGCCATTAAAAGGTGCATTTAAGTAAAGAAATTAGTACTAATGGGCACTCGATTATAGTAAACTACACTAGTACATTCTGACATTTAGTGGCTAATATGCTAAGCTTTCACACGCGCTCTGTTTTGTGTGCATTCATTTTGTGCAAGTTTGAGGTTAATTACTATAGCTTAACCAGTTTGTAATTTTGGCTGAGGGCACACCAACCTCATATGTGCCTTTCAAGCAATGAATTCCTACTCGGAAACATGCACACACTACATGCAGTGACGGCTGCAAAATAATAGTGAAAGTTGCAGAAAGTTGCAATATAGAAAAGTATAACCAACTAATGTTCCCACTCAGCAAATCCATATAACGAGCTGCTGCTTACACAGGAAAAAGCATCAGCACTGTCAGGCTAATTAAAATAATTTTGTGCATCTCATCCCAATGAATCTCCGAAAATGCCTGAAAAAAGCAGGTAAGGCTGTGATCTGTGTATGGTAGTAACTAATATTGATGTGAAAGGGGACACTATTATTCATCTATCTCCGTATAACTGTGATCTGAGTACAATTGAATTGGCATCAGCAAAAATAAAGAATGTTTTTTGAGGATGCAATGTTACTGGTGATGTCAGCCACAAATCTGCAGAAACTTGCTATAGAAGCATTTTCTTCTGCAACTGCAATGGATTCGGAAGGATACTGCAAGAAGGTCTCAAGAGCTGGAAATGAAATATTGGAGAAGTGATGGTGTAATACAAAATGCAATTGATAAAATTATCAAACATCAGAGGATACTAGTGATGAAACTGATGCAGTGGACTCAGAAATCGAAGAATCACACAGCAAATGAGTATTTATAGCTGTCATAATATTTGTTTTCTATTTTTGTGTTTCATAAATAGTAAAACATAAACATAATTATTAAATTTTAGATGACTCATCTAAAATTTAATAATTTTTCGCTTCACTGTGGTGTTCCAATACAGTTAAATCTCGATATAAACATAATTATTTCTTCCACTAGCCATGTATAGGCTAAGGTTTGGATGAGTAGAGTTTTTCAGTCTGGCTCTGCTCATCCAATATAAGCATACAGCTTATTGGATAGCGTTCAATTTACTGTTTGTCTATACATCTCACACTTGCGGCGCATATCTTTGCTTATCTTACACGCTATTTTGCTGAACTCTGTTTTACAAGGTTGACCACACTGCAGAAACAAGAGCGGTACAGCTTGGTTAACATGAGGTGGCAGCTAGATGCGCAGTAGAAGAGGGGCAACCAGGAGAGTGGGGGTAGGACTGGCAGCCACATGCGGGCAAGAGAGAGGAGAAAGCGCATGCATCTTACCTTGAGGCTGGTTTCAGGCAACAGAAGTAACACTAGCAGATTGTTCAGCTGCAGACTGTTTTTTCTTCCGGAAAATTCCCCCCTTCATCTTCACTAGAAAACTCGGATGACTCACTGCTTTCATCGCTGTCATCTCCTAGATGAATGATGATTTCCTGTCCTCCATCCAGCAAACCTTCATTGCGCATGAATTCATGTTCAACCTGAATGACGTGTTGACATCTTTTCTGCCAATCTTCCGCAGAAATGTCAGCAAACTTCTCGTCAGCTAACTTAATGACGTCATCCATTTTGAACGTGACATTTCTTTCTGCAATCCAGTTCTTTACAGTAGCCCAAATCAGTTCGATTGGATTTAACTTGGGATGATAAGGTGGAAGGCGTAAAACTGTGTGGTTATGTGCCTGAAGAAAACTGTCTATTTTGTACTTGGGGATTTTGGGTTTGAGAGGGATGATCATATTGTAAATGTCGGGTTTGTACAGGGAGGAGAAATCAATGTTTGTAAAATGTTCCATGGAGAGGTTTTGTTTCAGCCACGAAATCATTGTCTCTCTTCTGGAACTTGCAGTGGGCGCCTTATTAAGGATCACATTGTGGTAAGGTGCATTGTTAATTACCAATACGGAATTTTGGGGAAGATTAGGGATCAGTCTTTCTTTTATCCACTTCTCATAATTTGTATAGTTCATGTCATCGTGGTAGTCACCAGTTTTCTGCTGGGACTTGAACCGAATATACGCGTTAGGGATAAACCCTTGCTGGCCTCCAGCATGCACGATGATAAGACGCTGGCCTTTGGATACCGGTGCTAAGAGGCCGTGTAAACTGTTATCACTCCAAGCATACGGAGTAGTATGCGATGAATGGATATACGTCTCGTCCATATATATTATGGGACGGCCCTCGCTTCTATATCGCTTCATCATTCTAAGAAAATGGAGGCGCTTAGTTCTGATGTCATGGCGCTCCATTAAAATTTTTCTGTTCTTCTTTGTCCGTTTCCATGTGAAACCCAGCTTTTAGAGTATTTTTCTTAGTGTGGATATGCTCCCTTCAAAGTTTATCGAATCCTTTAATTTAGCATGCACCTTCCTCAGTGTCGGTCTTTGTTTGTGAATTATATAGAATTCGTTCACAGTTCGGCGCACTACTGCCTCATTAAAAGCATCCAAACTGGCACGAAAAGACCTCTTCGGTCTCTTTTTGTGTGGTGTGGAGAATGAAATCGAAGTACCACGATCAATATCTTTCGTTTCCTTAATAATTCTCCTTACACTTCTTTCAGAAACACCTGTTGCCTCAGCCACACTCTTCCCAATGTTTTTGATGCTAAGAGTTGTTAAGCCAGCTTCTGCATGTCTTTTCATGTACTTATAAAGATTACTAACAACTTCCCTGGTTTGGGAGTGCAACACTTTACCTTGTAGTTTGCTGTCCATGTTTTAAAATATTAAAGTCTGCAGTAAAAGGAAATACACTTAACGCAGACGCGCACGCGCACACACACACACACTTACACAATCACGCACGCACTTACAAGTACGCTGAAAATAACTAAGAACAACGAGAACTGCTACTTACTGTACATATATTAAAGTACACTGTCATTTACATATAAAAATATAAATCACACGGACCCGAGCCTTAAAAAATTCCTAAGACGCACGTCCAACCTCAACGATTTCACAACTATAACTGACCCCCACTCTTAGTGCCAGTAGGTGGCGGAGAGAGTGAGTCACTGCGCACATTTTCTCAGCTGCCACGTCTGAATAAACATACTGTAGTTTTTGCTTGTTCCCCTCTGCCCGCACCACACTGTAAATCCAGCACTCAAGTTATTGTGTGTATAGTACTTATAGTACTTGTTTTGTGAATCTTCGATTTCCGATTCCGGTGCATCGCTTTCATTGCTGGTATGTGCTGATAATTTCATCAATTGTATTTTCTATTACACAATTGTTTCTCCAATATTGCATTTCCAGCGCTTGGACCTTTTGCAGTAGCCTTCCCAATCTGTTGCAGTTATGTAGGAAAAAGATTCTGTAGGAAGTTTCTGCAGATTTGTGGATGACGTATCACCAGTAATGTTGCATCCACTGAAAACATTCTTTACTTTTGTGCACAACAGCTCAATTACATTCAGAAGAGCAATACAGAGGTACACGAATAATAGTGTCCCATTTCAAGATCCGTAACATCCACAACATGTCTTAATCTTTAGGTTTATTATAAACTGGTTAGCTAATTAACCTCAAAATTGCTCAAAATGAAATATGGTGTATATGGACTTTGCTCACACAGAAAGGAGCATGCAAGAAAGCTTAGCATATTGGCCACTAGATGTCAGAATACATAGCAGATTTCAAGTTTCAAAGTTGTCATCTCTAATCGCAAAAACTATTTGTAGTTGATTTATTGATGCTCGTCACTTTTTATATTAATGAGATACTGTTTTCAAAGACAATCGCCTCCATTTTCAATCTCTTTCCAACTGGCATCTGTTGTCTGCTCTCTCTGGTGGTGGAACTAAGAACTTTTTTGTCAAATTATCTACTGGTGGAGTATGGAGTTAGACGAAACCTACCAAATGAGGACTTGGAACCTGAAGGCTTAAGAAAACGCATGCATATAGTATGTATGCATTATATATAATTGAAAAATGCTAACATACGTGTTTGTGTATAGTTCTCCATTTTGAATTAATAGAGATTTAGCAGTGAAATAGGATAGGAAGCACCAATGATATAAGACTTCTGGTAGATGAGCAGAATATGTTTGACATCAGTATTAAATTAAGACTTTATCCAAAGAAGTTTTAATGCTTTGAGAGCGGTGTAGAGATATTAAGTTCAACTTGCAGAGGGGATTAGAAACATTAGTTTCTGAAGATCAGGAAAATGAGCATACATGCTATTTTTTTTAGGAAGGGGGTACTGTCAGTAATTTCACTTTGAATTCACTTTCACACTTAATCATTTTCAGTTTTTAATCCATGATCTTGGCCAGCTCCCAATAAAAATTTGAAACATACTCTAATTTTGGCTGTTAAAATTGTTTTCCTATGATGAAATCTTCAGTAGGGAGAATTTTATGAATGTAGTTTAGCATAGGTTTGATTTAATTTCCTTGTGCCTAAGTTAACTAGTATTCTGCTGGCAAGTCCAATGTCTTCATTGATCTTGGCAAAATGTTACTTTTTCATATAATGTGCTTCTGACAATTTTAACACCAATTACCACTACTTCATATAATGTGAAGTTGATCAATTCTTAGTTAATCTTTATCACTGCCAGCCATTGTGAATCTCTGGGTTTTGCAACACAAACTTTCAGCTGATTCTGGGTTTTAGGATCTTGAATATTTCAAACAAGCACAGTTATTACAGCTGCTTTTGTATAATCACCCCACTCCATGCTCACACTTTCACAACTGAGCAGTGATTATGGATGAACTTATGACGTTGACCACCTATATTGTACATTGGAAACCAAAATTTGAAGATGATATTTTTAGCTAGAATAGGTATAGTTTTCTGGGATCAACAGATGAATTTCTTGCTTTTAAGAAATCATTAAACATTGAAGATGGACAGTGAGGATGCTGCTGTGGACATCTCTGCAGCAGAACTGTATTAGAAAAATTGCTAAGATTGCAAAGTGAGAAATTTACAGTGCTGATGGAAACTGGCAAGGACAGTGTCATTTTCTGTACTGGTTTGGAAAGCAGATCCCATTATAACACGAGCTGCAGAATTCAAACTGTATCCAGAATACTAGAGTTGCTAGGCTGGCCTAGGCAAGAAAGAAAATATGGTAGATTGGTAGTACCTTTGGTAGTATCGGTAGGCTTGTGAAACCACATTTTTCTGTTCTTTAAGAACTGTGTCGTTTGTCTGCAAAATCTGCCATTCTTTCTGAATGCCAAAAAGTTTTCTCCCATTTCCACAGCAAAGCCATAAGCTTATTGAAGATGTTTCAAATTAAGGATGTTCATGTTGCCTTCGTGTTGCTGCTAAAGGATTGATTAGAAAATATAATATTAATATATATATAATAATAATAATAATAATAATCACCACCATTGTTTTTAAGACCTACTGTAAAAACTGAGTCAGATTTCTGCTATAATTCTGAAATTGATGTGTCTCATGTTAAGTTTTTGCCCATCTGTCTATGTAAACAAAGCTTTGGTGCTTATGTGGTGAGCCTTCATTTGTAGCACTTAAATCATAGAATTTTGAATTACGTTAATGTTAAGAATATTCACTTCCATACTCAGGACATCAGTGTCATATTATGAGCTATCAAAACTATCTCTGAAACTAAAAATTAATAAGTAACAAATAATTTTAATACTGGCCAGTTTCCCTCGTGAAAAATTAGCATGTAGGATGAAAATATGTTGTTACCACTGAACAGAGAGGAGAATGGAATTTCAGATGGTTACTGCAGCACTCACTGAGGGTTGAGGCAATGAAATGCAGGAATCTGCACACCAAGGCTTTGGAATCGGACGCTGCTATACACACACACACACACACACACACACACACACACACACACACACACACACACACACACACACACACACACACACACACACACACACACACACACACACACACACACACACACACACACACACACACACACACACACACACACACACACACACACACACACACACACACACACACACACACACACACACACACACACACACACACACACACACACACACACACACACACACACACACACACACACACACACACACACACACACACACACACACACACACACACACACACACACACACACACACACACACACACACACACACACACACACACACACACACACACACACACACACACACACACACACACACACACACACACACACACACACACACACACACACACACACACACACACACACACACACACACACACACACACACACACACACACACACACACACACACACACACACACACACACACACACACACACACACACACACACACACACACACACACACACACACACACACACACACACACACACACACACACACACACACACACACACACACACACACACACACACACACACACACACACACACACACACACACACACACACACACACACACACACACACACACACACACACACACACACACACACACACACACACACACACACACACACACACACACACACACACACACACACACACACACACACACACACACACACACACACACACACACACACACACACACACACACACACACACACACACACACACACACACACACACACACACACACACACACACACACACACACACACACACACACACACACACACACACACACACACACACACACACACACACACACACACACACACACACACACACACACACACACACACACACACACACACACACACACACACACACACACACACACACACACACACACACACACACACACACACACACACACACACACACACACACACACACACACACACACACACACACACACACACACACACACACACACACACACACACACACACACACACACACACACACACACACACACACACACACACACACACACACACACACACACACACACACACACACACACACACACACACACACACACACACACACACACACACACACACACACACACACACACACACACACACACACACACACACACACACACACACACACACACACACACACACACACACACACACACACACACACACACACACACACACACACACACACACACACACACACACACACACACACACACACACACACACACACACACACACACACACACACACACACACACACACACACACACACACACACACACACACACACACACACACACACACACACACACACACACACACACACACACACACACACACACACACACACACACACACACACACACACACACACACACACACACACACACACACACACACACACACACACACACACACACACACACACACACACACACACACACACACACACACACACACACACACACACACACACACACACACACACACACACACACACACACACACACACACACACACACACACACACACACACACACACACACACACACACACACACACACACACACACACACACACACACACACACACACACACACACACACACACACACACACACACACACACACACACACACACACACACACACACACACACACACACACACACACACACACACACACACACACACACACACACACACACACACACACACACACACACACACACACACACACACACACACACACACACACACACACACACACACACACACACACACACACACACACACACACACACACACACACACACACACACACACACACACACACACACACACACACACACACACACACACACACACACACACACACACACACACACACACACACACACACACACACACACACACACACACACACACACACACACACACACACACACACACACACACACACACACACACACACACACACACACACACACACACACACACACACACACACACACACACACACACACACACACACACACACACACACACACACACACACACACACACACACACACACACACACACACACACACAGAGACACAGAGACACAGAGACACAGAGACACAGAGACACAGAGACACAGAGACACAGAGACACAGAGACACAGAGACACAGAGACACAGAGACACAGACACACAGACACACAGACACACAGACACAGACACAGACACAGACACAGACACAGACACAGACACAGAGACACACACACACAGAGACACAGAGACACACACACACAGAGACACACTCTCTCTCTGAAATGTGCCATATAGACATGATTGTTTTGGAATTCTGCTAAGCATGTGAAGAAAGATTTACACATTTCACTTATGTAAGCTCTGACTGAACAGCTAATATATATAAACCAAAATGGTTTGTTTGAATATGTGAAAAAGTTTATAAACATGGTGTTGCAGTAATGTACAGACATGTTTCTAAACTTAAGACTTTAAAACAGTATCTTACTGCTACTTTTGTCTGCTGTTATAACAGAGTTAATCTCATACTTTTCCAATCTGTGAATTTTATTAAGAAGCCTTACAATTCTTACTTTTAATGGTTTATCTGCTTTTTTCTCACATCCCACTTCACATACAGATGCTGTTAGTCTCTACTGAAATGAGAAAGTGAAGTGTCTCACACGATGGAATTTTGCTTTCAAACTTATAAGCACAGTTCATGACTGATGAAGTCATTGTAACAGTGTTATTTATTTATTTATTTATTATTTTATTTATTTTACTTCAATGGAAGAGAAACCTGAGCATGTACTACCAAAATCAACATAGCTTCAAGTTTTGTGTATTTTTTTCTCAAGGACTCGAACAAACTTTTTCTTGATTCTGTTCAATAAAGTTTTTGGATTTTCAGATACTTTTTAAATTTTACAATGCAAGAGCATGGACATCTTGCTGTATGGAAAAAATTAACAAGTTTATTACCACACTGCAAAATATTAGAAACAGGATTTGAACATTGCTAATGAAGAGAGTGAAGAAAGACCTAGAAAGAGAAATCTGAAGATGAAACCCATTTTTTCATATTAGGGAACATGCTCCAAGTCCTGGACACATTAATAACTTAAACTAAATTAAGATTTCAATCACAGAAGCAGTTGAGAATTTAAGTATTACTGTATTCTAAGCATTTTGCTATTTGTTATACAATTTTCCAACAAATGTGAACTGAGAAAGCCATATGTTTATTTCTATATATGCACGGTCTTTAACAAATGTGCTGAAAATGTTATATTTACTTCAAGTCCATTAAAACCATTTCAAATTATATGAAATCAAACTTGATGTTGTAGGCATTAAGTTCATAAACTACATAAACTGACCTTAACATTTCCTTATACTACTGCAATCGCAGAATGGAGTTTTTGAGACTTAAAACAAATACAATTTTGTTTATGCGCAACATAAGGAGAAATTCATCTGAGTAGCTTGGCTCTTTTATCCGTGAAAAAATATATGATTTATTGAGAAGATGCAACAAGGAATTATTTTTTGATAGAGTGACAGTGCAGTTTATCTGTGGATAAAGGCAACTTGGAATTCATGTACATGTTTATAAACAGGTATGATTAATAAATATGTAAAATATGAAGCTATTGACAGTGAAGAAACAATTATATACAAATATAATAATT
This sequence comes from Mantis religiosa, assembly GCA_030765055.1. Classification (NCBI taxonomy): domain Eukaryota; kingdom Metazoa; phylum Arthropoda; class Insecta; order Mantodea; family Mantidae; genus Mantis; species Mantis religiosa. The sequence goes on from CM060947.1 coordinate 123,964,193, forward strand.
TGTAACATAAAACTTCACTTATAAGAAATGATGAGAAAATTTTATTAATTGATGATTATCAATTTCTGATTATCAATTAATAAGAGAACTTTCATCATTTCTTATTAGTGAAGTTTTATGTTACAAATTATATTTGTATATAGGTATGATTAAAATTGTTTGTTACTTTTAGTTCTAGTAAACAATTTGAAGGTGACCTATACAAACATTGTAAGGCCAATCTTAACTATTTGGACTGCAGCTGCTCAGTTGGAATAAATTTATTTTTATCAGTTGTTACATCTTCAACTTCCTAGCTGTACAACTGTTATGGTGTTAGAGGTATCTTGTTCCTCTATCCCCTAAGGTGGGCCTGAGGAACTGAAGTTTTGGATCCAATAGAGAAGCAGGATGGGTGATCAGTCCTATGCCTGGTGTGAGGGTGAAGGAAGTGAATGAAATATGAGGGCGAGATGAATGAATGATAGGAAAGATGATGGAACAATTGAGGGAATGTCGACAGGAAACCAGAGGACCTGGAGAAAACCTGCCCCAGTGCCATGTCCAGCACAAATCTCACTTTGTGGTCACCTGGGATCGAACCCGGACAGCCTGGGTGAGAGCCAAGCAGTGTAACCACTCAGCCATGACGTGTCCCAGTTGTTACATCAATCCATGAAACTTCAAAACTTCTGTAAAATGTACAGATTCACTCAGGAAAATCTTGCGTAAGTTTAGATGAGAGTTCCGAATTGGATTTGGTGAGCAATTCTTACATTTATTGAAACATATGAAAGAGTCTGATACTAGATTATAACATCCTTTCTCTTAAAAGAACTATTTGTAGTCAGTTTTTAACACTTCATCACATTTTTATATTATTGAGGGATTGCAAATAGTTTTTTCGGTTAACTTGGACATCAGTATTATTAAGTTCTTTCAATCACTAATGCCTTTCTCTTATCTAATCTATTGTGCAACTTGAGTATTGGCAAAAGCTTTCGACTAAATTTCTCTATATCTGTCAGAACCTTGTCCATTTCATCATCACCATGAACTATGTTTCCTTGATAGTTTATAAGTGCATTCGTATCAATTATGTAATATTGATATCAATTTTTTCCATCTATTTTTGTTTGTAATTAAGTGTCATAAATTCCTGATGAACTGCATATATGGTTTGTATAATCTATTAAAATATTTCAATATTTGTGTTTACACTTGCAATTCTTATTGAAAACCCAAAAATGGGTTGTCATCATAAAAGTGATTGTGCATACAGTCACTTATAAGAGTAGGACAGCATAGAGCTAGCAAACTTTATATGATCACTGGGGCTGACTGATCGCATATGTGATGTATAGCAAAGTGTAGGTAGCTGGATAGGAGAGGGAAATGTAAAGTGTGCCTAGTTGTAGTGGGGATTTGGAGCTATCCCACTTTCGTTGTGTATGTGTGCCTGCGGGTGTGGGGATTATTATAGTTTATTTTTTTCATTTTTGGCTTTCTTTCACTATGAACAAGTTTGACTTTCTGTTGATAACACCATTTCAGACCTTAGGTGACCAAGAAATCTTCATATTAAGCAGTTAGGCCGATACCATCCTAATGTTTCATTAATACAGAAGCAGAAATTACAGTCACGTTCTCCAGAGGTCCAGAGGTAGTCCTAGTCGGGTGGGGCTATCCCCGTTTGGGTGTCTTATGCCGCAGTACCTAGCCACTTTGCGGCTTAACCTGCGAAATGAGCTAGTAGTTCCATGTTCTGCTGGGATGTTTGAAATTATTGAATGTTTGGAATGGGTTGCCCCTTTTGTCGTGGGCAGCTGCACTTAATCGTTCTCCGTTTTTGGAAGACACGATTTAATTTTTTTTTGCTCCATTTTGGCTACGGGTTGTGTAGCGCTTGGTCCTTCGGCATAAAAATTGGTCCCAGAGACATCTGGGGTTTTCCTTGGGTTACCCAAGGGGTCCCAAGACGTCTCTCGGCAGTCTGAAGGACGGCAAGCGTCTTTGATCTCTCGGGTCATACCTTCCCAGGGAGTTCACTAAAGGGTTGGGGTGAATTTGGATTTTGTCGTACATTGATCGTGCCCTCTCGCGAATGACATCAACAATATATGGGATCTGGGAGTGCTCATGTAGGATATGAGCCGGGAATCTCCAGCCTGTATCGTAGATGATGCGGAGTGCCTTGTTCTGCAGCGTCTGGAGCCTGACGAAAGTGGTATTAGCCACTGTTCCCCAGATCTCACAGCCGTACAGAATCATAGGCGGAATGATCGCCCGATACAGTTGGAGTTTGAGTCGGATCGGCATGTGCTGTTCATGGTATTAGTGACCTGAAGCATCTTTCAGAAATAATTAAGTCACATGAAGTAAGTTCCTCTCACATTGGAAATTCCTTAAAATTCAATTTATTTGGAAAAGGTAATGTTTGAGCACAAATTGATGAAGGATATAGATTATCTGTTACACGATACAATGAGTTAGTCCAGAAAAACAGACAGATATTAAATAGAATTATTGACTGCCTAAAATTATTTGTGGTGAACATGAAATTACTCTAAGAGGGCATAACGAAAGAGTAAAATCACTATATATATATCACTAGGAGCATATTCTTGGATTTAGTACATCAGATTGCTAAACTAGATAACTTAGATGAGCATTTGGAGGAATCCAAAGTAAACAAATATACTTACGTAAAAATTGAAGCTAGTTACAGTGAAGGAACAAATAATATTTGTTTAATTCAACAGTTCCCACAATATGGAAGAAAGCCATCATTATACCAATACTAAAGCCAAAGAAACCATCAAACAAACTAGACAGCTACAGACCCATCTCATTGACCAGTGTTCTAGCTAAATTAATGGAGAGAATGATTTGTGCTCGCTTAAATTGGTACCTGGAGACACAAAATCTCCTTTCACCATCACAAGCAGCTTTTAGAAAACACCGGTCCACAATTCAACAGATAGCTACATTAAGCCAAGACATCAAAGATAATTTAGATAAACGAAGATCAGTAGTTGCTGTTTATGTTAACTTGAAAAATGCATATGACACTCTACCTCGATTAAAACTATTACAGAAAATGATAAAAATCGGAGTAGAAATGTGTAGTGTTTAACGCCCACTTTTACTACATACGGTACTGCAGGCGGTGACACGGATGATACATGAGATGATGGAGCACCGGTGGAATGAGATGGCTGGGGAAACCGGAGGTCCCGGAGAAAACCCGCCCCAGTGCCGTGTTGTCCACCGCAAATCTCACTTTGCGGTCGCCTGGGATCGAACCCGGGCCGCCTTGGTGAGAGCCAAGCAGTCTAACCACTGAGCCACGGCGCGGCCATATCGAAGTAGAAAACAAAATGTTAAAATGGTTTTATAGTTTTATAATTTTCTTATTCAAAGATCCTGCACAACTACCTTTGATAATTCTACATCAAAATCAAAACAAACACATAGAGGAGTTACTAAATTATAGATGAGTCGTATTTTTTACACATCTGCTTCACTTTCGTACCTATTTTGAGGACATGTTTTGCAAATCAATTATAGATGAGTCGTATTTTTTACACATCTGCTTCACTTTCGTACCTATTTTGAGGACATGTTTTGCAAATCATCGCTTGCATCTATGGCTCTTGTGCGACTGAAGTTAGATCCAGCGGTGTGGGTAATTCTGGGGTTGTTGCTGCCATCTGTGGATTTAGTGATGAACTTGAATGTGGGATTCTCTTCTAGCGGGATTTCAAAGTTCATTAGTTGGTTTTTATGTTTTTCTATGTATATCCTCTCCCATATGACGAGTTCACTATGTTTTTGTACGTATTTTAGTAATTCTGTGTTATCTTCAATTTCATGATTTTCAGACCAGAAATGAGCTGCTATTGCGGACTTATCAATATTTTTGTATCTTAAGTGCCTGAAGTGTATTCAAGAAATACAATATAACATTGGCACCAAAAAACAATTACAACATTAAAAACCTACTTCACAGTAATAATACTGATAAGATAAAACAAGAGGAAAAGTCAGGCATTTACAAGATTAAGTGTAAAGACTGAAAAAATTTACATAGGGAGGACAAAAAGGAACATAGGCACTAGAAAGAAAGAACACTTCAGGCACTTAAGATACAAAAATATTGATAAGTCCGCAATAGCAGCTCATTTCTGGTCTGAAAATCATGAAATTGAAGATAACACAGAATTACTAAAATACGTACAAAAACATAGTGAACTCGTCATATGGGAGAGGATATACATAGAAAAACATAAAAACCAACTAATGAACTTTGAAATCCCGCTAGAAGAGAATCCCACATTCAAGTTCATCACTAAATCCACAGATGGCAGCAACAACCCCAGAATTACCCACACCGCTGGATCTAACTTCAGTCGCACAAGAGCCGTAGATGCAAGCGATGATTTGCGAAACATGTCCTCAAAATAGGTACGAAAGTGAAGCAGATGTGTAAAAAATACGACTCATCTATAATTTAGTAATTTTTCGCTTCACTGTGGTGTTCCAATACAGTTAAATCTCGACATAGAGGAGTACCCCAAGGATCTGTGTCAAGTACTATTTTATTTAATATTATGATAAATGACTTACCACAAAAACTAAACAAAATAGAGAATATTAAATGTGCCATGTATGCAGACGACATAGTAATCTGGACATCAGTTAGTAACAAAGAACTGAATAAGCTACCACAACAGATGAACAAGGCATTGGAAGAACTATAACTGGTGTTCAGATAACGAAATGACTGTGAACTTATCCAAAACAAAATACCAAGTGTTCACACTTTGCCACACAAAATCGCTTATCAAAAGAACACTAAATGGTGAGCAACTAACAGAAACAGAAAATTATAAATATCTAGGCATAACACTCAATTCTAAATTATCTTGGAAAACACACATTAATGAAACCATAGAAAATACCACTCAGAGATTAACAACACTCAAAGGACTAGCTGGCAGCAAATGGGGTTCCTCTGTCAATACACTCAACACCACCTATAAAAGTTACATCAAACCAGCATTCCTCTATGGAAGCGAAGTGATACAGCAAGTCAAAGTAAACTAGCACAACTTGAAACATTACAGAACCAAGCACTCAGATTAATAATGGGAGCAGTCAAATCAACACCAATTACTGCAATGCAAATTGCTACAAATAACTTGCCAATTAAATATGAAATGGAAAAACAGAATCTCCTAAATGAAAAACTACAAAGGCTCCCCTTTAATGCTCACTGGAAGAACTACAAAAGCAGAGAAAGGACCTTAAAAACACAAGAAGGATTAGTGCAGAAAGCCTATAACCTACAGAGAATATACAACCTTGAAGACACAAACAAAATTGAACATCTCTCACTTCCAATCTGCCCTCTATCACAACCTAACATAAATAGCAGAGTAAACCTTCTGCAAAATATAGAGTCAAAAAGGGATGTAAGCGCAGAAACACTTAAAATGCTAGCTCTAGAAACAATTGAAACTTATTATCCACAAGATGCATGGCTACACATATACACAGACTGCTCCCTATTGAACAAAGAAAGTAATGCTGGAGCAGGAATACATAGTAAAATATTCAATTTTTACATCTGTTTGGGCACACTAGCAACCCACTATGATGGAGAATTAGAAGCAATCAACACGTCGCTGAAACAACTCTTCAACCATGTGAACTCTTTCTCTAAAGCAGTTATTCTAAGTGATTCTAAATCAGCACTTCAAGCCCTATCCTCACTGTACCCTAACAACAATAGAATACTTGAAATTTACAGTTCATTACGAATACTACAAGGTCTAAAAAAAGAAATACACTTCCAGTGGATTCCACCCCACTGTGGAATTACAGGCAATGAAATAGCAGATTCCTTGGCAAAAAAAGGAACACAAATAAAACAAAGCTGCCAACAAAAAACATCATTCCACACATCAAAACTACATATAAACAATAGAATCAACTTATTCTGGAAAGAAGAATGCAAAGAAAAAAGTACCAACAAGCAATGGAAAATTCTACAAGGAAGTAAAAATCCCATCCCAGACTACCCAAGAAGAAGTACTGTTGCCATCTTCCGACTGACTACTGGCCACGACTGTTTGGCCGCAGGATTAATATTTTTGAATCCTCGACCTGCACACTGTGTAGGGACCTGAACTCCTTGATGGACGGAGATCATCTGCTCCAGTGTAGTGCCCTGACAAAAACAGATGGAGAACTGACAGCACAACTAGTCACACGTTATTGGGAGGCCAGAAGGAAAATGGAAATTCTCCAACTCCATGAGCATTAGCAACCAACCAACCAACCATATTATTTGTGTAGTAAACAAAATATATGTACATCTGTCATAAATTAAAACATATAACTAGAATGTATGTCTACTTTTGTAAAAGGTAACTACAGTAACACCAGTTTTGAATTATGCACATTGTTTTAGCTTATAAGATAATAAATGATTGTTTCTTTTTTGGGTGACTTAAGAGCAATGTTTTTATAATTCCAAAATTAGCCCCGATCAAATTTGATCTCACAAGATGCCTCTGATGTTAAACGTTCTTAGTAGGCTCCAGCTAGGTTTTCAAAATTGTGTACATGTTTTGCAAAAACAAGGTGAAATGTCCAATTTCCCTATTTTCATTAACATCCTGTAATATGAACCATAACTTCCGACATAGAACATATCAGACAGTTAATGAAATGGGGTGAGCGCAGTTGCATAGAGCTTATAGTTATCTGACATTCATCTTTTTGAAAACCCCCGGAAAATACCTTATTCTGGTAACTGATGCGGACAGATTGAACTTGGGACTTACTGAATGTAAGGTAGACATGCTGCTCCAACACTGGAGGGGAGTATGAAACATAACTGATTGATATGTGAAATGTTTCCAATCAAATCTAATATTGCAGAGAAATATTTGACCTGTTGTGATATTACTGCTGAAGATTCCCTTCATTCCTTCAGAAAACAGTTCTCTTATTTTATTATCAGTTGTTGACATAGCTTATCTATTCTTGTCCTGTTGATTATGCTCTCAAGAAAATGTCAAACTCTAATAATATAAAAATGTAAATGACGGAATGTTAAAAATTGGCTACAAATAGTTTTCTCAAGAGAAAAGAAGTTATAAAATACTGTCAGACTCCTTAATAGGTTTAAGTAAATTTGATTGCTCATCAAATCCATTTTTATGCAAGATTTTCCTGAATGAATCTATACACTTTATAGAACTTTTGAAATTTCATGGGATTATCGATGTATAATTGAAATAAGTAAATTTATCACAAAAGAGCCCTTGCAGTCCTGTTTCCATATGTTGAGATTGACTTTAGAATTAAGCAATGAATGGCATTTTTCAACATAATGAAGGGAAGTCTGCAGCTTGTTAGCTGTATCATTGCTGCAAATAACCTTTACTTTTTTTTCTATGTGAAAATATGACTCAAAATGATTATGGTTCCAAGGCACTGTTTTCTTTGTCAAAAGAGATATGACATTTTGCAAGTTTTGTGTTCAAGTAAATTTTAATGAAGAGATGTTTTTCCAGTCTTGAGATGCCAGTCTTGAATGCAAACCAACATTTCTTATGAAAAATGTGTACTTCAAGTATGTTTAGTCCTTTAGCATCCTTTAGGTATTTTTTAAAAATTCTGCCATACTAAATTTTTCTTGTGCATCACATTTTCACATTTATAATAATAATATTTATAGTACACATAAATGAAACAGTCTAGCCACTTTATAAACTGTACCACTACTGGTATGATGGGCAAAAGCCTTCATATAAAACAATCACTAACACCTACTACTGATCAATAAACTTGGATTATTTTGCCAAATTGTAAAATAAAGTGTTACCCAATTTTGTGACTGCTTACTGCCTAAATGCTGATTGTAAATAATAGGCTAACAATAAGTAACAAAGTCAAGAATTAGAGTAGTACCTTGTTATGACTTACTTAAGTGAACTATTTGCTGCAATAATAAAATAAGTAAAAATAAAAAGTGAATAATTGAGTGGAAGCTAATTGTTGGATTCATCATCAAATTATTGTTTGCTGATTGTTACCCATACTTAATTTTCACAGTTGTCAACTTTTAATGACTACTAAAGATACAATATTTGTAAAGTTAAAAATGTGGTACAAAATATACTGCTTCTAAATTTTCCACCCCCTTGTCCAAGTACTAGTGGGCTTATGGGTAAATCTGCCTCTTGATTATGGCTTTCCAATAAAATGTGCTTTGCTGCAATTTAAATGATTAATTTAATTATTAGACCTGGCAGCAATATAAATAGTGTTTATGCTCAGTGAATACTGTAAAATATTAATGATTACAGATCAAAACTACCAATATACTACAATAAATTAGGAAAAGTTATATTTTGAGATGTCATAGATCCAATCTTGCAATTACATGGAAAGAGTAAGGAGTTCTGATAATATAGCAGATGCACAATGTATTGTGAACACAGTACAAGTAATTATGTAGAAAATGAAGCTAGCTACAGTGAAGCAATGAATATTATACAAATATAACAATTTGCAACAAAAGCCTCACTTAAGTTAAGAAAATGGTTAACTTTAAAGAGAGTCGATTAAAGACACTAAAGTTAATTCATCTTTAAAGTTAATTTATTATAACAACACTGTTTTCAACAATTCCAAGAAAGGGATTGTAAGAAAATGGTGTTAATTCTTCTTTCTAGTTGATATTGATTTCATGAACTCTTGTCTGCATTGTCACGGACAAGAGTTTGTGAAATCGATATCAATTAGAAAGAAGAATTAACACCATTTTCTTAAGTTAGGCTTTTGTTACAAATTGTTATATTTGTATAACAGTACAGGTAACTTACTACTACTTTAAACTAATTTGTATATCTCATGGATTATAAGCAACATTTAAGTGTGTGTAGTCTAGAATCAAACCATACTTTCTCAAAATTATGGGAAAATGGGAGTATGACTGTAATACACACATTTCCAAGGAATATGATAGATTTTTTGACTATGTTAAAATATGTTATTCAGCATAATATCTTATTCACAACCTGGGCACAAACTATCTCCATTGATACAGAAATACTCTCAAGTAGCTGTTAGCTAATGTCAGTCTTCGATTGCTTTTTCACTTTTGTCATTTTCTGACAAACTTGATTAGGAAGCACTGTGGAGAAGAGTGGAGAAATTTAGAAAATTTGAAATTCTAGATTCATTTCATTGAAATGAAGGTTTAGAAGAGTTTATTGATACATTACTGTCAGCCATAAGAAAGAATATAAATATATTCTCTCTACTAAACTAAGTTGCCAGCACTTGGTAGTAATAAGCGCAGTTTGTGGACTTTTTTTTTTCATCAAAGTTAACACAGTTGCAAAATATAATAACTTTTCAGAATTCTTTGTTTCCTGACAAGTGATCACAAAGTAGAGTGTGTTCCACTTACAGGTTTAATAAAACAAATAGCTATAACTTCTGAATTAAGGTGAATCTGGAGATGAATCACTTGCTAAAAATAGTGATGAACTGGGGATCTTTCTCTAACTTATGTTTCTTACACGTCAACATGGTTGCCATTAGTGACACAGAGAATGTTCAACTGACACTCAACTTGAACCCATGTATAAAGAAGCATCTGTACATGTTCGACAGCAACGTAAATTCGTTGTAAGTTTGTCAAATCATGTACTAGAGTTCTGTAGTTCTGATCCTTATCAAATTCCGAAAGGAAAAAACAAGTGATGTCAGATCTGGGGATCCTCTTCCAATCTATTTCTAGGGAACTGCCTGTCCACGAATCTCCGAACTGTTGGCAAAATGTGGCAAAATTGTGCTGAAAAATTGGTCCATCAGAAAGTTGCACAGAATATAGCTGCAACATATACACAGTATGTGTTTGCAGTGATGACCTTCCCAGACACAAAATAGGACCAGTGATTCTGTCACGCATGATCTCACACCTTACATTCTACTTAGGGAAGTCCCGTTGGTGTTTCTACATGATACATGGATTTTCAGACCTCCAGATGCTATAGTTGTGCGTGTTTACTTTCCACAGACATGGAACTTTAACTCATCGGCGAAGCAAACGAGTTAGGAATGTATTGTCAACAAAACGTTTTCCAACATTATTTCCGCAAAACGTTTTGATTTCCATTTTTAATTTGGTGTAATATTTTGAAGTTGGTCACTCTCATTGGTCACTTAGGCACTCTTGTTGGTGAGTTGTTCATTTGCACACCAACCTTTCGAATGAATTTCCACCGGCTTCTCTGAAATGTCCTTGCAAATGAGCTTGGCATAACGTTCAGACACTTTATGCTTGGAATTTTATTTGGATTTGACACCAAACGTCCTGTTACTCTGATTTGCCTACCCCTTTTAATTATTTCGGCTTCCCTCGGTCTTAGATTGTACTTACGACACAAGAGAGGCTGTTCTGCTAATGATAGTACACAAAATACTTGCTACTGTGGCATCCCGCATATAATGAACTACATTATATGCATTTTACCATGTAAATGATATGCGCATATGTGCCCGATATGTGTGCCATCAACTTAACATCATTGGATTAAAACTTCTCAACTTTCTCTTTGAAATGGCATCAATATTAACCCATTTTTATGCATAGTTTTGAAATTATAAACATTTTTTATTATACTTATAAGCAGGGCTTGAATTTATATGTAAATACATATTCCTTAATTTCACTGATAGACTCATTTTTTTAACTGATGTCCATCGATCATGTCCTCTGTTCAAATTAAACAAATTTATTTTACATATTTTTCCATATTTTTGACATTAGTACATATTTATATGTAAAATTAATATTTGTCCATATTTAGTGATCTTAATGTAATATTTGTACATATATTACTCTTAAGAGAAAAACTATACGGAATTTTCGTTTTCGTGACAAAAATGTAGTAATAAGGATAAGCTTACAGTTACAATAGGGTACAAGGTACATATAATTAGGCACTTTGCTACTACCTATGTATATACTGATTTGTGGAAGTCCCTGTGTTTTCCACCTTTAAGTGGCGCCAGTTAAAGTCCAATTGTACTCACTAATTACCTCCGCTGGTATGAGGGCAAGGAAACATCAGTGGCATTGTCACTCTGTAAGCTGTTAAAGTATTAAACGCTTTTTAGAATTTGAAAATTTGTTGGACTAGTTTTTTACCAGGAGTATCTATAAAACCCATTTTCTAGTGATTTATATAGTTCCTGAGGAAGATCAAGAACCAAATTTGGAGAATGGGACAGAGGAAGTAGTATCATCCGCCACTGGTTTTTCTAGCCTAGAAAGAGATGGCGAGTATTTCTTTCTCTTTCCAAACGTTGGTGTTACATGTAGCTGTAAATCTTTTCCTCAAATTCAGAATCAACCCACCCTTTCAGTCTGTGTTTATCTGTTAAACTGGTCTGGTTCTAAAATGCCTAAAGAAGCAAGATCTACAATTGCGAAGTTAAAAAATTATGTTACCGAGTTCAAAGATGAAGGATTTTCAACAGATAGAAAAGTGTTATTCTGCAATACATGTCAGACTAATGTGAAATCAAAACAGCGATTTTTAATTAATCAACATATTTCTACCACAAAACACCAAGCTGGCAAGAGAAGATACACCGGATTTCTTCAAACTTTTATGACGCAACCCACAACAAGTAAACATGCTGAATTCAACACTGATCTCTGCTGTGACCTCATCGGATCTGATATACCTCTTTGGAAAGTCAACAGTCCATCATTGCGATAGTTTCTAGAGAAATATACTACTCACAACATTCCGGATCAGTCAACGTTACGTAAAAATTATTGTGAAGTGGTGTATCAAAGAACTCTGGAGAAGATAAGAACGGAGATAGTTGAAAATTCCATCTGGGTATCAGTAGATGAAACTACAGACGTAGAAGGACGATATATCGGCAATGTTGTGATTGGTGTCATGAACAGTGAGACCTCTTCCAAACCTATATTGTTGTCGTGTGAAGTAATGGGAAAATGCAATAACAAAAAAGTTGCAAAATTATTTAACAATGCAATGGGTGTTCTGTGGCCTAGTGGTATTAAACTTGATTAAGTTTTGCTACTTTTGACTGATGCAGCTTCCCACATGATTAAAGCAGCGGAAGCTTTAAGGGTTTATTTCCGAAAATGATCCACTTAACCTGTACAGCACATGCCTTACATCGTATTGCAGAAACAATCAGGGTAAATTTTCCAAAAGTGGACCAATTAATTTCTTGTGGAAAGAAAGTGTTCCTGAAAGCCCCCCAGCAGAATTCAACTCTTGAAGGAAATGTATCCCAACGTGCCTCTGCCACCGCGACCAGTTCTAACCAGAAGGGGTACATGGTTGGATGCTGTGGAATATTACTTGAACTATGAAGCCATCAAGAGTGTGGTGGATTCTTTTAATTCGGAAAGTGCTGCCTCTATTAACGTTCTGAAATCCTTGTTGAGTGACGACTGTGTGAAAAATGATTTGTGTTACATTCAATCAAATTTTTGTAATATAACAAACAATTCAGAAACTACAAAATAATAATCTCACATTACCTGAAAACATTGATATTCTGAAAAAAATGATTTATGAACTCAAATGTGCACATGAGCATTTAGCTGATCTTGTCAAGTGTAAAGTGGACGTGTTTTTAAAAAATCCAGGCTTTGAGGAAATGTGCAAAATAAGTGCAATCTTAAGTGTTTCATCAAATATGAAATGAAATGTGTAGTGTTTAACGCCCGCTATATCTCCTGCTGACATACTGAATTTTAAACACGCTCCAATCACTTCATGTGTAGTAGAATGATTCACCCAATATAAATCACTTTTGCGAGACAGCAGGAGTAGCTTCAAGTTTGAAAATTTAAGACAACATTTTGTTGCATATTGTTATTCTAGCAGAAATAATGAATAAATACAAGTGAAAGGATAAAAAAATTGAATAATTTAATTTATGAATCCAGTATTTGTAATGTATTTTTATAGGTTCTATTTTACCAAATATGTGTGCATTTTATATATATGCACATATTTTGACATTTTTTGCTACATATATATGTACATATTTTGACACTTGTTAGTACATATAAAACCTAGCACTGCTTATAAGCAAAACATTCTGCACATACATATTTCCCCTCAATTAGTCCAATAATAAGGTTACCATTTATGTATGAAATGTGTATTATTGTTTTGCGAATGAATTGTTAAGTCCCAGCAGTTTTGATCTATCCGTTTTAAAGCAATCAATTTGATGTTTTATAGCAAATTGACTTTATCCAAGACGATGAGAGTTCAGTTGCATTTTACCCATAACTTTAGAATCCAAATTAACTTTCTCCAATGTATATTCCTTTTACATTCTAAAAAAGACTAACAAAATCTGTTTTTCATGTATAAAGTGTAATTTGTTGTTTAAGTTTCACGATGAAATCTTTGGTTTTAATCACTGATGTTAAGATAAGCTGGAATTAGATTTTGCTTCTCCTGAATTTTTTTGTTTGTGATAAAGGCAGTTTGATTCTAGGCTACTTAATATTTAGACATACTATTTATTTACTTCGATTACTTTATATGCAGATTAATCCCCTTCGATCTCAGATGAACGCATACTGCATTTTTCACAGAGGTCTTTTTTATTACTTTTTTTGGCCCCTTTCCTTAAGAATACTAGATGCCGATAATGGATGATAGGAAAGATGATAAAGGAAGACTTGGTGGAATGATGGCGGAGGAAATCGGAGATCGCAGAACAAACTCGTCCATGTGCCACACTGTCTACCACAAATCTCAGATGCGGTCAGCTGGTATCAAATGCGGGCCGGGCCGCCTTGGTGAAAATCAAGCGGTCTAACTTCTCGGCCGCAGCGCACCCTGTTCACAAAGGACTTGTTTGAGAATGACTTATCCAAGTCAGTAAGAGATGTACATCTTATTGTTACGAAGCTATTCTTTATTCTTTAACAAATTCTACATATACCTTTGTTCTTCCTAGGCTGCTCTCTGTTGAAGTTGCAAAAACGCAGGTACATAGGTACTAACATCAGTTAGCAAACTTGGTATCCTGGATTTTCGATGCATGGTTTCATGAGCTGAAAAAGATTCCTTAGAGAAACTCAACAAGGATGCTTCTCTGTCTCTCTCTCTCTCTCTCTCTCTCTCTCTCTCTCTCTCTCTCTCTCTCTCTCTCTCTCTCTCTCTCTCTCTCTCCATATACTGGTAGCGTATTGTGACTTTGTGGGTTCGTGAGAATCAAAAGTCGAGGCTTCAAACACAAAAACTGCACTTTATTTTCCTAGCAAATCATTCTTCACCTTACAATTTGCTAGCAACCTCAAAAACTGTTTATTTTCTCAAAACACTACTCTCAACTGTCTCTTCCGGTAACGATCGGCCCCGAAGTTTCCCGAATCTCCACCGGCCATCATTTTTCATCGGCTTCGCAAGTCTACCGCCAGGGTGACTGTTGACGCAGTCCCTGTCAGCTAGGAACACAAACGACATAACTTGATATCAGAAAGACATTAACGTTAGCAAACGAATATATATAAATAAATGACATAGCAGAATAGATATGTCGTAACGTGAGCATATATTCGAGAAACGGGCACAGTGACAAGGCCACTCTGCGAAGGTCAGTAAACTCCCTTTGCAATCCCTGTAAACAAACAACTCTACTCTGTCTTTCTTGCCCTAATGGCAAACTTGGTGCCAGCTAGTCGCAAACCGACTCATTGTTACAATCCCATGCGTGCTTTTGACAACAGGCTTTGAGATTTTGACTAACGCTCAGAACGCATGCTTACGCATAAATTTTAGCAGGCGGGCCGTTAGAGAAAGCGACTCTGATATTAGGTCCAAAACTGGACAATTTGAACACTGGTCGTAAGTGGAGATAGGTACCAGCCAATGGAAAATTAATATTAGTTCACGTGATTTTTAAAACCCCCAAAAAGACCTAGAGTGGGGGAAATTCAAAGTAATGGATGAAAGATATATATATATATATATATATATATATATATATATATATATATATATATATAGTTATATATATAGTTCAACTACGCCGCACTCTTGTTTCTACACATCACATCACAATACTGAACTGGATACAGTGACGCTGAACACAGCAACCATGCGGACGGCAACTTTACGGTGGCGAGCAAAGGAGCCTAAGGACAACAATAAACTTTCATCTACCAAATTCCATGTGTCTTCTTCATTCAACCCACAACTAGTCAGGACGCACCCACTCCCTGAAGCACAGATGAGAGTACTCATCCGAGAGCTATATCACAAGTCACCTCGAACCGGTTCCAATCTCCCTGTCGTTAATCTCCGCACGCCACCAATCCTTAATTGTGAGGCGTTGAGCACGAGGGAGAGCTCGACGTGGTTCGCTACGGGCCGGACCGCCTCAGTATCTACAAGTTCAAGAGGTTGCTAGTTCGAATCTCGGTCAGGGTGAGTTATCTGGATAAGTTCTTTTCTGGGGGTTTCCCTTATCCTGAGAGATGAAAGTCTAGTAATTCTAAGCTCCATGAACCCTGAGCCCATTTGAGCATTTCACAATTTCATTCATTATCCCAGTGTTTCTCAAACTCTTCTGCCTCAAAGACCCCCATAACATCTGACAACTTGTTCGCGGATCCCCATAGTTTGGCAACTCAATTTATATGAACGAGTCAACTTTTGGTTAAATTTTATAATTGGAATTTAAATAATTACTATATGTATAATTTAAGATTTTTCTTGCATATTTAGTTTCAAATTTAATTAATAATAAATTAAAAATGAAAGTTAAACTAAATAAAATAAACTTGTGTAAAAGGTGTATTTTAAATAAAAAGAACATATTTTAAAATTGTATTTATTATTTTTTCCACATTGAAGTAAATTTTATACAAATTTGCTTAACTAGGTTTTTGTTTAACTTCAGCCTTACACCAGTAAAAATTTGAAATACTACACTCTTTGGATTACCTAAAGATTAATAACTTTAGGCACATGTTATAAAAATGAATTTATTTTCCATGTGAAGAAACCATTTTTATGCATATAAAAAGTTCATTCGTAATGTTGTGAATCCATCATTTGACCAAAGTTAGTATAGGGTTAATAAAAAGACCAGTTTACGTGGCAAAATCTTGAAATTTTGATCATTGGAATTTTTTAATGTGAACAATGCAACTGTTTTTTTTTTATTGAATAAGCTCAGTTAAGCTGTGCTTAATGTTGGTGAGCTTTCCTCTTAAATCCGTTGGCAAGTACGCTGGTATGTCTGTTTCTCTTTAATCTCTTGATGTTGCACAACACTGAAAATGTTTGCTTGCACATATAGGTGGTTGGAAAGGGCCACAATATACATCCTTTGGAAGCAAGTTCAACAACCTTCCGTCCTTTGCTGTTAAATAACTCTATTAGTTGATCTTGTTCTTTTTCCGAAAGGCTATCAATGCTGCCTGTGTCTTGTTTCTTCCACTAATTCTGATTATCTGCCGGTGCTGGAAAGTACCTCCTCAAAGTTTTTGATAGGCCATTCTTTAATATTTTAGGCAAAGTTTCTTGTGATGAAGTTGGAAATTGTTCCAAAATAGCAAAGGAGAGCCCAAGGATTCCTTTTCTACATGACCCTTTCACACTTGAAGCTTTCCTAACATTAGTAGGTATGCGAAATTCTTATGAAGTATCATTTTCGCATTTCCTTCTTGATGTTGTAATTTTCAAAACGGCGGCATATATAGCATATTTAGTTAATATCGACCCCACCTTCTATCACGTTGTAAGTTATAGCCAGGGCCCGGATTTTGATGAAAAGTCTTTTTTTTTTCTGAGTAGCCTCAGACGATGCTTATTGGAAATAAGTGCATTCTGAAACAAATACGTTAGATATATATGGTTTTTATAGGTCGTCAAAATGCATTTTTTCCCACATTTTCATAATAATGTCATGTTTCAACATTTAGATGCATTTTCCGGTCATTTTCTTTCTTTTTTATGGATTTATAGGGCATTTTCATCTGTAGCCCGCATTCGGGAGGACCGGATTCGATTCCCGTGGCGGACCTGACCCTGATCCATGGGCTTTTTGGGGGTTTTAAAATAATCTGCGATTGAATTTTCATTTATATCATCATTTTTATGAAATAGTAACTTTGTAAGTGTGGTGAACATGTGATTAACACAGGTCAGCGTCCTAACAATACTGGTGAATTTATGACGCATCAATTCGAGGAATCGCCGATTTCATCATGCAGTAAATGTGGATTGCATCAGTCAGGATTTCAGAAGCTAGAAGTGTTACAGTAAGAAGAGTAGTTTGTGAGGTGTGAGAATTTGTTGTGTTGTGGTATTGAAATGCCGAAACAAAAACAGTCAACTGCGTGCTATTTGAAACAGTATGTTTCAGGGTTTGGCGGAAACATATTCTCTGCTGATGGAATTGTATCATTCTGCAAAGTGTGCGAAATTAAAGTCGCTGCAGACAAACGGTTCACCACACATGTTGGGCACCAAAAACGTTTGCGAGCTCTTTAAAATGTGAAAAAAGACAAGCGTCTCAGCTACTGTTAAAAGAAACGGCTTCGACGTCAGGTAACAAGTCGTCTTACTTTTATAAAGAATTATGTGAAGTGTTTGTTAGTGCAAGTATTCCGCTAGGAAAATTAAATAATTCCAAATTACTGGATTTTCTTGAGCGTCATACTGGTCATTCAATTCCAGATGAATCAACTTTGCGTAAAAGTTACGTACAAAAATGTTATGAAGACACGTTAAACCGAATACGTGAATATGTGGATAGAAAAAAAAAAATGTATGTATCAATTGATGAGACAAGCTATTTAGAGGGGCGTTATGTAGCCAATGTAGTGATAGGTACGCTAGAAACTACTAGTGCCGGACAAATGTCTGACCTCAGAAGTTATGGAATCTGTTAACTACTGTCAGATATGCAAGCTGTTCGATAAATCCATATGTTTATTGTGGCCTGGTGGAATACAGCATGACAAGGTGCTCCTCTTCCTAACGTATGCGGCGCCTTACATGTTAAAGGCGGCAAAATCGATCCAATGCTCTTACAATAAGATGGTGCATGTTACGTGTTTGGCCCATGATTTTCATCGAATTGCGGAACAGGTCAGATCAACATTAATTTCCACAGTAAAGAAAATATTTCTGAAAGCGCCAACCAAAACTATGTATTTCAAAGAAAAAGCCTCTAATATAGCTTTGCCCCCGGCACCAGTTTTAACACGTTGGGGTACATGGTTAACTGCATGTATATACCACTGTGACAATTTTCAGATAGTGAGAGAAGTGGTGAATAGTTTTGATAGGGTAGATTCTAAGGCAATTGAGAGCGCACAGGATCTGCTTGCTGATACTCAAATCCAAGGTAAATTAGCTTTCATTAAATAAAAATTTGTTTGCATTAACCATAACCCGCCTTGAAGAACGTGGCCTGATATTGGATAAGTCGATTGAGTTAGTGGGGATTGCGGAAGAGAGGATACAAAATGTAAAAGGTTTGATTGGGGACAAAATTAGACACGAAAATCTATGTTGGACAAAAGTAAGGAATACTAGATAGTCAGATTGCCGATATCTTGTCAGGAGAAAACTTTAGAACTGATACTTTTGAACGGTATTTAACGGGCAGTGACGTAATGTTTTTAAAATATGCACCTATAACATCTGTGAAAGTGGAGAGAAGTTTCTCAAAGTATAAAACGGTTTTAACTGACAACCGCCGTTCGTTTACTTTTGATAACTTGAAGATGACCATGGTGGTGTACTGCAACGCCAAGTTTTGGCTAATGGGTACAGTAACTTATCTTTTCATATTTTACAAAATTGAAAATGACCTGATGAGTTTTGAATTTATTTATTACTTAGTAGCAATAATTGCATTATTTACTAAGAAAGCTGATTTTAAAATGTAGTTATTCGGACCATATATTCATTATTTGTCTGTGACAGTTATTAATTTATTATTATGAAAGAAATTGTTAATTTTTGTTAGGTCATTTTTTTTTTACATTTTATGTGCAATTTTTATATTTTAAGGGCATTTTATAGCTCATTTTTAGAGAATTTTTAGGTCAACAACTTCCGGGCCTTAGTTATAACTAAGTAGTATAATGTGAAATTTCTTAATATCTTCATCTATTGTTCCTTCGTTGCACATTGTGGAAATGAGTACAACATATTTGTTTCGTCTAGGCACACGATACCATAATGATGACAGAAACGCAATTAGTAGTAGCGTTCACCTATCGACCAGTGGAAACTAGGAAATAGAACACTTGAGATCCGAGTGGCCGGCCCAGTGGTAGTCAAAGCCAAGGCCTCCAGAATGCGAGCTTCACACATTACAATAGCGCCAACTCTCTCGGTTCTATTTATCATGTCTTTGAAGCTACTTTATCTGGCTGCTAAATATGAGACAAGGTATCTGTTAACTCCCATTTTTAACTCATGTTTGGTCTTCCCTTCAGCATCAGGATTACTTAAGACTATCGTTTCTGATAAGGTACATCTAATGTCTCCGCCTCCTCTTGCCTCATTTATTTTGCGTTTTATCTTTCGGGGTTTTAAAAGCGACCTGATTTCCTTGCGTCTGTTCTTATCCTGCAAGCCGAGCTGTTATTTACAGCAGGAACCTCATTTCCTTTACTTGCTACATTCAAATCTCCAAGCGCCGTTTGTGCAGGCAGTTTGTGCAAGTTTTAATGCTTCAGATTTGCAAAGATTTTAGTGGTACCGTTTTTATTTCCGTAGCTCCTCTCAGTTATTACGCTATGAAGAAGTTATTTAACTTCTGATGTGCATGACTAATGAAAAAAGGGGGAAATGAAAGCCCTAGCCAGAAGACAGAAGACATAACTTTGAATTTCATATGTAATAATTGTGTTATACTTTATAATTCCAAAATAAAATGTAATTGCATTTTTCATCAAGATTTCCAAACAGAAATTCTGTAATAAAATCATCCTTGTCATGGTTTAGGCTGAGAGCCTCCAAATTCTTGTTCTGTCTCGGTCTTCCTAGTTATCTCTTTTCTTGATACCTGTAAACAACTGCTTGTCAGGGTAAACTATGAAACCCTCCAGAACGGCGATAAAGGACCATGAACTTAAGGTAAGAGACATTTCTAAGGCAGTGCCCTTGAAACACTGTTAAGAGAGATTAGAGGAGTAGCTTGAATCTTTTATTTTTTAATTTACTGAAAACTTTCTATACCCATACAAAGTATTTTTAGTTTGGATAATAAAGATAAAATTATTTGAAAGGATAGTAAACGTGTGTTGAGGTTGCACTCCAGTGACTGTTCTCATTTAAACTGTTTTGAGATCATTTCATATTATTATATGTTTCAAATGGAAAGAGTTCTTGCCTGTAGCGAATCAGATGCGTTAGAGCCTTCAGCGTTGCCATCTCGTTATACCCACTCTTTTAATATTCCCTCCCTATATCCCTCTCTCTTTCTCTCTCTCTCTCGTATTCTTGGCGCTAAAAGTAAGGGAACGCAAACTGGATTTTTTAAAGTTTTATAATAATGCAGTTGTTGAAATCACAATTACAACGTGGATATTCGTATATTTCGCACATGTTTCAAGTATATAGTTTAAAAATAATTATAGTTTATGAATTACTTATTTTTCTACTCCAACGAAAATGCCAGCGGTGCATCCATATAGCTGTGAATGTTACTTACGTTAAGAGATAATTCGTCATTGTCATTGCCTTCGGTCGTCCGAGTATTGCAAATTTATGATGATAGGTTCCAAAATCCCGTCACGTGCTATTTCTTTCCAAAAGTCGTCTTCTTGTAGTTTATCTGATGTCTCACGCAGTTTTTCCAGCCTTGTTATGTTCCTTGTCAATTTCTTCGTGAATAAGTCGTTCAACTTCAGTCAGTTTAAAAGTAGTATTTATGTTTGCAACATAATTTGAGCCAAATTAACTCAATTGGATTGTTCTGGCAGTGGTAAGGGTGAAGGTGGTTTATAATACATCGTGTCTCATTTCAATTGGAAGCTGATCCAGCTGATTCACTTTCCCTGGTTTTTAAACGGAAGAACAACTGAATAATGCTGATTTGAACTCTCAAGAGTAAATAGAGATTACGAAACAATTCATAAGCAAACATACAACTATAATGTGACCAAACACGTTCTGCTAGGCGAGTAGGAAGTGTATTGTTTCCTCTCGTTCGAATTTAACAAACACGTTGGCTTATTCAAAGTAATTCTTTTATAACGTATCATGTAAAACGTTTACGTTTCAGTTCTGAGTAATTATAGATATACGTACACGCATACATACCCACCAATAATGCTATTCATTATACATTGCTTACGATGCGATGCATTGTTATAATATAATAGTACTTTATTTGTATTAGAAATACTATATGAGCTAAAAATATGGGATTTTACGGTTATTCTAAATGTATTACTCTCTACCTACCTCATGGATCAGTTTTTGCAAAATCTGAATTTTTATCTTAGCGCGGATAGTATTTATTAGAGATTGATTAGGTTGGCACTCGTCACACACCACATAGAGGGAATGCAATACGACAACATCGCAGGACTCTGATTGGTTGCCCACTTAGCAGCGCTCAAGGACAAACATCATCCCATTTGAAACAGATACTAGTAGATCTGTATGTCGTTTTCGCTTCAATCTTCTCCGTACTTGTTCTTGTGGCATATGCTGAGGAATCTATCTCAGAATTACATTTTCATGTTCACCAAAGGAAGTGGAGAGATGTGTGTAGCAGGATTGAAGAGTATCTTCTATTGTTGGAATAAGCAGATCTTTATGTAATGTTGAATTGCGAATGTACCAAGGTGCACTCGCTATTAGGTGCAAAACCAGATTTTGTATAGTCTGTATTTTGTTGATTTGCGTTTTGGATGCTTAACCCCAAACTGGACAGCCATATACCCAAATAGGACTGATTAGCGAGAAGTAGATAGGTCTCTTTGAAGACAAGGGCAAAGAAGTATCTTATATTAGAAATTTCAGTTGATGAATTTTCTGTCTAACTTTCTTGATAAGATCAGCGATGTAAGCAGAAATACAAAGCATGGTCATGGGCTCAAAGTAAATATTGTGACTTTGTGGGTTCGTGAAATTAAAAGTCCAATTGCACAAACTCAAAATGTTCTTTATTTCCACCGAATTACTGTTGGAACACTTGCCTGTTACACAGAATTACTTAGCGCACACAATTACAATTCACCAGTTCGTCTGTCACAGGTCCATTCCACTTTACAATCACGTACAACTTCTCTGATACACGTACACCGTCTTCCAGTCCGTTTGCTCACTCGGCGCTCCTCACAGCTGCTCGCCAAGAACTGACTGACTCGTCCACTGCAGGCCTTTTATAGGGAAGACCGCCGTTTCTGGAAGGTTCGCGGCTCGCACAATTATCCCGATATTTCCAGACGTCTGGTGGGAGGGGAAAGAGACGGTACAGGGCTCGTGCCGCCCTTCTAATCATCCCCTCAGTTAGTGACACGAGACAAATGGGTAGGCGTTGGCTGAATGCTTACCATCTGGCCCTACTGCCGGCCGGTTTCTATCAGGAATTCCGACGTTCGAGTGACAATATGAAAGTTGTATTATGTGACTTAACTGCTTGAAAATTGGTATGAGAAGACAACACTTCTAAACTGAATTTAGTTATCGCTGATAATTCATATAGTTCACGTTAAAAATTATCAGGAGACTGGAGTAAACAGCAAACGCTAAGATTAATAATAGCATCTAAAGTGTTATATGGTTTAAGGAAATAGGAACGTGAGTATGTGTCGTAATGTTGCTTGTGATGGTAATTTTGAGCCACAACCCTTCATTGGAACGTAGTAACTTTTCATAACAGCAGGGTTGTAGGTGTAAGTTGAAGTCTGAACTTACATACAGCACTTCACTGAAATGTAATGTACGAGGTACGTCCAGAAAGTAAGTTCTGTTTGGTAATAAAATTAAATTGTGTACAGATACAGAAAAATTATTTATTGCACAAAATTCTACAACTATTAAACTACTTTTCCACATAACGGCCGAAATTTTGCAGACATTTGTCATAGAAGTTTGCCGCCCATGTCTTCAACCAGTTGGAAACATTTTCTTTCAGGTCTTCGTCATTGTTGAAGCGTTGTTCGCCAAAGAAAGATTTGAGATGCAACAACAGATGAAAGTCGCTAGGAGCGAGGTCAGGGCTGTACGGGGGGTGGTCAAACACGTCCCAGCCAAATCCCTGAAGGATGTTTTTCGTCGCATTTGCAGTGTGTGGTCGTGCGTTGTCGTGAAGAAACACAATACCTTTTGACATTGCAAATCCGCCGATAAATTTCAATTGTTTTCACTTTCCTAGCATTCAGAAAACGAATCACAGATCTGATTTCACAAGCGGCGGGATTTTCAATCAACACTGACATTGTAAACAAGCACAACAAAGCGTACGTGGCTGACAGGGATCTCACAATGGCGCACCTTTCTTCTCCTTGGTACAGAGTGTCTACCGCGCATGTCCGGAACTGCGATCCAGCGCTGCAGCGGAGATAAATTGAAACAGAACTTACTTTCTGGATTCCCCTTGTAATGAATATTAACCCTACTATATCAATGCAAATAAGAAAAATGCGTAGTAAAGGCCTGACATATAAGCACTACTTTCAAGTACCTATTATTTATTATTTATTTATATGTGTTACCTTCCTTAGCTGTATAATACCACCTCTGTTTAGACTTACATGTTCGACGAACTAAGTAAGCTAACCCCGTTGTAATAGTAGGTAAATATAATAACGAAAGCAATACCACCTTCATTGACATTCTCATTTTTTTTTCTGAATAAACCGAGTTCTCACATGGGTGATGGTTTGGAATATGAGTTTTGAACACGTTCAATAGAAAATAAAAGATAATTAAAATGATCACAAAAATGTGGCTTAAGATGAAATTTATTTGAGATATTTATTTACAAACATTTCGTTACAGAGTGGCATTTTTGTCAGGTCAAGTAAGGCAATTCTAAATTCCTCTGAAAATTTACTTTAAAAATAATCTTCAAAAATAATCTATTTATACGGGAGTATTTAAGCTGTACTAGAACATTTTTAAATAAAAATATTGCAATTATGGGAGAAGTAAGGATACAAAATAGTTCCATGACAAGAATAAAGTCGATATTTAAATACTGAGCCCAAGTAATTGAGACGATATATTAAGATAATAAAATTGATTACCTAATTATGTTATACAAATGATATTTAAGTTCCTAAGGGACAATAATTGTTAATATTAAATCTAGAACTTTGGATAATAAACAAATATACACTTTTGATTACATACCATTAAATTCATGCAGCACGTGAAAGAAAACTACATTTTATCTCACTCTCACACAGCAGACGGGGCCCAAATGACCTTGTTGTGGACGGGCCCTAAAACACCACACCACACCACACCACACTCACTCACAGCAGACGAATGCGTAAGTCATGCACATGCGCAGTTCTCGAAATTAAATGCTTCGGATACAACACGTAAAGACATTGCACCACTGAGTCAAGTAGTGTACCATGTAAATGATACAGGATCACTAAATGTTTTATTGTACTTTTTATTGTAATATTTATTGTGCTTGTTTATCTTTTAACATAAACATGATTTAGAAAGTATGCAAATATTATGCGCAATTCTTCAGTACAGACAATAACGGATCCTTCTCGTTAGGAGCTCTTTCAGTCTACATCGTCCATTGATTCCAATGCCATAATGAATTGGTCTGATCATCTGTAAGCTCTTTTTCACTCAGGCGTTGCGTAACTGCACGGACTTCTGTTTATTCTGGTCACAAACCATTTGAGATATAAGTTAAAATATTCAGTCTTAATTGATACTTGTTTCCTGTGCAATGAGGACAATCGAAACTTAATATTTTCATACACAATGCAGGACTCCGAGTGGTTGCTCACCTAATCCTTATTTCACATAAGCTTGCCCCGTATCCCTAAACGGTCACGTGACCTAATCACCTCTCATTGGCTGCTATTGCAGTATATACTGTTGTGCGGTAAAAATTAGTTCGTTATTTAACATGGTGATATATCTTTATACGTTGGAAGAGAAATGTCAAATTTATACTTTCGTAACTGTTTGAATTAAATATATCACGCAACAGAGTTGATTTATCTGAAATGCATGCTAATTCTTAAACGAAGTAAAGAGGAGGTTCCTTTGCTCTCAGCCCGTCTTCCATATGACACGAGATCACGTGCTTTAGTGGTAGTGATGACATATTTGTTTATATGACCTTTATCACTGACCTTGTTTTGAACTGGATTAGTCATATATCGCCATTCGAAGGTGTGCTGT
Organism: Mantis religiosa; assembly: GCA_030765055.1. Classification (NCBI taxonomy): domain Eukaryota; kingdom Metazoa; phylum Arthropoda; class Insecta; order Mantodea; family Mantidae; genus Mantis; species Mantis religiosa. The sequence goes on from CM060947.1 coordinate 123,989,641, forward strand.
GCCGGGTGCAGGAGCTAAATTATTTTATTGATCGTTTATTGCGCGTGTAATTATTATATGTATAATGGCAGAGTCTACCGCCAGTTTTTCGCCGAAGAATCGCAAGGGAAAACCTTTACAAAGCGAAGAAAAAAGAATTGTGGTGCATGTGTTTAATGCACTCACAGAGAACAAGCCGTCTTTGTCAGTGCGAGAGGTCGAACAGCTGTGCTCTGAACTTACAGGTGTGTTAGATGCGTAGGAATATCGCGACACGAAAATGAGACAACAGGAAAACTTACCACTCCAGGGGCGATATTGCTGTGTGACGAAGACGTTATTTAAGGACAATCAGACGGTACCGGGATACAAATCGCAAAATATACTACCTTGACAAAACATGAAGGACACACGAAAAGTATGGCGTGACACGACTTTTAAGACTGAAAGACAAGCATTTTTGCAAGGTGTGGGTGATGGTTTAAAAAATCTCAGTGGAAAAGGCCGAAGGCCTTTCATTATAAACTTGTTTCAGTTTCATTGCTCATTCATTCAGTTTCAACTAGCTCAGTTTCATTATGAACTTGTATTTTTGCATGCCTTCATATTCTCATTTGTATGGTTTTATCCATCTTCCTGGCAATTATTATGACGTTTACTGGAGGTTGAAATGTGACGGGAAGGCACCGCCTATGGCCTATGGCGCGAAAGAATTAGCCAATTAGGATGAAGGGGAAGGTAGTTGCATGCGGAGTGATACATGTCAGCGGGGCAAGGTTATATGAAACAGAGATTAGTAGCGCTCAAGGACAAACATCATCCCATTTGAAACACATAATAGAAACAACATTCCTGGAGATGGCCGAAAATGTTTCAGATACCTAGTATTGTATTACTGCGTTTTGTAGCTAACGTAGGAGTATCGCGCTGTGCATAACCAATGTATAGTGTACCTTGTAAACACGATAAGAGCGCCACTAAAATCCAAAGGTAGGTACTGCTAAGCGTCTCGAGTAATGAATATTATAATATTATAATCGCTCCACTCTTAAAACCCAATAGTATGTAAACATACGACATTAACCACAGGGAAACAAGTAACTCCATAACATATAGTACCCTAAGTATGCCGATTAACTGTGGATTTTCAAGAATTATTCTAATAAACCATAAATAGAAAAGTTTGACTAATGTGAAATAATAAATGCTATGAATAGTAAAACTAATGAAGATTAAAACTTCCGTTTAGTTCTGTGTGGTATTGTCCACCTTCCTTGTACATTCACCATGATAATCTCTGTTGCTCACAGCTGATACTAACACCAACGCGGAGTTTTAAAAGCGGCTGACTAATTTTTGAGGTAGCACGCTATAACAAAACATTAGGAAGCTTCTTCTGATATGGAGAATTAAATCTGGGACTATTGATGTACTTTTTATGGCGTGAGGAAGGGTTTTTGTTTTATGTGGTAAGAACAGCTGAATCTTCTCACACAGCCAGATAAAATGTTTAATGCAGATGAACACGAGAACAGTTATGCTCTTTGAGAAAAGGTGTAGAATAATTTTCACTTAGCCAAACGAAAAAGGGCTAGACAGTTACTGCAATGTGACCGAGGGGGATGGCTTAGGCGGTTTAGTCTGTGGCCCGCATTCGAGCGGCTTAGGTTTGATTCCCGCGGCCGCCCTACCTGACCCATGGTTTTTTTCGGGGGTTTCCCGGATCACTAGATGGGGTAGCTGGGTAGGTTAATTACATCCCCCGAATTTCCTGTCCCTCCATTTCATCTCTATTGTCATTTCACATCATCTCTCATCTGGTGGTCTTTTTCAGGGCAGAAGTGTCGGCGGATGTCTCGGAACTGCACGGCGGGATGATATGCTCTGAGGTAGTCTACTTCCTCCTCCGGTAGGTCGGTTGCTGGTCTCCGCTCCTCTGCTGGGACCATTTCGGGACCGCCTGCCTGGGACCTTTGGAACTCGGCTGCTGGGCTCGTTGCCGTCCTGCAGTAGGGGAGTGTGTCCATTGTCCTGGCCTGTTGGGGGAAGTCTCTATCAAAGTAAACTGTAGGGACCCTGCCCTCTGTCCTGTCTTGGCTCCTTGGGTCGGCCGCCCTCTATCTCTTCTTGCCAAATCCATCCTCCCGGGGTGCCCCATTTGGGGGCATAGGTACAATGGGCCCAGCATGGTGGGCTCCGTAGTGAAATTCTAATCCTAATCCTACTGCAATGCGAATGAATTGCATATATTTAAGATATTTTTATAATAATTGAGATGAATAGCTTTATTTTTCTGAGAATGCCGTAAGAAGTCGTTTATATCCTTTGCATTAATTATAAGAAATACATAAAATCTTAACTCGCAACAAATGTAGATATCACTAAAAGACACATTTTGTCGTATACATTTTTGTGGAGTAAGCATTTCGGAGACATTATTATTTGTCTGAATGTTTCAATACATATATTTTTCTCAAATGAAAAGTTTTCTAGGTCATCCCAAGAGCAGGGAATTTCACAAGGATTACAAAGCGAACAGATTTAAAATGTGTTTACACCATTTAACTTAACTAATTCTATACTTATCGTTAATGTTGCCATGCATTGTAGTGAGTGAGTGAGTGAGTGGTGTTTAAGGGCCCGTCGACAACAAGGTCATTTGGGCCCCGCTATGCATTGTAAGTTGACATTCCCGCCTGCAATCTATTTTTTTTTATTTGTTCCATTTATACCTCGCCTTTAACTCCAATGGCCACATCGGCAGCCGTTCTCCTTTGGAATATATGATGGTGTTAACTCGTATTCGTTGGGTTTTAATCATTAGATGACGCACACATTCGCAGTCTCATTCACACAACTTCAGTCTACAAAAAAAAAAAAAAAAAAAAAAAAAAAAAAAAAAAAAAAAGCGGTGAAAACAAAAGAAGTCTCAGTGCTTTAAAAATGACCAAAAGCACTAGTGCGGTAAGTAAAACATCTATTTTGAAATATTGATTGTCGTATTACAATTTGTATAGTTATTGAATGCAATTGCACCATCTCTACTCCTGCTCTTTACATGTAAACTAGTTTTATATATTTTTTCCAGAAGAGGACGGTCCTGCTGTCTCTGCTGAAATACCTTCATTACCGTTCCAACTGTACAAAATCTCACAATAAATTCATTCCTATCTTCAACATTATCGACCATAAATTTTACCAGCTCCTCTCTTTCATAAGCTCCTGCAATCCTCATTATCATTATCACTTCCCCCCCCCCTAATTTTACGTTCCCAGGCGACGGCAAGTGAGATTTGTTGTGGACAACACGGCGCTGGGGTGGGTTTTCTCCGGGACCCCGGTTTTCCCCGCCATTTCATTCCATCGGTGCTCCATCTTCATCTCATGTATCATCAGTGTCAGCGCCTGCGGTGCCGTATGTAGTAAAAGCGGGCGTTAAACACTACACATTTCATTTTTCCTAATTTTACGTCCGCCAACGTTGTCATATCGGACGATGAATGAAATGGGTGAAAGGATGCTCAAATGAGTCCGGGGTTCATGGAGCTTAGAGTTAAACGACATTTGTCTTTCAGGATAAGGGAAAACCCTGGAAAAACCTTATCCAAGTAACTCACCCTGACCGATATTCGAATTCGGGACCTCTTGAACGTGAGGCAGACATGCTACCATCTATGCTACCGAGGCGGGCTCATTATCACCTTCATTAACAAATGCTTGTCATCAGGAGCATTATTCAGAAACTGTTACACCCTTTCTCGAGAATACTTTTAATTTCGTCGGACTTTTTCCAACTTTTTTTTTGTCTCAAAAAGCACACTAACTTAGGGAAACTTCTAATATCAATTCCATTATTTAACTTTATCATTGTTTTTAGCATAGAAAATTCAGAACACAAACATCCTGGACTCATCAATTTACTACTTCTTCTTACAAAATACGTCAATAATTAATTAGTTTCCAGTCACGGCGTGCATCCGTGTTCCCCCTCCACTATGGCCCTGGTGCTATGTTCGTTTAAAATACGTGTTGACACATAACTCACTCATGCATAATACCTATTACTGCAGTTACTGAAAAGATATTAAATCTGGCAACATGGGAGACTAATATGCTGTCTCATACACTCATTTCCTAGTAAACAGATCCACTAACAGTTCAAACCCCCCTCCCCTTCATTCCTCTCTTGCCTTCTTGAGGTGGGCAGACAGTAAATATTAGCACAATGACTTGGTCGTCGGTTTTTTTTTATTGGTGAAGGAGAAAGCTAGCAGCAATATGAATAAGAGACAAAGTAAAACAACTAGCAGTACTGGATATTTGCACCAGAAATTTGTATATGTAGCACTTTTAGAATTATAGTAGCGATACTAGGATTCATTAAATGTTCATATGAATTTAATGAAAAATTAATATTTCTGTAAACTTACTGATATCCTGCTTGATTCAGTTTTCTGGTTCCAACAAGCAGTCACAGTGCTGTATTATGAGGTTCATATTGAATTCTACAGGTGACGGTATGCTGCATCGTACTCAAAGATATAAAGGCTTGTTTCCATAACATATGGACAGGTTTGAAGGACGCCCTCGAGGTACATATATCTGTTAATTCCGCAAATTGTCACTGACAAGCTTACCTGTCACAATCACCGTTTGAACTGCCGATGCAGACAGAGATATAACCATTTCGTTTGATGGCACCAAGCGATGTATATTTCTAGGTAAACGTAGACTCGCTTCAAAGAGTGACATCATAGACTGGAAAACTAAGCCACTCTTATAGATGAATAGAAATACAAGATTTGGAGAATTTAATGTCATATGGACATGTTGGCCATAGTATCTCAATGGTTAAGGGCAACCGGACGGAAATCGGGAGTTCTGTGGTTCAATTCCTGGCTATGACACTGAATTTTTCACTCTGACTCTACCTTTCCAAACCTTAGCCTACACACGACTAGTGTGGAAGAACGATTAATTACCATAAATACAAGATGTTAGGGGTATGAGTGCACAGCATTGGTGTGTGTTTAAAGTGGAAGTCAGTACTACCTGTCGCGTCACTTTGCACAACAGCAGGTTCTGTCAGTGCTTCACATACGTTAAATGCATCCAGAACTATGATAGTCTTTATAAGTCAAGAGTATGCTTCTTGCATATGGCAAGAACAACACTTATTAAGCTCAACGTTTGTGATAAGTTCCGCAATATGAGAATTTCAAATCCAAGAAGTCTAACGGAGCACTTTCGAGCCTCTACTGTAAATATATACGTATATTGATGTTGCAGCTATTGACTATTAATAAATTTCCCGTTTAGCAAATATGCACTTTTGATTTACATGTACACCATACACCTGAATTAAGTATTTCAATAATTAATAGTCACAAATTACTGTATACCTATATAATTTTTACATGATACTACATGGTTTCCCTTCCTTTCTGAATTCCTAGAAGCACCACTCGCATAATTCCCTCCCAAACATTTTCAAGCAAATTTTTCGAGAGAAAAAAGGGGGGATTATGCAATAAAATATGGTATTATCTATCTTCTTGATCTTGGTCTCCTTTCACTGGGCTGTAAGAAAATGTGTTACACTGTTAACAGTGACCTGACCTCTAGTAAATAGATTGGAACATTTAGTAGACAATGTGAATTGTATCAGTTCTCTCATATATATATATATATATATATATATATATATATATATATATATATTCCCCTTTAGGACATCTTTCCTGTAAGAAGGCGTTTATAGTTCATTTTATGAACCCTAAAATATGGACTAGAAAACAGGGATAGCCTAGGAAGTGTTATTTGCTTTAATGTGTGTTTATTCTGATATCAAGAAGATTGTTAGATGTGTGACAGAAACAGCATTACCAGGTCAACAAGGATTATTACAGAATGGAATTGCCATTTATTTTACATGTTGTTTTTGGACATTTGCTACATAGAACAGATTTTAACTTTACATTTGTTACACCTTTTAGGACAAAGGAAATCATTTTGAATTTCAGTTTCAAGAAGTTATCAAGCAAGGTGGATACTGATGTGCATTCCATAACCTCTCCTATCCAAATGCCAACCTCAACCTGCCCGTGGTGCAACCTGCTTTCACCAATGAGGCTCTGGGGACCGAGCGTTAGCGGTACAACATCAGAAATAGAGGAAATGCTATTTCACCTCTTACGCTGGCCTGTCACGGCGTACAAATGTTCCACAATTGGTGCTTGTGAGAAAAGCCGATGGACTTTAAAACTCCTCCTGGCCAGGTCCGAATGACCCATTAACCAAAGACAGGTGTGGCCCTCCAGACATACTGGGGGTTAAAGTGAGTGGATGATGTAACCACCATTACAAGCAAAAAATTGGTGTCCACTTAAAAACTATTACATTTATGCTACTTAAACGAAATATTAGAGAGCAAGAGAGCTAATGGCTTCATTGCCAAAGCCTAGCACTTGAAAACAACAACATAATTAATAGTTGAATTTGTTATCTTTGGTCATCAGACTATATGTTATGCATAGCTTTTACGCAGCTTTTAGTTTAGGTCTCATAAATTCAATTCAATAGCTTAAAAAAAGTATCGCACTCCTCATTACTGGCAGTAACTGATAAACACGTCGAGACGTGAATTATAGTTGGCAATTATGAACTTTTCATGCCAGTGGAGCTTGCATATTCTTTATTTGCATTTACCTACACTGAAACCAAAAACTAATTCAGATTCTCCTTCAGCAAAACAAAATGGACTCCAACTGGTTTCAGCAAATCATGATACAAACCAAACATTACATAAAGGCAAACCGGTTTTTAAGCGTAGGCCCAGTTTACACCTTTACCCATTGCAGGTGTGAACGCATCCTTGGCCAAAAAAAAAAAAAAAAAAAGTTCAGCTTTGAAATCTTACTTTGTTGCTAGACTGTGCAGATAATGTACTTAGTGTTGTGGGACTTTATTATTCGTCATATCTGGATCTACCAGCTCGTGAAATTTGCGCATTCATAGCACATCCTGTATGCATATACCAAAGATCTTCGGCTTTCGATGCCATTGCTTTAACCAATTGAGCTACCATGGTAGCATTCTGGCACGAAACTAAGTTCTTCAAACGACTCACGTCTCCTCTATAAACCAAACATTCCCAACTTAATTTTTTGATAACATACTCCAATGCGGACTTAAATCTTCCGGACTTGATGGTTTAACACTATTAGGTCAATTGAATCAGCTTTTTCTAGCATATAACGTCGTTTGGACCTGGTCGCTCTTCGGATTTCCTGTACCTCCTGCAAGTCACATTCGAAGCACAAAGAATATATGTGCTACATTTGGTGCAGTGTTTCAGATACTCGAACATGGGTATCATTGAATTAATCCTGCTATAATAGCAAAAACTGCTACCATTCATAGATCACAATAAGAATAAGCTACAGTAAAGGTTTCCTGAAGATTAATATTCATTACTGAATTAGCTAAGGTTAATTCTCCAACTGTGAACAGAAAAATATAGCTTAACTACTCAACTCCTTATCCAAGGTAACTAGGAAACTGCATATGATAGATCAAACTTGCCACTAGAAAATCGTAGAGTTCATTTAGAAAAAAATCTCATAAGAGGTTCTATGGTGTCTCAAATATCGTCAATATTAGTTTTAACTTCTTCTTTTCTGAAACTCAATGCTAATATTGAACATTTCAAAACGATAAATGTGTGGATGTTATGCGAACTAAATACTCCTTTCCAAGCGCCCCTTTTAAATGCCAAACTTATACAAATTGATGTAGCTAGATAAAAGTTTGACTCTTGGGAGGAACTTGAAGACCTGTCTCATCGGGCCACCGCGGCTTACGCCTCACTGTCCCTCGCGTTGAGGTCAAATGTCCCAGTTCCCCTAAGGTACGTACGACTTTTTCGGGTACTTACTAGTCCACCTCCTGCTTTATGTCTGCGAGTCTGGAGCATGGTCTCTGCTCCAAACTGCTGCTACTACAACCGGTGCAGAAAGGAATCATCTTGGCCATTTCTTCCTCGCCAGACTACTGCACGAAGCCTAATCTCTTCCGCATGTGGAGGATAAAATCAGGCAACTCCTTGACACTTCATCGGAATGTTCTAGTTCGGTCTCTTGGGAATTTTAATCCTATAGTACAGCGCTTCAGAGGCGTCATCAGCTTCCCCGCATGGCTTGCGGATACATCCGGTAACGTGGAAGCAACCCAACAGCAGCGAAAGTTCAGTTTTACACTATTGTATTAAGAATTGCCTAATTAAAACAGTTGTAACCAGAGGTGCATAAGGGCACTTGCATCCTGATTGTCAGCTATTGAGGAACAAATGTGCTACCTCCCTTCCTTTCCCTTATCTCATTCGCACATGTCATCCTAGAAACCCTGTCCTCAGATTGTCAGCGCTTTTTGGTTCAACTGGAGACAGCTGGCCGGTAGAGTTCAGTCGAGGACAGTTAAAAATCTATAGGTCTACACGCTGGAAAAGAACCTGCGTGGAAACATGTTTTGGTTTGCTGCGCATGGTGTGGTGGTGGAGGTGAGTAGTGCATGGGAACTTCACGGTGCGGTTCGGCTACAAGTACATGTTACACTTGCAGTTTTCGATCGCGATAAGTGAATAAGTAATTTATCTACTTTTCTTTCTATCGTGAATACATAATTTTAAATGGCTGGTAAAGCAAGCGTTTCTGGCCGGTCGTTGAAAAATGATGCTCGTAATATCGTTTACAATGTAGCTTTGGACTTTGATTCACTGTTAGCAATGGAAGAGGTTTAGTGTAACCCGGCCTAGCGGATCGCCCACCAGTCACGTGACTTCTTTTCTAACTTGTAGACCTATACAAAGTTTTCAGTGGAAAATGACAGTAAACGCAGTAGCGCAGTTTGACTTCTCACATGATTCGACGGATCAGTTGTGTTTTGTTCTGAGTGTGTAACGTTAGCGCTAGGCTAGCTACTTAATAAATAAAACATTTTTAACGGTGACAGCTGTTATCATTTTTAAAATATTATTTGAATTATAATGCTATTGGAGCATTTCGTACTTTAATTTTGGTACTTGAGCAGAAATACCTGGCATAGTAAAATATAAGGGCCATATATATTTCTGACATACCCGACTCTTAAGAATTTAATTTTTATGTTAATTTTCTCTTAGATTTATTGTATAAAACTGCTGCAGAGTAGGTGCTCGAATCAATTTATCTGTACAGTGAATTTTGCTATAAAGCAAAGCTTTACTAGTTAAATTGTAGATGCAGAAATGGTACTAAAATCATTCTGTAACATTGATTCAGGTCATACTAACCTTTAACATAACATTCCAATAAATTACGAGGTAAATCAGAAGTCTCTAGACCGAAAGGCATACATCAAAGTAAACAATGGGTTCGTTTTCTCATGCTTCAGTTGTTCCCAGGCTTTTGTTATCCGCTTTGTACCGTAGAGATGAAAATTCCAATATATTTATCTTTCCTTTTTCCAAATATAATGAACACTCGCCAAACATTCGTTGGAATATAGCAGTATGTAAATTTCAGGAAGATCAAATAATTTGTTGTTTATTGCATTAATACAGGTCATATTTTATGATTAAATTAGTCATACAGTTTATATTTCTGTTTCGCTAACACAGCCTCTACAGTTGTGCAGTACATCGTGATGTTCCTTTTACGAAGATTTATTTCCAAGTTATATTATAGGAAGCTGAATATTTTAAATCTGTCCTGAAAAAAAAATATGTGCAGCTGAAACGAATAAGTATCCAATTTATTTTGCTTAAAGCTTCAAGCATGTGACTAAATATCCAATAACATATGACTTAATGGCATGTACTTATTTCCAATACCTATCACTCGCCTTTGAATATTTCTTACACATTAAAAATGTTCCATACTTGTAGTTTGTAACCAAACGTGATCAAAATTTCATTAGAAACTCAGAGAGAATGAACTTAAACTACCATGTGATTTGACTATCATTAAATTAGCCTTGTCGGTCTTCCCATACCGATAGTTTTTAAGTGTGCTTAAAAGGACACCCCATGTTAGTAATTTACTAACATGTAATAGAACTCCTGCGGGACGAAATTCTAGAGCTTTCTTTTTTGATATAACCAGAATAGTGACAGAAAAGCATTAAATCAGTTTTGTGTCTTTAGTATTTAAATAAGGTCTAGGGTTTCTGCATTGTGCAGCACTTGATTAATTTGTGTAGTAAAAGTAAAATACTTTTTACGAGAAAACTATTAAATATATCTTTATTAAATTTAAAAGTCACTTGCATATAACTGTGGTGCAACACCATATTGAGTAGAAAAAACGAAGGAACTTAACTAACCTGATAAATGGGCTTCACTTTCCTTTAATTTTCTAATCTTGAATTACATATTTCCTTATAGTTTATTGCAAAAATGCGAGTCAGCTGGGGAATTTATTGTGTACCGACATTTAGAGAAGCTGCACTTAGAGCGGCAGATCCGTCGTTCAAATACCGGCTATTGCATTTAATCAAATAATCATGAATGGCCCTGTAAATGGAAATTCATAGCATCTTATTATTCTAATACTAGAAGCCCAACAGTTTACCTGCTGCCTCTGTAGCCTATATGGTAGCGTGTCTGCCTCACGTTCAAGAGGTCCCGAGTTTGAATCTCGGTCAGGATGAATTAATTCGTACTTAATTTCTACGTTTTAGTGTTGAACATTAATTATATATGAGTACTAATTGAATAATATATAATGCATTATTATATTTTATAACTTTTAATTAATAATATTAGGTCATTTTCATTGAGTTTTCAAGTAATTTTATAGGTCATTTCTCAAGCATTGTTAGGTCTCAAAATCTGCCACCTGATTATTATATCATATATAGTAGGATAGCGTATCTATTAATCAAGAGTAATTTTAGATAGGAAATAAATACTCAATTATAGCAGGAAGGGACACTTGAGCTCATAGGCTATAAGATATAAAATAATAATATTTTGCAGAGGTAAAAACGTAAATGTAACTAAGAAATAAAGATATGAGCTGCACAGGGAAAGTCTTGTGAGAAAAAGGTGCAGTCTCTTTTGTTTGGACAAAGTTAAGGAAGAGAAAATACGTCCGCACGCTAGGAATAGCGCCGAAATAGCGGGGACATCTTCTTTTCAGAAATCACGAGGCGTGACCAGCACAAGGGAACCGCAGCTTAACTACGCTCCTGAAAGTTTTGCAGTGTTACAGGTTCCAGCATAAACGAAGACGAGCATGAGGAAACTTTTCCACACAAATTCGGACATGCGCACATACGATAGCATAAACTAGAAATAGAAACTAACCAAACACAACTTAGAAATTACTCACGTGATTTTCGTGAAAATTGAAATATAACAATAGTGGGGGAAATTTTAGACATGGCAGAAACTTGAGGTTGCCTTATACTTCACACTGCTACAAAACCCGAGTGGCTAACACGCGACATAAAACGGCGATACTACACACCGGTCATCCTCGTGCTCTTGGTAGGGTGAGGGACAGCCCGGGACTTAACAATGTATGACGGGAATGCGGGTTTTACAGGATGGCGGGGGGAATTTAGGTTGGTGTAAAGAAGGGAGGTAGCCCTAGCACCTCAACGGATGAGAGATAAGGTGCAAACGACCATTTGTGCACCGCTGGATGAACAATTTTGGAAATAATTTTCAGTTGGAATATAAACTTGTGAAAAATAAGAAACAAAAGCAATAAAGGTGATGGTAAAAGGAATGGTCAGTGAGTGAAGTAGATTGGATTTTATTTAAAGTCTAGTCTTTTAATGTAATTTTCATGGTTTGTTCTATACTCATAGCTACATATTTATTTGAAGTAACATACTATATTAGTTATTGCATATTTTCTGAAAGGTACAATGGGAATAAGTAGGCTTTATGCGATAGTCAAATATTTTAAGAGCTGTTCACTATGTCATGGCTAGAAATTTGGATCTCTTTGCATAGCCGAGATATAAAAAAGAACAGCGACTTCCATTTGAGAAAAGCATAATTTTTAGAAGATTAAAAAAAAAAAAAAAAAAAAAAAAATTGCAAAAATATGCTGTGTAAAGTTCATGCAAATTAAGAACACATCTTAGGAATTGTCATACAATTTAAGATATACATTTTTTGCCATGAAAATATCTTAAACCTGTGGTATTTCAATCCAAACCTTAAAGTGCTATTTTGAGAAAGCCAGCATTTAAAAAAAGTATCACGGTGAAAACTTTCGTGTCGCATCCTAGGAAGTTGATAAATTAAGTACTAAGTTTTGTATTTAACCAATTTTATAGACAGACAGACCGAGAGACAGACAGACAAACAGACAGACAAGACATATCTTTTCCAGTTTTGTTTTGAACAGGGAGTGTTAAAATATGCATTTCCGATGAAATCTTTATATCGAATTTTTAGATAATGCAGTATTTACTATAAATAGTAGAGAAAGTATATAATAATAACAATACATTTTCTAAATAATGCTACTTTTGTGAGGGATAACTCTTGAAAGTCAGCGTATCGCTAGCATCTTTTGATAGCTAAACTTTTGGTACTAAGGATGGTCGTATTTGTCCCACTTGTTCTTTCTTGTTCTCTCTCTCCCTTCCTCATACACACATACCTAATGCAATTATGTGGATTAGTTGGAAAAGTTAGTGCTCATAATAAAATTAAATATGAATATTTTACGCATTTGTGTTACATGTTACAGGGTTTTAGGTTTGGCAGTTAATTATGAGTGCAGTTTGGCTCGGGGTACGATGTCAATGAAGAAGGTAATTAGGGAGAGCTAGTTGTCAGCCAGTTGGAAGAAGTTAGGTATTTATTTATTTGTACACTTTCCCTTACAAATTCAGTACAATAAAATTTAACATAGAACATGCTGTACATCCTGTACAAATACAAGAAATTGCTGACCTTAAGATTTACTTGCTGACTCAGGTCCTCTGGCTATAAGCCTTTGGTTTTCCTGATCAGCTTGATGTCATTTCTTCTTGACCTTCGCTTCTTTTGCCCTAATCCACTTTTCTCTTATCCTACATAAGAAATCTCCTATACATCTGTTTTTCTTTTCTCCCATCCATGTTAACATGCGTACTGTCAATATCACTTTACTTACACTGTCCCATTTCTTATCCCATATTTTTCTCCTGTAATTTGTTAACTATCTACATTCTATCAGGTAATGAACAGTGCTCTCTTCATCTCCACAAAATGCACATATTCCTACCTCATTACTCCTCAACCCTTTTAAGTATAATGTTCCTACTCTCATCCATGCTATGCCTTCTCTTCCAGTTTTGCCACATTGATCTATATATATTTTTCCCTACCCCATTCTGTATTTAATTGCTTATAAAATTTCAAAGATTTCTTTTCTTCTATACTTTCCCATATTTCTTGCATATCTATGTCTTGTAGTCTAGTTCTCACTTCTTTCCAGAAACCGTTATAATTTGTCTCCTCTGCTCTTCATAGATCTCCCATGCCTATCTTTAATATCATTCTTTCCAATTTCGTCCACCAATTATTTGTATTTTTAATGCTTTTCTGTTGCTTCATGCACAGATTCAATAATTCCCCTTTCTGCCCTTTAATACACTTATACCAGAATTTCAATATTCTCTCTATTATTATTCCCCTCCTTTTTGTATTTCCTAACTCTAGTAATGCCACCTCTCTTGATGTCGATTTTGGCAGCCCTAGTAGTTCTCTGCAAAGCAATCCATACATCTGATCTAATTGTGCTCCTATCTCTGATATGCCCCATACCTCCACTGCATACATTGTTCTGGCTTCAACGACCGCTTCATACATTCTTTCTAACCATCTAACTGACATCTCCAGTTTATGTTTACATATTCTTACCCCTGACATTGCTGCCCGGCCATTAGCTATCACTTTTCTGGCTTGTGATCCTCCTCCTCCTCTGCTACACATCCTAACACCTAAATTGTCATACTCGTTTACCACTTCTACCTTATGGTCTCCTATGAACCATTCCTCTCCTTTCCTAAGTATCAATCCTCTTTTAAATACCACTATTTTTTATTTTTTGCTCTTTATTCTTAGTCCCCAGTCAGCGCAAAACCTATGGATTACCTCAATTGATTTTTGATTGCTCCTACCGTTAAATCACCAAGAAGTTAGGCAATTTAGGCGACTAGAGGGAAAAGTTACTGTCCAAAGCTGCTAGATTAGGTATAGCAGGCTATCTTGGAATTCCTGAAATATGTGAAAGGATTTCTTAGAAATTTATAGAGAGACTTTAGGATGGAAAACAGCAAATTTCCGTAATATAGAAGCGAAGTGACAACATCGTATTAGGAGCTAGTAGTTGGGGCCCTAGAGACATAACAGAAGGGAGAATAGGACATTCTAGGCAGAAACTTGGACACTTATGGACTAGTCGCCGATGTATACGCAGTATACATTAACTGGTTGTGCAGTATACTGTGGCGGCGTACGCGCAAAAATGGTTCGCGCGGTTTGTTTAAACAAAAGAACTGATAGACAGTGTGGTAATAAAGAGCTTGCATAAGCAGATAAACATAGCGCCGGAGATAAAAGACTTGCCGACACAGATATAGTTACATTTTAGATCATTCGTGTTTTATCTAGTGACATGTTAGAGAAAATTCTGTAATAGTCTGGAATGCATGAATGGGTGTATAAAAAGAAGCCATGGCTAGTGACCAGTGAGTCGTTAACAGCTGTGAAGTGTGGTAACGAGAGCTGATGTAAACAGGTGTAATCAGAACACTGCTTGTAGATTGTGTTGTGTATGTGACGTAATGTTGTTACGTGAGAATTGAACTGTGTATTTCTACGGAAATAAAGAACATTTGGAATATCTGCACATCGGACTTTTAATTCTACAAACCCACAAAGTCACAATACGTTAACTCTCTCTCTCTCTCTCTCTCTCTCTCTCTCTCTCTCTCTCTCTCTCTATATATATATATATATATATATATATATATATATATAGGATTTCTGCAAATATGTTATCCTAAAGCAAGTGTCCAAATATATACTACCGGTCAAAGGTCTTTGACACTTGCTTCAGGATAGCATTTTTGTAGACATCCTATGACTATGCCAACAAAGATCATGGGGAAATATCACTGTGCATGATATCGTGTTTATATAAACAACTGCTGATGTTTAAGTAAATATTTATGGCATCATAACCACCAATAGATAAATCTTAGGTGTAAGACTGATTTGGGATCAACATTTATTTACTCCTGACCTCATTCTGAATTCACACAGATTTTTATTGCGGCCGTACAGTATACAAAGGCTTTATTGCAATTTCAGTAGTGTTACCGATATTACTGTGGCATCCTCACTTAGTAGTGGTGAGTATTTGACTGTTATTTATTAGAATAAATTGCATTATTTTGTTATATTTTATTCTTTGCATTCTAAATAAATACTACGAAAGAAAATATTATTAATAGGCTTTATTTAACAAATTATTTTAAGAAATGGGCCGAGGATCATCCATCAGCTGGGAAAAGCGTTCAGCAATCAACACACTTTATGATGAGGGGTATAGTGTATGCCAAATATAAAAAAAACTAAACATTTCACGGTCCACTGTTTACTGTGCAATTCTCAGGTTACAACATTTTGGTTCTAACGAGGACAGGAAATGAAGTGGAAGACCAATGTTTACTTTCAGAACACAGGACCAATCAATAGTTCTGAAAAGTAAAATAAATAGAAGGCTGACTGCCCCAGAAGTACAGTTTGACCTTAATGCCAGTCATACCAAAGAAATCTCCCTCAGTACTGTGAAGCGACGATTGATGTCAGCTAATTTGTGGAGTAGGATGGCAGTGAAGAAACCATTTCTTAGACCCATAAACAAACAGAAGAGGTAGGCATGGGCAAAAGAACACAAAAACTGGACAATTGAATTCTGGAAAGGCGTTCTTTGGACAGATGAATCCAAATTCAAGGTTTTTGGGCAACAACGCCATGTGTATATTGTTGCATGTATAGGCTGAGCAAGATTTGGAAATTTCGGTAATTATTATTCTGTAACATGTATTGAGTCTCACGCAACTGTATAATCAAGCGTAAATTCTGCTGACTGGCAAAACGTACTTTGGACTGTTGGCTTAATGAAATAATTTACAGGTGATTTGCGACAGACCTAAACTTGTTCTGCTGATCAAGGGAAATAATTGTTAATAGGTCAGTAACAGGATTAAACATGTTCTCAATTATGTAAACGGTATGTTGCAAAATTAACAGTTAGAGTGGGAATCGCTGAATTGACTTTTTGGTAGGACCCCTATTTAAGCCTGGTTGAGTTAGCCCTCGGGGGAGAGACGTCGCAGAAATGTCAGAGGGGACTTTATGTTGGTCTCTGTGAGAATCAACAAAAGTTTATTTAAAAGTGCTACTACGAATAAGATAGCCAGCAGGCCTTAGCAGATCATACATCTTTTGACAGCCAAGCCATACAAACAACACATCGCCAAAGGTAAAGTTACATCATGTTATTATGTTATTAAATAGTACCAAAGCGCCCCTGGTCTCTTCCAGATCCAGGGCGTGCCCTGTATAAATGCTAGGCTTCTTGAAATAGAGTTATTCAGTTTAGTTTGACTTAGATGTTTTCTTCATCCTACCATCTCAGTAGCTACACCCCCAGTTGTAGATTAGGTTTGTAAGTCTTTCCTCCCCCTTACAATCCTGGTATGCAACAATATTTGACTTTCTCCTGCTGTAAAGATGCATCATGACTGCATAACACCAACAGTGAAACATGATGGGGGCTCTTTAATGGGGATATTTTTCATTTAGTGGAGTGGGCCAGCTCTACAAAATTGAAGGAAACTTGGATAAACATGGCTACCAGTCCATTTTGAGCAGATATGCTGTTCCATCAGCATTCATGGAGTGCTTATGGAACAGCATATCTGCTCAAAATGGATTGGTAGCATTGGTCCAGCATTTATCATGCAGCAGGATAATGATCCAAAACACACATCCAAATTGTGTAAGAACTACCTATAGAAGAAGCAGGAGGAAGAAGAGTTAAGAGGGATGGAACGGCCACCCCAGATCTGAACTCCATTGAACTTCTTTGGGAGGGACTTGACAGAGAAGTCGAAAAGAGTGTCCTAATTCTATAAAAACACTATGGAAAATACTTCAGCTATCCTGGATTAATATGGAGAAGTGTGTGTGTGAAAAACTTGCTAGCAGAATGCCCAGAATTGTGAAAAAAGTGATTGCTGTAAAGGGTAGATTTTTTGATGAAAAAGAAGTTAAGCAAAAAAGACATTTAATGGTAAAAATTACTTAGGTCAGCTTTTATTACAAGATAAACATATGCTTCATATTGTAGAATCATATATATCACATAAAATAAATTCTTTTCATCATTTCTGCTGCTTGTTATATATTATTCCTTCATTTCCGCAACAAGAGCTTAGTGTCCTAAAACTTTTGACCGGCAGTATATAATATATAATATATATATATATATATATATATTACACAACTATATATTACACAACTATGCATACCCTGCGATGGGACTCTGTTCGAGATTGAAGCAAGATCACATCTTCAAAATTGGCGCAGCATCATCGTGAGGAAAAAAAAACAACTTAAAATTGGCGAAGCATCGTGAGGTAGATTAATAATACTGTTTCAGACCAATCAAAAACACACAAAGTCCAATGCATTCTTCTTTTTTAGCTCAGCTCAAAATTAGAATTTCAAATGAACGAGTTCTCCTTTGTAGGAACATTGCATTACATCAGTAACTTATAAACCACTACACATTTAGGTGTAGGTTATGCTATTATTTTCTGTAGAAGGATTGCAGTCACGTAAATGTTGTTGGTCATGTTCTCTATAACAAAGCTTGTTTGTTATAATGTGCCCCCTCTCGAAGTACACAGTAATCTACCATTGTGAAGAACCCCATTTTCTTCATGACCTCCATCCATCACTGCCCCAGTTCTTTACTACCTGGGATATATGCTCGTTTACCTTTCCTTTTTTCTGCTACTTGCGGTAGTTATTTATTAAGCATATTGCATCGTTTTTCTTCGCTGTTGTTCTTATTCGAAGTGAAATATTTAACATGTTGTGCTTAACGACCCACTTCTTTCTAAGTTTTGGGCCCCTCAAGCCGGATAGCATTCTAGGCCGGGAATGGGAATAACTTCTATTTATTGCATGAGTATTTCAGAAATTCTGAGTTATGACCCATTATGTCCTAAAGCGTTTCAAGCTTCCGACGTCTTTGCTTTAAACTTAATCAGAAAATACTTGCAGTCGCCTACAATGGGTTAGAATCAAAGCCTGTTAATATTTTAGTAGTAATTACACGAACTAGAGGTAAGTTCAGTGAAGCGAAACAGAAAAACAAGAGAGAGACGTGTGTTTTGTTGCTCTAAAACCAGAAACTTAATCAATAGAGCAATGTAATTATGCTTTAAAGTAAACATTTAACGTTAATTACTTTGTCTACAGGAAGTAGAATAATTACGTTTTATACAAAACTATAAGAAGAGATATCAGTGGAAGTACAGGTTTTGAGGTCTCTTGAATCCAAATAATCGCTTTTAGGAAAGGTCCACGCACACGCACGTCTGTGTGTGTGAACGGCATGATTCAAAATTAAAACGCTGGTTAAATACCAAACTTGATTTTTAAGATTAGTATCTTCCAATGCAAAGAATGCAGTGAGAAAACTTCCAAGAAAAACCGCCAGAATACCTTTACATGGAAGTTTCTGGGAAATTTTGATTTTATCGAAAATGCTCTAAATATTATGATTCAAACACATGATTAAGGTATTTTAATTACAAATGCAATGTATAATTTTATGGAAATTAATCGTTATTCCACAATTTAAGGGCTTAAACTGCAAGGATAGATAAAATATTACAATAAAAAACGTAGGTCTGCTCAAAACACAGTTTATGTCAAATACAATATTTTCGTCGCCAGCCATTTTCCAGATATTATTTGTTGTTTATCTGAATTTTTCTATATATAAAGCTTTCTGAAATTAGAAGTGTTAATTTTTGTCCAGTAAAGAGAATGCAACTTCAAAGCAGGACATAGCGACCATGTCTTACAATATTTGACTATCTCTTAAAGCTTAATGTATTCCTATTCTCCTTGCATCTACCCGACAATTTGCAAAGATAATGTTCATCTCGATTAACAGGAACTAGATTTGGGAATAAGAGTTTGTAAGAATAGTTTGTATAAAAATAGAAAAAGTCATGTGGGCCCAACACATCAGATTTTTTCATTGCTTTGTAAATGAATACAATATCTGCTTTATATGGTACAAAGAATATGGAAAGCGTTTGTCTCTGCTTAAAAAGAACTACTGCATTACACTAGGAGAGCAACTCTTAACTTTCTTTATGATTATCCTAATAAATGGGTAAAAATTGAAGTGTCGTGTTACTTCGTTATTCTTATAGTAATGTTTAAAGTTTTTAATGTTTTTGATGTATATAATTATTTTATGATTTGTACCTATAAGATTTACTCAGTTCTTGTTAATAGCAGTCACTAAATATTGGGAATTGTTGTTGTTTCAATAAAGTAACTAAACATTTTCCAACAAAGGTACAAATTTTAATATATCTTCTGTAAACCACACTTGCAATAACTATAATAGCAGTAATGATATTTTTCCCTCCCTTACATCACTGATACCGGAGTTAGCGGTCACGGATTCCACTAGTCGGGTCGAGGGAATCCGAAGCACTGAGCGTGATAGAGGAAGCCAGCGTTGTAGGGCTAGCTCAACGTCTGGGATGAGAGCGAGAGAAGTGAATGACAGTATCAGAGTGAAATAAATGATAGGAAAAGTGGATGATGAAGCAATTGGTGGAATGATGGCGGAAAAAACCAGAGGACCCGGAGGGAACTCGTCATGTTATCCACCACAAATTTCACTTTGCGGTTGCCATGGTTCACACCATTTTATACATATTTTCAAGGGCTTTCCCATGATACATTTTTGCAAATATTAATATTAAGACTATAGATGTTTGCTATTGAATAACACATACTTGGTAATAACTCCTGAATTAATAATATCCAATAGTGTATTTTTATGGAAGAATGGGCGCGCAGAAATATCGCTACAGTGTCAACGTAGCAACAATATTGGTAACTGCCAAAATATTTACATTGTGCAAAAGACTTATTCCTTTGTCACTAAGTACTTCTAGAAGGTAGAGGAAATGTTGCTTTCCACCTAAAAATCAATGTGGAGATTTCACCGGAAACATGTCTTGAGCCGTCCCTTAACTAAGATGAAAATGTTTATCTTTCTGCTGCGCAGCATATTAAGTATAGGCTATTTATTCCACCAAAAAATGTGATGTCAAATTTCATCAGATATATATTCTGACATGACCTGAATGAAGAAATCGCATTTTAGGAAAAGGTCAATGTGTGTGTGTGTGTGTGTGTGTGTGTGTGTGTGTGTGTGCGCGCGCGTGTGTGAACAGAACAACTATAAAACGAAAAGCCTGTGACTTTGTGGGTTTGTAAAATTAAAAGTCAAGTTTGCAGAAGTTCAAAATGCTCTTTATTTCAGTAGAAACTCACTTTGGTCAACCCTTATGGGCTCTAAAATGACGTGTTATACACACAGTAGTCTCTGGTTGCTTCATCATACATAAACAAACGAAAGAATTCACCCGCAGCATACTTCAAATAGCTGCACGCACACAATTAACAGCTCAACTCGCAACTGCGGTACAGTTTAAATGCCCACAAACTGCACGACTGCAACTTCATTCACTGACTGGCTGCTCCGGATTTTTTTTCCCCAAGTGGAGGAAAAATCCATTTATGGAGTGACCCCGACTGAGCTGGGATGGCACAGCCGGGAGTGTGTGCTTCACCCGAAGGTAGTACCCACTAAAGAATCTCCACCGGAGAGTACTCCGGTGTACTCTCCACCGGACAGTAGTCAGGAGAGGAATTCCAGCAGTACCGCTATATACACCTGCGGATTCATGGAGAAGGCGTGCAGGTTGGCCGTATGGCCTTACCGAGGTGAGACTAGTTGCCAGGACATAAGCATGGCCGAAGCCCTGAATATGCCCTCGCGGATATGTGTAGTGTTTAACGCCCGCGTTTAGTACATACGGCACTGCAGGCGGTGACACTGATGATGTATGAGATGAAGATGGAGCACCGTTGGAGAGAGATGGAATGAGATGGCGGGGGAAACCGGAGGTCCCGGAGAAAACCCGCCCCAACGCCGTGTTGTCCACCACAATTCTCACTTTGCGGTCGCTTGGGATCGAAGCCGGGCCGCCTTGGTGAGAGCCGCATGGCCGCCCTCGCGGATTCGAGGTGAGGGATGTAGTGGGGTGTAGTGTCGTTTCTAATAAGAAACACTGTCTTAACCTAGAAGTTGCGTTCCCAATGCTAGAGGTGAGATAGTCATGTGTGAGTTATACTGCTTTATTTGCCTTGGCTTTTAATTCTTAACTAATGGTCTGTCCACCCTTTAGCGGGTAGAACGTGTCATTAATGCTAGTGGTGGGCGCTAAGAAAGCGTTAGTCATTCATTATCTTTACAAGTAAAATTAGAGTTAAAGGTAAAATGGCAGTTCCTCTTCGCAACTGATTACGATGGTCAGTGGTTCCTAGTTGTAAGATTGTTTGATCTGCGCATAAGCTGCGTCTGGTCTGAGGTTAATTCTAAGTTGAATGATACATCATAACCATTACTTCTAATGCCAATGTCGTGTAAGTGTAGGGGGGAGGGGGATACCTCCCCACCAGTACCGCTCCAACTCTGTTATTTATAACAGAACCATCGTTTCTGAAAGTTACCGAAGCTTCACGGTCTTTCACGACACAACGGGAAAGCTCAGACTATCTCTGACTCTTTCTCCCCCTGTTGCTCTCTCTCTCTCTCTCTCTCTCTCTCTCTCTCTCTCTCTCTCTCTCGGCAAGTGATTAGCGCTACGCCCACGCGCTGACCGCTCTATCTGCATCTTTGTTTACTTCCCGCACACGGCCCGACTGTATAATTCAACAAGCCTGGTGACAACACTAAACTTATTTAGCTGACGATTTCGATAAATATGCCATATATTTAAGAGGTTTACATTACTAATAATGTAGAAGTATAACATAATTTTTATAATAACAGCCTGTGAAGTCCTCTTCCTCATTGTAAGAGGTAGACAAGCAAAAGGTGCCGGAGTTAACCATTTCCGAAATATTCCTTGTTATTGGTTTTAATGTTTAAATAACACTTTTGTCAGCTGTTAGGTCGCTGTTTAGTTTTTCGCTCGTGATTATGCAAGGAGAGCGGAATTTCAAAACTATCTACAGCGACACACTCTTTAAAATGTGATTATAGATTTTTCATTGTAATATTAAAAATATTAAAGTTTATCTGGATCAACAACTAGATAGAACAATAAAACTTTGTAAGAATAGTTTATACGAAAGTGAGTAGATACTCGCTGAGGTCTACTTCCCATAAGCCCCAGCCCCGTAGGACCGGGAACCCGGGCCTCATCTGTTATTTCCATTAGGACAGCACCTGTTTTATAAGCTGCCCCCCCGTCTGCCTTACGGCAAACAGGACGGATGTGGATACGCCACATACGCGCCAGTCCTTAATGAACCAGCTACCAAATAACCTTGGTAGGGCCGCCAGTGTCTAGCTCACCAGCTACTAGCTCTGCAGGCTAGTCCCCGGGACTTATAGGACAACCCTCTGCCCCCTCCGGGCGGCCCTGGCGACCTGGCCGGAGGTACCCAATTGCCCGTGGGTAACGGGAACCAACTGCCCCCTCGAGACCAACCCAATCCGAACAACTCCCATGCGGGAGGGGCTCGTTATGTTCGGCCCGAGGTTCCTCTAGTAACGTCAGAGGTACCACGAGTGCTAGGGGTCCGTAGCGCCCGCACTTTGGCAGCTAAAAGGGACGGATCCCTTCCCCTACGGGGGAAAGTGAGTAGAGGCGATCGTGTGATTGCAGACATCAGAACAATTTTTTGTCTATGTACAAGGGGTGCATGAGATTGAGGCGATAGTCACTGCTTCGGCCGCGCCGTGGCTCAGTGGTTAGACCGCTTGGCTCTCACCAAGGCGGCCGGGGTTCGATCCCAGGTGACCGTAAAGTGAGATTTGTGGTGGACAACACAGCGCTGGGGCGATTTTCTCCGGGATGTCCGGCTTTCCCCACCATCTCATTCCACCGGTGCTCCATCTTCATTTCAAGTATCATCAGTGTCATCGCCTGCGGTACCGTATGTAGTAAAAGCGGGCGTTAAACACTACACATTTCACATTACACATTTAGTCACTGCTTAAAAAAAAGTGCAGAAATAATTTTGAAATTCACTTGGTTTTCTATGACTAAACAATGAGGAATAATGCTTTAATGTTTGAAATAAAAATGTTGAGGCAGTGTGAGAGGCAGAGTGAGTGGGAGGAGTTTATGAGCCTGTCGACATTCCGCTAATATTTAATATTCGGTATAATAGATTAGTTAAAGCATATGCCTTTATATAAAGAGGAATGCAAAAAAATAATATAAATAATAGGATGGATAACACATAACAACATAATAACATTTTTGTAAGAATAGCAACTATATAGTTAGAAAAACTAACATTTTGGTAAATGGGAAGTAATTAGTAGCTAAGAGGCAGATGCATGTTACATAGAAAAATCAGCCAGCCATTTCAAATAATGGCATTATGCGTTAAGACTCGGTAAGACTGAATTAACAACGCGTGCCTGAATGCGCTAGTTCATTTATTTAGCATTCAACAGTCAGAATTCCACTATATAAAGACTAGCCTACATACACATCACACACTTTCGAACAAACAAATTCTCGCTATAAAATATTAGTATAGATATAGAGGCCTATTAGTAATTTAGCTTTTAAATTCGGGCTGGCTCTTTTTATGAGAATTGTGAGTAAGCATTATGCATAATGCAGCTTAGTAGAAATCAAGAAGCTGCTGGATGTGATCAATTAAATCTGGAACTCATAAAATATGCACCTGTGTGTTTACAGATGTGTAGTAGATTGCTTGATCCTATCATCTTTGTTGGAGGTATGGGCATATACCTAAAGAATGAAATACAGCGTTGGTGATACCAATTTTTAAGAAAGGCGATAGAGAAAAATGTGACAACTACAGAGGAATTAGTCTGCTGTGCTCAGTGTATAAACTATATGCTAAAATAGTTGCAAGAACAATAAGTACAATAGCGGAAGTACGGTTTCATGAGGCCCAAAACGGGTTTAGAAAAGGAAGATCATGCACGGATAGTATATTTATAATTCAACAACTAATTGAAAAACACAAATAATTCAATGTCGACACATTTATGCCTTTTGTTGACTACGTTAAAGCCTTCGATTCGGTTTTAAGGGATAAACTTTGGATAGCAATGGAAAATTGTGGAATACCAGCACATTTAATAGGGAATGTACAAGTTATGTATAAAAACACTATACTAGCAATAATAAAGAATGGTAGGAAAACAGAAGCAGTGGACATAAATAAAGGAGTACGACAAGGATGCCCTCTATCGCCTATACCCTATAATATCTATATTGATAATATGGTACAAGAATGGCAGCAAAGTATAAAACAAAATGTACTGAATAGAAACATAATTTTAAATAGAGTATTATCTGCTGATGATCAAGTGATAATATCCCACTCAGAAGATGACATGCAAAGAGCAGTATATAGTTTAAACAACATAGCGGAGACATATAACCTTTCAATCTCAGAACACAAAACTTAACTATTGGATTTTAGAGGAAAGAACAACATAAGAGCAAAAATAGTTATAAAAATAAAATAATAGAACAGGTTAATAGTTTTAACTATCTAGGCTACACAGTAGCAGTAGCAAATAACAACAAGGATATGGAGGTGAAATTAAACAGATTCAATGAAATATGTGGGACTAAATTAAGAACGTAGAACAGGAAAACACGAAAGGAAACACAGATGAAATTTTATAAGATAAGGGCAGTCCCAACGTTAACATACGGTTCCGATATATGGACACTGGCAAAGAACCAACGCAAACAGCTAGAATGGACAGAGATAAGACTTTTGAGAAGCGTGGCAGGTTATAAAAGAATACAGCACGTAAGAAACGAAAAAATAAGAGAAGAGCTCGGGATTTTTAATTTAAACAGTAAAATAATAAATAGCAAAAATGAATGGAAAAATCATATTTTAAGAATGGACGCGGAACGACTTCCAAGAAGAGTTTTAGATTATATGCCGAAGGGAAAGAGAGATGTGGGACGCCGAGCTCTACGCTGGAAGGATCAGTAGGCTCTTGAAGAGAACGGAACGGGTCACAGGGCCCAATCCTTGAAGATAATGATGAAATTCGGGCTGAGGAATTAAATCAAGTTTCAAAATCATCAGATTATTCCGAAATGTGCCTCACAATAAATTTTTAAAAAGAGTAAACATTAGAGTCCTTTGTTGTCTAAAGAAGATATCAATTTCAACCGAATAAAGGAAATTAAATTACTGTCATATCTCAAGATAATGAACCCTCAAACAAAAAAGGAACATATTTTGTTGCCGTTCTCGCTTTGTTTTATACAGTGTACACAATCAGCAATAACTAAAATGAAGTTTCTGTGCTGTGTTCAGATCTCAGAACCTTCATCCGATGTTCATTAATTTTACAAAAACATCAACGGCTTTCTTCTCTTTTCTGTTAGACCTTGCTGCATTCTATTTACTTTTTAGTGTAACGAAGTTCTGGGGGAATACTACATCGTTAGTTCAATTATGATAATGGAAATCGATAACGGACCTCTTTCGAAAGAAAAGCTGCAAACAACAGAGTTTCAGTGGATTACAAAGTTGCAACTTTCTACTCTTAAGTTCATGAGATCGCTTCTCCTTAGATCTTTTAAGTTTCTATCTCCACTAGAACCTTGAGCTTGAATAACCAGTGTTCCACGTATACTAGTGCTATTTTGTAAACATTTACAAATCAGAGGTCAAATATGAATTAAGTTTAATGAGATACAAAAATTCAAAGTTTGTCACTTTCACATAACTTTCTCTATTCATTAACAAACTATTCTTAGAGAAGCTCATTCTTCTATTTATTTTACTTTGTGAAGATGATCTTATTACGTATTTCGTTGTAGGTTTAACGGGGATAGACAAATGTGTAGGCTTAAGCATTAGCTAAACAGTTTAAGAGCTGGTCGTATGTGATGACTGTTTACATTGTACAGAACAAAAAACAGTTGACGTGTTACATTCACATGGCTTTCTCAGCCATGTTCAACAGATTGAGGCGGTCCGGGCCGTTGCTAACCAGGTCAAACCTTCCCTTTTTGCTCAATACCCCGCAATTAGGGAGTTGTGATAGGCGAGGGTTAAGAATCGAGAGATTCAAATTTAGTCGGGATATTCTCCAGTGTAACTCGGCCTAGGTCCTCTCATCTATGTTTCAGGGCGTGGATACCTCCTGACTTGCTGTGGGTTTCTGACTGAAAAACATAACTCGACTGTTCAACACAAGAGTTTATTTGGATCCTTAATATTCTCTGCTCGTCATCTGTAAAACCGTCAACTCTCTGCGGAGTTGAGTTGTTCAGTGTCACTGTGTTCCTGGTCTGTATTGTGATGTGAAGTGTAGGAATTCTAAATAATAATGCGGCGTGGCTATATCTGTAATAATATATGTTATCAGTGAAACAATCTTCCACTTGGTTGGGAATTGGGCACGAAAGACCGAAAAAATAGCTTCAGGAAATCACCAATCTCAGAATCATTTTGTTTATAAACATTGTGTTTATGTTTATAAAATTCTGAATCTTCCTCCAACTTTGTCTGAGCTGAAATGTACCTATTTCCTTTAAGTTTGAACGTGGTATAATTTTATGTAAGGCTTTTTCGAAGTCCATGTATACGGTATTTAATAATATACTTTAAATTTAACTTCTTCATTAACCTTGTGAAGATAAGGTGAAATCATCACCATCTATAAGACACCAAAAGACTAGCCACTTTTTTTACTGTTCAGTCCCATCTATTAAAGGGATGTTCAAGGAAAGCCCGGCATGCAATTCAAGTGCGCGTTCAGAAATCTCTGCAGCCGATCCCACACGTAATTCGAGCTTTCCTTTTTTTTTTTTGTTGAGTTTCTACGTCACATACTGTGTTCACAACGAGAGCATTTGTGTTCTACTAAATAGTGAGCTTTCAAGGTTGAAGTTTGTCCTGGAAGCGAAATAATACTGCAACTCTGTTCAATTGACATTACAATTCTCTTTGTTTCAAAAAGCTGTTTGGTGTGTCGGCAAACCCAGGAACGTGCAAATCACTACCTGTTGCAAAGGATACACAATGCATGCTTGTTCTGTAGATGCACTGGCCAATTTTTAGTATTATATTTTTTTTTTCAGGACGAATGTATACATTTTTTCTGACAAGTTATGTCTTATATTTTGTGTGTAGTTTCGTAATGCATCGATTCGAAACATTATAACCTGACTATTTCGGCAAAATGCAGTATTATCAGTTTATTTATTTATTATTTCTTAAGCTATTATATTATGTTAAGAACACGGATATGAAATTATTGTGAAGGTATTTTTATGACTCTTAACTACTTTTGCTTTTAAAACTTCCAACTTGGGTTCAAGAAAAATCTACTTCAGCTGATACACCAGGAATCGACAGTGAAATCATTATTATTTTATAATCTCGCTAAAGGGGGCGTAGATGCTGTAGAGGAACTAGAAGTCTATGCTCTGTATCTAAAATAACTTGTAGATGGTATATAGCTATATTTTATTCAATGATGAATATTGCTGGCTTAAAAATCACACTAGGTATATTTCGTACCAACGTAGAGAATTCCTTGCCCAGACCAGTTCTTCTGAAGAAACTGGTCTTGGAACTCATGAGCCCTTTTCTCTTAACCTGTTCTTCAGTTCCAAATTTCTTCTTAGAGCCTGGAGGGTCTGTGGGGAAAATTACAAAGACTGAAGTAGTGAAAAATCAGCAACCTGTCAAGTGGGATTTGTTTGCTGTGACTCAGGAGAAAAATAGATGCATTAAGAAATTGTACAACAAATGAAAAAAAAAAAAAAAAAAAACTAGTTTGCAACTAACTGCTCCCATGTCAGCACACTCTGTTTAGAAAAAGAGTAATTTTATGTACTGTTGCTGTTTCTAGGCTTATATTTATGTTTTACGTTATATTTATGATTTATGTTATTTATGAACGTTACATGTTCAAAATAACAAGTTAACAACTCAATTCTGTTGAGTAAATTTTCATAATATAGGCGTATTTACTCTGTGCTGATCAGTCACTCTTTGCTGTGCACTCCTATATCAGAAGCCTTAATTCTGATGCGTTTCATATTTGCTCATATAAGGAGAGGAGGGTATTATGGAATAACTAAAGCGCTCTAGCCTGCGCAGCCACAGACCAGAGGGTTCCTATCTCTTTTGACTCGGTATCTGATAATATGACCGAGTCCCATAGCCAATAATTATTTAAGTACATTAATAATTTACAATAATTAACATTTAATACTAATAACAGTTTAGGATTATTTATTAATTATGACTTGCATGCAGAGTAATAAACTACATTTTGTATATTTAATATAAAAAGTAGATGCAAGTTTACAATAAATTTACAAACCCATGTAGAGATAGGTGTAACAGTTTCTTAGTTAATAAAATAAATAAAAGTTTAAAAGAACTATGAGGGAATCATAACATAATATATTAGTTAAAACATGAGGGAATAAAAATCGCAATAAAATGTTGCCCAGTTAGAGCCTATAAAATTCTTTATATTTATCTTTAGAAAATTTTGTTGTTATTTTATTTAAATAATAATATAATTTATTTTTTCTAATTATTTCATTTATCATTTTGTTCTGGATGCATTTGCCATATTCAACTCTTAATAATAAAGTATTTTCGCATTCCTATATACTATGTTCAGGGTTACCTACCTGTCCACATGCACATAAATTACTGTCTCTTTGACCGAACCGATGTAAGTACTCGGGGTACGGACCATGACCTGACAAATAATGGAGTAGACTATGTGTTGGCTGTAAATATCTCATTAACAATCTTTCCTTTATATCGGGTAAACACGAGTAAGTCCGCCTACCTTTTTCACTGGTATCCCATTCATCCTGCCAGGTTTCTATTATTTTTTCATTTAATTCTAATTCATCTTCGATCCTAAACCCCGCTAATTGAGAGGCTCTGAAATTGTTGCCTTTACGTAGCCAGTAACACGCAGCTCTTTTTCTTATCTCTAGGTCTATTGGTAAAACACCTAAAATAACGAGCAGGGCATCAGTAGAAGCGGCGGAAAATGCTCCTGTTAGTCTAATTAGAGCTTTCCTCTGCACACTTCTTAATAGTGTTTTACAACCTGATTTCGACTCTGTTTGCTGCTGCTATCATGTGGGAGTACCATGAAGTAGTCAAGAAAGTCTCCCATGATGCACTGCAGAATGAGTTCTCTTCACATGCAAACATGGGCTGCACTGCTTGTTGTCATTCTACTCGCTACAGAATAAAGTGTGTTTTGTGATATCCAAAAGTTTCTGCAGACAAATGTTGTAGGATTTTAAGCCACTAGTACGCATGTGAGTTGAACACTGATGATAAGCGTAAAGTACACTAAAAGAATTGCAGTTTGTTATATTGTGGTCAGTTTTTATCTGACAATGTGTTGTCCATTACCTTAAAGGTTCGTTGTCCGCCGTGTCGGGTATTACGGAAGACCACGTATTCTTAATTTTGGACGTAAGAGTATAATGTTCCATATAACCGTACATAATGTACTGAATAGAAATAATACTCATTTTAGTTTTGAGTATATTAGTAACTAAACAATTATTAATTACATGAATATAAATATATCCCAATTTAAATCCAAAGTTAATTTAAAAATGAAATTCATTGAAATGCAGACAATACATATATTTTATGTTATTCTGGAGTAGTCTATTGTCTAGGCCTATAAACATTTGTTTATGGTTTTGGTCTATTTTAAGCCAATCTTGTTTTATATTTTATGAAATCGAAATAGTTTTGCAATGTTTTAAACCACCTATCCGTAATACCCGACTATTTCATATTAACCTCAATTTGTAACAATGTTATAAATACATTGTTTTTATAACAAAATGAATAGCAGCTTGTTTACAAGTGAGAGTTCGTGAGAATTAGTTATAACATGTGGGACTCATGATGATTTGGCGATTTTTATATAAACACCATTCAAGTTATTTTTAGAAATGTAAATGGTATTCCATAATTCCTACTTTCATATAATGTATTTTATTCTTCATTTCAATTTTATTTTTTAGTCTATAACTACTAAGCTTGCTTGCACATAAAATTTTGAAAAGGACTCAAAGTGTCAATTTTTCTTATAAAACATTTTTATTGTAATTTATATCCTGAATGTAAGTCACGTCGGACGATGTATGAAATGGTGAAATGATGCTCAAATGAGTCCAGGGTTCAGAAAGCTTACATTAACATTCATCTTTGAGGATAAGGGAAGACTCTGGAAATAAAACCGCATGAAAATAACTCACTCTTACCGAAATTCGAGCTCAAGACCTCTCGTAGTCCGCGAGGTAAACGTGCTATCACCTAAGCTATAAACTAAAGCTGTGTGCCACGTGTATAGTACTATACCGGTCGCCAATCTAGAAAGTGATTGACATTTCGTACGGAGAGGGCGACGTTGCCGCTTATTGCTGCCACGTGGAGAGCGCCATAGGATTACGCGTGCGAAGGTGATTCAGTTGCGACTGCAATGGGCATTTTATTATTATTGTTTATTTTTATTACTATTAATTATTTATAATACTATACACAAAGACAATAGAAAAGTCGTGGATCTACATGCGAACGCTAGAACATGCAAGAACACATCAATGTAAAGATCATCGTAACAAAAGAGGCATACCTGTGACATTTTGATGCTTATTGAAGTGGGAAACTGCCGCTTACATAATTTTTCCGGGAGTTTCTAATTCATACCCCAATTTCTAACTTTCTTCTTTAAAATACCTTTCTTTCCCAATCTTAACCTTAATGCCCTTACTGATACCTACAGCACGCGAAGTCCTCTCAAGCACTTAGAGAATGGAATACTAGACTCCCCTTTCAATTTCTCCTCATCGAAGTATTCTCTCACAGAGCATATTATTTCCCATGTATGTCCTTTAATTGGAATACCTTTACCAAATACAGTTTTATTTGTTTCCGAGCTCGTTGAGGTTTTCGCTTGTCACTATATTTTGACATAATTAAACATTCATTTAACACCATTGCAAATGATCACAACACACGCACAGATACACGGACTCAGGCACACGTAAACCAAGGCAAATTGCCACAAATAAAATGCAAAGTAACTTGCCAGTACAGGATCTCTAACTGTTACATACGTCATGGTATTCTGTTTATGCAGCGTTATCGTCAAGAGAAACAAACACCAAGGTATTATGATTACTGCAGCGTTTACTTAACTCGCTTGCTCGCAAGTCATGCTAAGCACGTGTTAGAATATCGGCAACCAAGGTTTAGCGTCTAACATTGTCAAGGAAACGTCTCGACTCTAACTGGCCGTTTTAATCGTTACTATGACAACCGTTATGACGTACTCATCCCCTCCCATTTATTTACACCCTTATTCCATGTGGTTACTGTCAATCACATTCTAGTTTGGCGACCAGTATAGCATAGAGAATAACAAAAAGCATAATAGGCTTATAACATTGCAGTAAGAACATAAAGATGTATTTGTTGACTTACTGTCAAAGCCTTACACTTCATTTATTATTTACATCTCAAGTTTTCAATTGTCAAAATAAGCTTGCATTGTTTCATATGTGAAAAGAAAGGTGCACATGAATACATGTTTAATTTGTTTTGTAATATATATTTTACACTTGCAAACAGAATAATATTACAGAAATCCCGAGGATTGTCTGTGGAAATAAAAAACTTGCCACCTCTTTAACTTTTCAGGAATGAAAATGTGAAAGAAACACAGCATGACTATATTATAGTGTCAAAAAACAGATTTACTTGTTGATACATGAATAATGCGTTCTGATAACTAAAGTACGTGCTACCGGAATATTCACAGAAGTCACAGGGGTTATCTACGTGAGTAAGCAACTAACAATGAGGCCAACCGTGTAAGTTCTCAGGTAAAATGGGAAGAGAGGGATGAAAAAGGCATAAGCGAAAGTCTTTTAAGAGCCTCACTATACGATGAATCTCAAATTGCTTCAGGAAAGGGGGGGGGGTAAGAAGACTGAATAGCTATTTATCCATTTCAGAAAAGTTTAAATATTGTAAAATTCAGAACAATATTTCAACATGATTTAGCAGTTATATAAAAGGCACAGTTTTTTTTTTTTTTTTTTGGAAATTAATTATTCTTTCACACTGGCCGTGTGTAGGCTAAATTGTGGAAACGTAGAGTCAGTCTGAAAAATTCAATGCCATAGCCGGGATTTGAACCACGGATCTTCTGGTTTCCGTCCAGCCGCACTACCATTGTGCTACTATGGCCAACGTGCCGATATGACATTAAATTCTCCAACTGACTCGTATTTTCCCGGTAAACCACTTAGGAGTTCTCATAAACACATGAGACAAATACCTTAATGGCGACTTACTACATGTAAGTACTTTAAGGCCCGGGCTTTATAGTTAACCACTATTAGGTTAATTAATGGAAATTAATTATTCTTTCACACTGGCCGTGTGTAGGCTAAATTGTGGAAACGTAGAGTCAGTCTGAAAAATTCAATGCCATAGCCGGGATTTGAACCACGGATCTTCTTTGTTTGTAATTTACGTCCTCTAACGTTAATTCATATCGGACGGTGAATGAATTGGGTGAAATGATGCTCAAATGAGTCCAGGGTCCATAGAGCTTAGAGTTACCCGACATTCGCCTTGAAGGATAAGGGAAAATCCCGGAAAAAGCCTTATCCATGTAACTCACTCTAACCGAGAATCGAACTCGGGACCTTTTGAACGTGAGGCAGACACGCTACCATCTGCGCTACCGAGGCGGGCAGGCACTGAGAAAGAAGAGGACTTCAGAATCTCCATACAATAAATGTCTTAAACATGTAGCATTTTTATTAAAACGTTTATTTTAAAAAATGTTAGGCCATTGTTGAGAAAATCAAAATATTTGGATTTTCTGTTGTTGCAATTTACGTCCTCCAACGTTAAGTCATATCGGACGATGAATGAAATGGGTGAAATGATGCTCAAATGAGTCCGGAGTCCATGGAGCTTAGAGTTACCCGACATTCGTCTATCAGGATAAGAGAAAACCCCGGGAAAAAACTTATCCAGGTAACTCACCATGACCGAGATTCAAACTCGGGACCTTTTGAACGTGAGGCAGACACGTTACTATCTACGCTACCAAGGCGGGCTGCGGCTGCGCTTTTCACACATTTGCATACATGGAACATTTTCTAAAAATAACTTTTAGATTAAGGGCCTCAAAACATGCATTTCATAGTAAATCTCGATACAGAATTTTTGAGTGGAATGCAATATTTCTTCTACTTACTATACATAGTAGAGGAAGAAAAAATACTACAAATATTCTAAGACGCTTTATTAAGAGTACATTTTACTTTACTATCAAGCATATACGCAAAGTGAAACTAATCTAAGTTACAATGTAGTAGTTAGGCTTTAAGTTTTATATAATAAGAAGGGGTTATGTTCTTTTATTAAACTATTTTCTCAGAAAGGCCATTGAGAATATTTAAATACGTTAAAATTAGAAATATTTACACAAAACACCAGGCACGAGTTAACTCTTAAGGATTTGCTACGTTTTATGTAAAAGAAATCTTACGTTCAAAAAGAATAAATACTGTACTTTGGTTTGTAAACGCAGATTTCAAATATATTTACGGCTTATCACAGGAAAGGAAACAGGTATAAACGCTTGTTCCGAAACTGTTTTATACAAATAATTAAAAAATTCAGAGGTTGCCAGGATGAATTCGTCTGTAACAACTGAACACCGCTGCAGCAGCATGAATCCTCCGTTGCCGAGAGTGCATTGTCCGCCTCTTTAGCTCAGTGGCAGAGCACTGGTCTCGTAAACCAGGGGTCGTGAGTTCAAACCTCACAGGAGGCATGTAGTTTTTACTTTCTTTACAGTTTACCTATAGCAGGGCGAGAGGGTGTAGCATTACCCCCAAAAGATCCAAATTAAGATTTCACAGGAAATACACGTTTTGAAGTCCACAGTAGCACGGTAAGCACAATTTCATGTGTATATGTATGTATTTGTTTTTAGTTTATTGAACATTAACTGCATGCCCAATTACAAGGTAATATTGCATGCATTACATTAGTCTAATACATTTTGAATTATAACTATGCTGTTATTTTATTTTACATTAGCTTATATCAATATTAAGATTAACATGTTCAAGTCAAGTCCATTTACGTTATTGTGCTTTACAAGTTAATTGAGTGAATTTACGAGGGTTGTTCAATAAAGAATGATCACAATTCTTTTTCACAACGTACCTTTACTCATCCTCATCATTTTGATGCTCCTTTTCAAAATAGTCTCCCCTGAATGCGATACACCTGTCCCAGCGTTTCTGCTAGTCTTCAAAGACACTCTTGAAACCAAGAAATCGCCTCTACAGCCTGCACCACTGCTTCTGATGATGGATAATGCCTCCCACGAAGGCGTTTCTTCAAGTTAGGGAATAGAAAAATGTCACATGGGTCTAAATCCGGACTATAGGGAGGGTGAGGGAAGCACTTCACGTTGATTTTTGCAAGATATTCAGCAACAACATTGGCAATATGCAGCCGCGCATTATCGTAGTACAGTATCCAACCTGTTTCATGGAAATTTGGACTTTTGCGCCTAATATGGCCTTGTAATGTTTTCAGGACATCCCTGCAGTATTGTCCAGTTACTGATGTGCGTGCAGGTACAACATGGTGATAAACCATTCCATGAATATCAAAGAATGTGATGACTATAACTTTCCCAGCAGAAGCAACCACTTTTGCTTTTTTGGGGGTTGGTGATGAAGGAAATTTCCACAGCGAGCTTTGCTGTTTGCTCTCAGGGCCCAAATGATGTAGCCAAGTTGCATTAGCAGTGATTACGTTTGAAAGAAACTCCGCATTGTCCACTAACATCAACTTTAACTGCATGTTACCTCCATTGCAGCGGTAGGCGATACTGAACATATCTGAACTTGCCTGGTTCTCACAGGCGGGAACCAGGAGTGACAACAATGAAACTACTACGGCGTGTTTGTTTCACATTAAGCTAACAGAATATAATAAGATTGAATTTTAGTGCGAAAAATTATGACCGTAAAAAATTATGATAATTCTTTATTGAAAAGCCCTCGTATTTACAAAATGATTTCAAATGTTTATTTATAGGTTTTGATTTGTCACTGGCCACTTTCCTCCATTCTTATGTACATCTTCAATTAACTTATCTCTATGATGCCTGGTGTCCCTATATTCATAAATAATTTGGTTTACTTCTGTAGTAGGTTATTGCATTACATTGTGGATTATCTATGAGGTGAAACCTATGTAACTAGGCTTTAGTTTTTCCATGCCCTGAAGCCATTTCAGTGAAGGTCACTGTTAATGGTAGTTGTTTCTTATGGCAATCCATTCATGCATGTACATACAGGTATGTTTTCTGAACAAATGACTCGAGAATGAGTATCAATTCGCGTAGTTAAGCCGGTGTAAGTAAAAATGTATTATTTTTGTCAAAAATGTTTTAAACGATTTTGTTCAAAGTACCGCGTATTTTAAAGTATAGTCGATGATGTATTTACACAATTAAAGGACATATTACTAAATTCCTTTGATTATAAGCTGTGAAGTTCTCATTTTCATTGAATATTTTATAATATTACTGAATTTTAAATAGTATAAAATTATATACCATAGATGCAGCCCGCCTCGGTAGCGTAGATAATAGCATGTCTGCCTCACGTTCAAGAGGTCCCGAGTTCGAATCTCGTTTAGGGTGAGTTACCTAGATAAGGTTTTTACAGGGTTTTCCCTTATCCTTCAAGACGAATGTCGGGTAACTCTAAGCTCCTTGGACCTTGGACTCATTTGAGCATCATTTCAACCAATTCATTCACCGTCCGATATAACTTTAACGTTGGGGCGGACGTAAATTACAAAAAAAAAAAAAAAAAAAAAAAACAACATAGATGCACAATAAAATTATATTAAAACGGAAAATATAGATATGGATATTTATTAAGAAAAGATGGAAGACAGAAAGAGCGAAGAGGTAGAATAAAATTCTTATTTTGAATAAAGAAAGGTTTTATAGCGACAATTATTACAATATTTATTACTTAAATACCCACTTTTGTAGGGCGGGTGTTAGCATGCCTATCTCAGGTTCAAGAGGTCCAAGTTATAAGGTGGTTTCCGGGATTTTCGCTTATGCTGAAAGATGAATGTCTGCTGTCTCTAAGCTCTGTGGACCCTGGGCTTATTTGAGCATCATTTCACCCATTTCATTCATCGTCAGATATGACAACATTGGAGGACGGACGTTAATTTAAAAAAGTTGCTTAGATATATTTTAAAGAATTGCCTGAGCTGATACTATTTAACATCCGTTATTATTTCATACGACATCAGTGGTTGACATGCTAATGAATGAAATTAAATGATAATTGGGAAAGAAAATTTAGAAAGTCTAGGTTTAGGGTACATCTCCAGTATTCGCTAGCTATAGTACTCAGGAAAAATTGAACAAAAGTCGCAATTAAGAACAATAGTCCTGGGGAGATTAAGTAATCGCGTTCATGACTTAATGAACTTGACTATTCGTATACCCACCTTTAAGATGTATCATAAACGATTTAACAGCGGAACACACACACAAACACACACACACACACACACTCAAAACTCTCTTGAGACATTCAATCTTTAAAATTATACACAAATATTATGATGAGCAAACTAAACATATAATTAGTGAACCTTTAAGTAACACCTCGCTCTTAGTAAAATTCCTAATTAAGTTGGGGACATATAATTAATTATTTATTAATTAGGGCTAAATAGAAATTAAAAGATTAATTAACCCCTGCGGGTAATGTCGTAAATAGTAATATATATAGAAAGGATTCCAGCAAAGAATTCCATTTACAGATGCCATATTGTCTTCTAAATATCTTTCAACGCTAGATAACTTTTCCATCTTCCATGAAGTTCTTAAACTCTCATGCCCGCGGGTAATGTCGTAAATAGTAATATATATAGAAAGGATTCCAGCAAAGAATTCCATTTACAGATGCCATATTGTCTTCTAAATATCTTTCAACGCTAGATAACTTTTCCATCTTCCATGAAGTTCTTAAACTCTCATGCCCGATTTCACCAACAGATGTTAAAATCGACGTTAACAAATGTAACGTAACAATTGTCACAGCGCTAACACTAATGTTAAATTTCTTGCATTTCACCAACCTGTTTTCTGAGAATGTTAATAAACCTGTGTTAACGCCAAGAAACTTGTAAATATCACAGCTATAGAAGGCAATGAATGAATTGTATTATTTTCTGAACGTACTGCGATGCGCTTTTGCTTTCATTTTCGTCTGCACAAGCGGATGAACAAAATCATAAATAAATCCGTGAGACAAATTTCTCATCGATGGAGAAAGACTTGTTAATTGAATTGGTGACGAAGTGTAAGGATATCGTGGGAAATAAGAGGACGGATGCGGTGAATGTAAAAGAGAAAGATGTCTTGGGGAAAATATTGGAAACGAATTTAATTCAAATGCATGTGTCACTACTACGAGCACCAAACAACTTGTCAGTATTACGTAAATTTAAAACGAGGCGCGAAGGACAAGTGCTTCAAACGTTTCAAGACGGGAGGTGGACAGTGTATTATCCACATAATTCAGTGAATTATAAAATCTCAAAGTTGAAGCAATGGC
Organism: Mantis religiosa; assembly: GCA_030765055.1. Taxonomy (NCBI): domain Eukaryota; kingdom Metazoa; phylum Arthropoda; class Insecta; order Mantodea; family Mantidae; genus Mantis; species Mantis religiosa. The sequence continues at coordinate 124,027,750 of CM060947.1, forward strand.
GAGATCGCCATATTCCTTTCGATGCATGTTCTAACTCAGTATTACGTAAATTTAAAACGAGGAGCGAAGAAGGACAAGTGACTTGAACGTTTCAAGACGGGAGGTGGACAATGTATTATCCACATAATTCAGTGAATTATAAAATCACAAGGTTATTAATACTTGAAGCAAAGGTGAGATTGCCATATTCCTTTCGATGCATGTTCTAACCTCTCTTGTACTTCCGCAGTAACCTTCGTAGCAACACGTTTCGACAGTCTAATACCTCCGTAAAAATTTTATTCGGATAGCTCCTCAAAATAATTTCTCCTCTTAGGCCGTACTCTATTACGAATGCCATTTAAACGGTCTTAAATATAGCAAATCGACATCAACAGTTAAGTTCATGCTCACCATCTTGACTATTTACAACTGTTAAGGACTTGACATCAGAAATTTGGCTTGCTAGTTTAACAAGAGATTTAACACGAGTGTTACGCTATCACTTCTTGGTGAAATGCAATTTTTGTTTTAACTATTGCTAGTCTCGTGTTAAGTCTTAACATCTGTTGGTGAAATCTGGCATCACTGTTTCTTGTGGGTCCGCTAGCAGAGTTATTGAAGTTTATCATGAACACTTGGCCCACATTAGGACATATCTTAGCCATTTCACTGAATTTCCTTTCAACGAGTTCCCAAAACCAGTATATTATATAACTTGTTATACAATGTTACTGGAATTTTTGACTACAGGAAAGCAATTATGTTGCTGTAGCTGAGAAAATTAGGATAGTGGGGATTAGTCAATAAGTATACAATTAGCGTAAAGTTCAGATATCTTGATTCAGGTAGTCAATTTCTGAAAGTTAGAACATGATTTCTTAGGATTGAATAACTCACGCAGTAAAACTCTTGTTTCAGATACGAAGTAGGATATTTAAGATTTACCAAAATTATGTACGAAACATGGTAGGAATAATCATGTAGACAGGAATTAAGTTATGAATAGATAGAGTTAGACTGAAGAACTGAAAGCCATGGGCCAGGACTTGAAAATGGATCTCTCAATCTCTGTCCGGTTGCTCTTAATCTTTGAGCCAGCACGGCCTACATACCTGCATAACATTACATTTTCCAACTGACTCGTAAGTTTCCCGGTGATCCACTAGGTTTTCTAATATACAACGAGATACGTACTTGTTGTGGTGCCTTACTATACTGTACGTATTTAAGTCCCTGGCTTTATAGTTAAAACTGACGTCACAAAAGGTGCGTATCTCACTGTGCGTTCTTCATGAGGGGGAGCTTCAGAGAGAGACCTGGAGTAGGGAGGTACCATCGGGATTTGAGGTTACTACTCCAAGTTTTAAAAAGGAAACTGACGGCGCTGGGTCTTTTATTAATCCCTTGAGCTGTGGAGGATCTGTTGCAAGAGCTTAGTCTATTATCATTCCCATTTACCTAGTTATCAGCTCTTGTATTGCTTTAGACACTATTGGAGATCAAAACTGAAGCCAACCGGCGTGGTGAATCTTAAAATAATACATTACAAAACGCAAAGTGAACAACAATCTAATCAATAAATACTTCTCATGAAGGACCGTTGCATCATAATATCTAATACCTATTACATAGGTTGTACAACGAAGGACACCTCGTGCATTTAGACCAAGGGTGGGAAGGAAGGCACTGTAAGTGTGAATTTACCCTCCATCTTGTCTCCACTACTTTCTAGACACAACTAGACAACCAACCAAACCGTTATAGTCACGTGCGTCATGTCATTGCAGTGTTGAACTGTATGTGCAGCATGAGCACACAACGAAAGTTTGTTCGGAACTGGGAGAACGAATATCTTTGTTCTTCATGATCGTAAAGTACAGGGTTTGATATGTCCTACTAATATTGAATACACTTCGAGCCACTCCTTAAGAAGATATTCAATGCGCCTCATATTGAAGCCTATAGCGAAGATAAAATGCTAGGCGTTATTCAGCGAGCAGTACTCTGTGTGACAACAGCCACTTTGATAAAATTGTGTATTTTTGTTTGTTAAAAGTGCATACACTGCGACACAGCATGTTTTCTAAACATTTTGACAATCTGAGACTTGAAATATTTGGATTTACCACACTACCGCCAGGTAAGGAGATAAGCAGAGGCAAAATTTTGCAAGGAATGTTGGAGCTGCTTAATAGCTAAGGGATAATACCGAAATTAAGGTTTGCCAGAAGAAAAGAATCATGATGGATGTCAAAGGAATGTTGGTTCTTTGTTACGACAAGGGCAAGGCCAGTTGAGTTGGGGGGAAAGTTGTTATAACAAAAGCAATGTAAGAAACAGTGTTCTTAGCAGTTTTCTAAAGGGGCTCACTTGACTTGTATGAATAGGAAATTCTTTGGATCATTCAGAATGACATGACAAAACAGCAACAAAGGGATTTTGGTTGAATGAAGAGGGCTTTCAGTAAGTGAAAGTGATACACCCACACGCGCAGCTGTGGTCATTCGAAGAGTACTCCGTGGCTTGCAAGCGATGAGAACATTCTTCGGCGTGAGGCCGATTAGAGCGGTCCGAGGCGTGAAGCCTATTAGGGCAGTCCTCTGGTTCTGTCTTGAATATTTGTCGGTTCATATATATATATATATATATATATATATATGAGGAACGAATGAAGTTTATCGAGTAATAAACATTCTGCTGTCAGTAACTCTAAACAGAGATTGATAACCCTCCGTCGGCAACTTTCATTTCGATGTTTTAAAAGAAGAAGCAGTAAATAAATAAGTTGGAAACGGGCATTTCAGTGTCATTAAATATCCTTCTCACACACATCCACGCATACCCTGAGAGAAACCTCATTGCTCGCCAACTTATTTGCTCGCCATTATATAATTGCTTCAGGGACTGCAGTTCCGGGACTTAAAGATGAAAATTTTATTTGTGATCTGGCTTTCCTTACTCATTGAACTTTTCATCCCAATGAACTTAATCTTAGTTTATAAAGTACACCCAACATACTTATACATTTAACCAGATTGTGTGAAAGCATTTATGGAGAAATTTAAAAACTGGGAAAGCGAAATAGAATAGGACGAACTACTCCATATTACATCTCTTTAAAAACTGTTGCAAAAGGGTTGCTGCATAATACGAAACAAAAATAAATGACTGTGTTAGAGGAACCATTAGAAGTATTCTGAACTTAATTCGTAGACGTGCAGTAGCGTTTCGGCTGAACATCTGCGCCGAGTGTCCCTCGGCGTTGTCCTAGCCTTACCCAGTTTGCCACCGCGGAGTTTACTCTCTGTCTGGCTCGTTGGGATTTCTGAGGGGTCCCCCTTCCGGGCTATGTTGGCGCTCTTGGATTGGCTGGCTAGATGAGCCTGGGTGGGACGGTTCGAGACGAGCTTGAGGTGGGGGAGTGTGTGTATACCGAGAGAGGATAGAGGTGCTCTTTGCTGGTGCCTGGTGGACCTGGAATATTTTATCACCTTGTGAGCCTGGGTAAGTTGCGAGTTCCTTTAATTTCTTCCTTGATGGGCTTTTCAGTAGTATTATTTTCAATCATTATTGCCACGCTTTCCTTATCGTGGTTTTCCTCCGTTTATAGTACATACTCGGTTGATTTAGCACTCAAACTTGTTCCTGTTCTGGTTCCACACGTATTTGTGCATACATTTAACTGTATTTTGGATATCGAATTCTTGGGGTTCGCTGTGAATTATTCAGTTAATAAGGGGGAAAGGCAATTCAGAGATCTTTTAGTTTCAAAGTGTATATGCAGTGATATAATTGTGATATAGTTAGGTTTTATATTACATTTTTATATTGTACTTTTTTATATAGAATATGATAGAATGTTATGTAGAATTTGTATATAATCACGTTTTGTTTGGTTTGTTGTTGCAATTATTGGCTTAGTGCAATTACTACTTTTGCACATTACTATTTTTATTAAGGACATTCCGCCATCTCATGTTCGTAAGCTGCACATTCGCTATAAGGTCTGCCCCATTTGATTTGCTATAGCAGTGATGTATTTTTGTTTACTCATTCCTGAATTCTGGCTGTTACATTAATTAATTCTGTAAATTATTTTCTATTTATCAGTTTTTACAGGGGTTGATGTATATAGTGTATTTATATTGAAGTGTTCATCTTCTTGTCTCATTAGTTTGCTTGTTACATCTCTAAGGTTTTATTTCCTTCTGTATTTAGTATATGTAAGTTTGCAAAAGAAGTAACAGCCAAAAAGAAAAAGACTGAAGTTAATTATGAATGGTAGGTTCATGATGTTGGCCAAGTTCAATAAGTACTTATTGCACCAGGAAACTGGTTGTCCTAGCAATTAAACACGTTCTCCAGTGTTCCTTCTTACAGTGAGAAAAACCATTCATTTACTTCCTTATGTTATTTGAGACTGTTTTGCTGTTTGTACAGTCATAAGGGGAAGGGTCCGGCGCATATCTTGATCTTGTTCTACATTTAAATTCATTTTGTTCGTAACCAGATTTTGAAATACCAATATTTAAAAGGAAACCAGCAAAGGTAAATTAAGGGACTATCAGTGTATCTACGCCACTGACTAGCAATGTACATAGCAAACAATTTCAATGCAGTACTTAAACCTTTCACTGCGAGTATTATTAATCAACGCTTCAGGGGTGATCACCTGTGAAGCATTAATTTCAATAAACTTTATAGATACACTGTGACGTTTATTTATGAAAATAGCAGTAGAAGGGAAATATTTAACCCTGCATTACAGCTACTCGATTAAAAAAACAACAACCGGATATTAAACATTTAATTCTATAGAACTGCTTTTCTCAGCTTAAGGTTTGGCTAAGGTCAAAGTATTCGTCTTTCCTAGCCAAACCTGGTGTTCAAAAGTATGAATTTGATTATGTCCCATAAGAGGTACTGTCAACCTAGCACAAGAAGGCAAGCTAGGGTAATGTGTAACGTAATCACCTTTACTGTCCTCACGGTGTTTATGCTCACCTTCCCAGTAGGGCAGAGATGCTAGAGTTGTTTAAAATGACGCAAGAGTGGCAACATAACTCACCCATACATAATACCTATCACTGTAGCTACTGAACAACCATTAGATCTGGCAACCTGGGCGACTCATATGTACTATCATACATTCATTTCCTAGTAAACAGATCCACTACCACAGCAGATAAACAGTGCAAACCCCTCTCCCCTTCATTTGTCTTTTGCCTTCTTGTGGTGTGCAGACAGTATTATCCAAAACGCGAATGGCCACCACAGTGGCACACGTCAGCTGTTTGTCTATGTGCCAGATAGAAACGAAAAGTAAGGGGTGATTATAGGGGCAAAGCATTTTGTACATTGGGTGCTCATCTTGCCAGCCCTGACTTAGACCTACACAGATCCATGTGGCTACCATCCAACTGGAGGAAAGAATGAAACAAGGAAGCCACAGAGGGCCATAGATCACGGGCATATAGCCGAGTGAAAGTCTCCAGTAATTCCAAGCATAAAGACCCGTCCCAATATTGAAAATGTCTAGAGAAAGCGATGAACACCCCCTCGGCTTAGCATCCTCTAGTGTACTCTGGGGTACACCGACACAGCCAAAATTTACGTAACCGAGAAGCACACATGAAAGTTGAGAAGGAAAAGGAGTGAAAGAGAAATAATGGAAAGTATTCACAGTAGACGAAAGTCCAACCCAGTATTTGCCTACCAACCTGGAAAAACTATTGAAAAGTCAAGGTCATGGTGAACAATCGAGTGGGATTGAACATATAAAATCTAATAGTCAAGATTCTAAGAATATGATTAAATTAAAAGCTAAAATTAACTCAGAGTTTTCCTGGCTATGGAACAGCGGCTGCCACTTGTGCCGCAGTTTCATCCTCTTTAACTTGCAAGTTTTAGCTGAATGTGAATTTTCTTGGGAGCAGGTGAGCCTCTCTTGGAGCAAGAAAATTGCTTTTTGGCTTAGCCACCTGATTCTTGGAACTTGCATTTGTTTCGCTGTAATAAGAATGCGACGCGCAGATGGCACTGTAGGTCACAGAGAGACTATTTGTTCTTGTTAATGGGCTTCTTGGCGTTTGTTTCACTTTGCAGAGGAACTGCCGCTTTTGTGTGGCATTCACTCTTGCCCAAAAACAGTTTCACGACCCCAAGAGTACTAAACCCCAAGAATGGAACCTTCAAAACGTTTACAGATTTTGGTGCCTGCTGGTTATTGGGGCTCAGCCAAATCCTTAAGGTAACACACCTGATATTGTTGGAAATAGCACAGCGTGTGAGATATCCTATTGAAATTTGGGCTAATTATAATAAAAATGTTTCTGTTCCATTTTTCAAAATTTTAGCTTGCTTTATTATTGAATTAATAAACTTTCCTCGTGTAAAATGTATAAGAAAAACACTCCAAACGATGCATTTTTAAATATTCTTTTCAAATATTCAGACTTTGCAGTAAAAAAATCATAAAAATCAATGTATTGCGTTTTTATAGCAACACTTAATTGTGTAGAAAAATGTTATATTTTATAATCTTCAAAATCAATGATTTATAAAAAATCAACAAAAAGAAACTGGAATTGCAATATTATTTAAAAAATCTATATGTACATTTTGCTAAAGTTGCTTTGGAAAGTGAACAAGAAAATTATACTACGATTTAAAAATTTATCTTGTGGTGTACTTTTAGTATGGGGAAAATGCTGAAACAAAGTTCAAGAGAAAGTAAACTTTAAGGTTGGTCATGCCTATGAATAAGTTTGCAGCTGTGTAGCGTTGAATTATAAGCTTTAGTTTAAATGTGCCAAGTGGAACAAATGTTTCTCTTTTAAAATTTAGAATTCATTTGTTTTATTATGAACACTTATTTTTTAAAATTTTCCCTAACTTTGAACGAAATTTCACAGACGCATTACAATAAATGACATTATAGGGTATTATAATTACGATTTAATAACCATAAATTCTACATAAATGGTTTTATACTGTATAAAATCGTTATTCATTGAGCTAGCTCAATGGTAGCTCTTATAATTGGAATTTCATGATATTCCCTATAAAGGATATTCCCTGTTATTAGGGAATGGGAATGACATTGCTGCATATATTGTACTTCTAGATATCTTTTAGATATCTTTTAGATATCTTTCTTAGATATCTCTTTGGCGAATTCTGAAATTGATTAGCCTGTCAAAGTCTTTTGGCTGTAAAATAATTATCGGAGTGGTCCAGTAACTCTAAAGATAATTGTGTACACGCCAGTGCCTTTCAACAAATGCTCGGTATCATTGATACACTTTCAATCAATCAAGATCGAACTTAATTGATAGTTTCCTAGTATGAGGTTCAAAAATAGCTTATAATTTTTGATGTAAACGTTCTTCTCATTGCTCCGAACTCACTTCAGCTTGGGCTTATTGTACTTCCTGGATCATTTCATTACTATGCCCTTCTCCTTCATCGAGGAATACAATTTCATAATATATAATTTAGAGTTATTATGGCTCTAAAAGCACTCCCTAAAAAGCAATACAATTCCTGTAAACTAAGGCCATACAGGGGCATAAAACGTTTTTGCCTGTTTTAGTTTCTGTCTTACATAATATTCAGTAGAATTCACTCTGAAATACGCCCATCAAGTTAATTTGTTTTAAACAAGAGCTTATCCCACTAGATAATGAAGCTAATATTTTTTGCCTTACATTTATGTAAGATTTGAGCTCTATTCTTACATGGTTTACTGATAAATAGTTCACCATTTATGTTTCACGGATTTTAGATTAGGCTTTTTGATGTTCTACTTCGTACCAAGTACATTACAGACCCAAGCACTCAGATTAATAATGGGAGTAGTCAAATCAACACATATTACTGCAAAGCAAATTGCTACAAATAACTTGCCAATTAAATATGAAATGGAAAAACAGAATCTCCTAAATGAAAAACTACAAAGGCTCCCCTTTAATACTCACTGGAAGAACTACAAAAGCAGAGAAAGGACCTTAAAAACACAAGAAGGATTTATGCAGAAAGCCTATAACCTACAGAGAATATACAACCTTGAAGACAAACAAAATTGAACATCTCTCACTTCCAATCTGCCCTCTATCACAACCTAACATAAATAGCAGAGTAAACCTTCTGCAAAATATAGAGTCAAAAAGGGATGTAAGTGCAGAAACACTTAAAATGCTAGCTCTAGAAACAATTGAAACTTATTATCCACAATACTCATGGCTATACATATACACAGACGGCTCCCTATTTGACAAAGAAAGCAATGCTGGAGCAGGAATACATAGTAAAATATTCAATTTTTACATCTGTTTGGGCACACTAGCAACCCACTATGATGGAGAATTAGAAGCAATCAACACCTCGTTGAAACAACTCTTCAACCATGTGAACTCTTTCTCTAAAGCAGTGATTCTAAGTGATTATAAATCAGCACTTCAAGCCCTATCCTCACTGTACCCTAACAACAATAGAATACTTGAAATTTACAGTTCATTACGAATACTACAAGGTCTAAAAAAAGAAATACACTTCCAGTGGATTCCACCCCACTGTGGAATTACAGGCAATGAAATAGCAGATTCCTTGGCAAAAAAGGAACCCAAATAAAACAAAGCTGCCAACAAAAAACCTCATTCCACACATCAAAACTACATATAAACAATAGAATCAACTTATTCTGGAGAGAAGAATGCAAAGAAAAAAGTACCAACAAGCAATGGAAAATTCTACAAGGAAGTAAAAATCCCATCGCATACTACCCAAGAAGAAGTACTGTTGCCATCTTCCGACTGACTACTGGCCACGACTGTTTGACAGCTCATCTACACAGGATTAGCATTTTTGAATCCCCGACCTGCACACTGTGTAGGGACCCGAACTTATTGATGGACGATCATCTGTTCCAGTGTAGTGCCCTGACAAAAACAGATGAAGAACTGACTGCACAATTAGTCACACGTTATTGGGAGGCCAGAAGGAAAATGGAAATTCTCCAACTCCATGAGCATTAGCAACCAACCAACTTCGTACCAATTCTTAATAACCTCTCTTACTAAACATTAGGATATTTCTTGATCAGACTCTGGTTCAATAACCTATAACCTGCTCCTCGTCTTCCAAATTCATCACATTTTTCATTTCCCTCTATGGCTATATGATCTGTCACTCAGATGAGTTGACTCCATTCTACAGACGTGTGCTAATTATTAGACTCATTCATGTTTTCTACTTTGCTTCAGTTTAACACTCAAAATAATAGCTATTCACCGTAAGTCCGTAACCTATTTCAATTTGTCTGTAATTCTTTCCCTTGCTATAATATGAGGCGTATTCAATAAAATTTCTCCGCTAGGGGATTTCTTTTTTGTACTTAGTTGTAATGTGGTGGTAGCTCTGAATTAAGAGCAGCCATTTTCTTGTCTGTGTATCCAACTGTTTGGTGACATTGCTTTCATTTGGTAAATTTAGTTACTAAAGATTGTTAATATTTGCCTTTATTGTGTTTTATGGCCCATATATCCTCAGTATTTATTATTAATTGATCTCAAGCCAGGTAACATCGTGTATCTTATCCTTAGCATTCACATTGATTCAAAAGTGAGGTTATGGATAAAACTGCTGACTTATCCCCAAGGGAAGTAGCAGTAACTGAGAGTCCTTTGAAGGAAGCTCGTTATTCACAACGTGAAATAGCTAAGAAATCGCGTATTTCACAAAGATCTATTGTCCTATTAATCAAGCTTTAAAATTCGTTGAGACGTTGACCTCACAAATGGATGGAAAATGCGGGAGGAAAAGAAAGCTATCACCAAGAATTCAAAGAAAACTTGTGCAGCTGGCAAAACAAAACAGAAGAGCAATTCCATTGACCTCAGTAATCAACTAAAGCAGTACGGTACAGAAATATCAACCTCAGTAGTTCGCAGAAGATTATGTAAAGCAGGTTTACCAGCACGCAGGCCGGCTAAACTGACACCTGCAATGGCAAAAAAAAAAAAAAAAAAAAAAAAAAAAATCCAGTGGAATTTTGGAGAAAGGTAAATAGGATGAAAAATGTATATAGCATAAAATAAAAATATGTACATATGAATTTTATGCAAATGAAATAAACAACCTAAACTTTGTTTCTCTCATTGCTGGTTTTGTTATACTATCTTTGAGCAATTTTAAAACTGTTTAATGCTAATAGAGGTTTTTATTGTTTCAGGTAATTTTCTCAGATGAATCCATATTTGAAGTATATGAAGAGAGCAGCTACTATGTGAGAAGTACAGATAAAGATGCACTTTCCCCTCAGCGTGTCGATCAAAGAGTAAAGCACCCAACATCAAAAATGGTTTGGAGCTGTATGTCTGTCATGAACTTGGAAGATTATACATAGTTGTGGGATATATGGAGCAGAAACAGTATAAAAGTGTATTAGAAACAAGACTATTTCCGCAAAGTAAAGAATGGTTTCCAAATAGTGATTTTGTGTCCATGCATGACAGTGCTCCCTGCCATAGAGCAAAATCTGTAACCCAGTTCCTCACAGAAAACAATGTAAAAATAATACCATGGCCAGGGAATAGCCCTGATATAAATCCAGTAGAAAATCTGTGGGGCATTGTTAAACAGAGACTGAAAAAATTGAAAATAAGAACAAAAGTTTAGCTTATTGAGTGCCTGATAAGCATTTGGCACAGAGATGAAGAAATAAAGGAAAGGTGTTCCACCCTCGTAGAGAGCATGCCTAAACCAACACCAACTCCAATACTCAGACCATAATACAGATTCCAAGATGGCGCCCGTCGAAGCCCAGCGACTCTGGTTACGCAGAATAGGAAACTATACACAATGGACATAATATAATCCATATTACAGAGCAGCGAGGTAACTCCTAAGCATTTATCACTTTATACTTTCAACTAAAATGTGCAATAACATAAATAAAGAGCATCATGGCAAATTCTAAGAGCTTATAACATTATATAGTAGCACGACCAGTACTATGCATTTTCCACCTTATACTTCCATTCAAAATTTAATTTATAAGGCATGACAACTCATAAGCATTAAACACTTCAAACTTTATCTTATTGGACTGTATCATCCTATCGTCTGTAGCAGGTACTAAAGTTTCTTTTACATTGTTTACATGGTAACCTTTTCTGGCAAGGACATACTGCTTATACTATAATATTTAAGAGAACTCACCAGATTGTCCAGTTTACTCCAATTGTCACGTTTGAAGGTGTCAAGTTCCCTCACACTGCAAGAGCCATTTAAAATTTCCCAATCGTAGGCTCATAATATTCCTTCTAGGTTATGAAATACTTCGAAACTTATTAAGTGAAGGAACATCAGTGAAGCTGGGATCCTGAATGTTATTGAAAAGAACGTAACTAATCGTCTTTAATAATGCCTATCAATGGGTTAAAATCTCCTCACCACTTTGGTTTTTAAGGACTCAAAACTGTCAATAACATCTTGTGCACACCAAATATTAAAATTATCTTCACTCTCTGTAAAATGTCTTGGATGCATTCTTCAGGATTTTGTATTTTCTGGTTGAGCTTTAATGTGTGATAGGATGGCTGATTCTTAAAAATCGTGGGGTAGGGATCATCTATTGGTTCACCATCATTTACAGGAAATATGTCTTCCTTAACCTCAAAGCACTGTTCAAAATGATTAATACAAACTACAGTTTTGTCATTTCTTTAAAATCTTTACGATGTATGATCCTGATCCACTTATCCCATTACGATTTTTCCTTCGCAAATTTAAATGTCGTGTGAGGTGCACTACCATAATTAGATTGCAGCTGGGAACACAACAACGATGCATTTCGACAATACTTCACAGTATATATTTAGGTAAACGTTATCACTTTATGTTAAATACTCAACTATAAACTAACTCGTTAGTCACTAATTGCCACTGTAATATGAATTACATTAATTCTTCAAACACACAATCAAAGTAAACAAACACACACTTTACTCTGTAGATATAACCACAACATAACAAGCTGGGCCACGAGCGCCGCCATTTTTTCCTACAATCGATTCTCGTATTATGGTCTGAGTATTGGAGTTGGTGTTGCCTAAACGCATCAAAATGGTAATAAGGCCAGAGAAATGCACACAAAATACTAACAGTTAAAAAGTATGTTTTAATATCATTTTTGTTAAATAAATAGAAAATAAACGGCATATGTTGAAAATGTCACCATCGATTCTAATAATTTGCACACGTCTGTAATCTGTGAAGCTTGTGAGCATATTTAGATGGTATGAAAACAGTCCTGATGTTACCTTATGACTTAGAGCCTTAAGTGCAGCCTTGCTATCTGAGAAGACAAGAATCTGTTTACCTGTGTAATCTTTCCTTTTGCTTTCGTGTGTGCATTAATAATGGAATAGTGCTCACTTTGTAAAACAATAGCATATTTAAGCAAGAGACGAAAAAAAAACTAATGAAGCGGTACAAAATCCAGCGCAGCAAGATACAAAAAAAAGTGGGGAGGGAGTGGAGTGAGATCAGTTTTCAGAGTTTTGCATGGAACGAAATTACGAGAGTGAACAAACAAGGAACGATGAAAAAATTGCAGGTATCGCACTGTAATTACTTCAGTAATTACAAAAAAGCATCGTTCTCTTATAGTAATTATATAATTGAATTCCCTCTTGTTTATAATTTTTCTAAGGTATACCAACATAATTATCATGGCAACAAGATCATGAGTTTGAAAGTATAATTAAACTGCGGAACAAATATTAGTACTCTTTGTACTGGATGCAAATTTAAACTATTGCACCTACTATTTGTTCCTACATTTATTTAATAACAAAGCCTACACAATTTTTATATAGTACAGAAGCGCTTAACACCGACAGAGAAAGATATAGAGCCGAAAAAGATGAATACAAGGGCTCTCCACTGTCATGGCTGGTTAAACCTTTTGAGGGGGGGGGGGAACATGATCTACAGCCGTGTGGTAAGGATAGAGAAAATAATCGTTTCATTTTTTGTTTGTTAATTTAAAATATTATCCTACTAATCTCTGATTTATTCTCAAAAGAGTTTGTGCAATTATTTAGGTTAGTGAACTTGATTACAATAGTCACTGGAAGTATAGCAAAATTACTTTTCAAAGACTATTATCTTTGCAAAAGTTACAGGCATATGAAGGCGGACCATACTGCAGACTCCGGCGAATCCTAAACTTGCCCCTCCTACCAGCGCTGCCAAATGTAGTACACGCATCTCATGTGCCTGAACTGAGAACTTCACCTTCTCTAATTACGCTCGGATAAATATTTGAAAATGACAGGTGCCAATCTTATAATAAGAAATAATTTTATTTTCTGATCATGAAAAATCCTGTCTCTACGATACTTAGAACGTGAGCGATGCACGTTTAACCATCATCTCATGGTTATAGTTACCCAACATGCATCCATTCAACACAGATAAGCCTGAAAAAACAACACCATTCCTTCTTCAAAACACTAATCTCAAGTATAAATGTGTGTGTAGTGTTTAACGCCCGCTTTTACTACATATGGCACCGCAGGCGGTGACACTGATGATACATGAGATGAAGATGGAGCACCGGTGGAATGAGATGGCAGGGGAAACCGGAGGTCCCGGAGAAAACCCGCCCTAGCGCCGTTTTGTCCACTACAAATCTCACTTTGCGGTCGCCTGGGATCGAACCCGGGCCGCCTTGGTGAGAGCCAAGCGGTCTAACCACTGAGCCACGGCGCGGCCAAGTATAAATTAACAGTGCACCAACTATGAAAATAAAGTCACGCAGTTTGAAACACACTGAGTTAATGTTCAGTTCGTTTTCAGAGAGGTGGTGTGTTATTTTGTTAATGTGAACGACATCGTAAAGTCGTCTGTCGAACTCTTGCTGAAGTACTGTTAATGTCACGTTAAATTATTATTACACATATCTTTTTTCCGGTGTTTGTGATTCGAGTGCGTGAACATATCGCTCGAAGCTGGAACAAGTGATTTTTCGATCAACATCGTGAAGTGATTCATTCTCAGGGCAGAAAGGTTATATTTATTGTGAATAAGTTTTTATGAAAGCTCTCCATCCAGAATATATGGCAAATGTAGAGTTGTTAGATACCCACACACATCACACACATCCTAGGTCATGTCTTACAAGCGGATCAAATTGTATTATACGAGGGCTGTTCAATAAAGAATGATCATAATTTTTTTACGGTCATAATTTTTCGCAATAAAATACAATCTTATTATTTTCTGTTAGCTTAATGTGAAACAGACACACCGTAGTAGTTTCATTGTTGGTACTTCTGGTTCCCGCCTGTGAGAACCAGGCAAATTCAGACATGTTCAGTATCGCCTACCGCTACAATGTAGGTAACACCCGAGGAACAATATGCCGCTTTGAAATTCTGCTTTCGTCTCAACAAATCTTTTTGAGGCCTATACAACGTTACAGGAGGCCCATGGAGAATCTCTTCTTCCCTACAGCACAGCTCGAAGATGGTTTAAAATGTTTAAAGACGGGAGACAATCAATTTCAAAGGAAGGTGGACCCGGTGCTTCAGTTACTGTACTTACGGAAGAAAACATCAACACCGCTGCTGTCATTGTAGGAGAGGATCGACGAATTAGCTTAAGGTTACTTTCTGATATACTGAACATTTCATTGGGTGCCACCAACACATTGGTGACAGAAACATTACACATGAGACGTATTTGTGCGCTATGTGTTCCAAGACTCTTGATTCCCGAACAAAAGGACATTCGCATGCAGGTCTACATGCAGTTAAAGTTGATGCTAGAGGAAGATCCAGAGTTTATTTCAAACGTAATCACTGCTGATGCAACTTGGCTACATCATTTTGGTCCAGAGAGCAAACGGCAAAGCTCAATGTGGAAATCTCCTTCATTAACAACCCCCAAAAAGCAAAAGTGGCATGGTCATCTCATTCTTTGATATTCATGGAATGGTTTATCAGCATGTTGTACCTGCACACACATCAGTAATTGGACAATACTACAGCGCTGTCATGAAAACATTGCAAGTCCATATCAGGCGCAAAAATACATTTCCGTGAAGCAGGCCGGATGCTGCACCATGATATTTCGTGGCTGCATATTGCCAATATTGTTGCTGAATATCTCGCAAAAATCAACGTGAAGTGCATCCCTCACCTCCCTATAGTCCAGATTTAGCTTCATATGACTTTTTCCTATTCCCTAACTTCAAGAAACGCCTTTGTGAAAGGCATTATCCACCAGAAGCAGTGATGAAGGCTGCGGAGGCGATTTTGAAGGATCTCTCAAAAAATGAGTTCCAGCATGTCTTTGAAGACTGGCAGATACGCTGGGACAAGTGCATCGCATTCAGGGGAGACTATTTTGAGTAGGACCATCAAAATTATGAGGATGAGTAAAGGTACGTTGTCAAAAAATATTGTGATTATTCTTTATTGAACAGCCCTCGTATTTTAAATATCCTATTATATCTATGTTCAGGCTCTTGGGGATGTAAGTAAAGATAATAATTCGATGACTGTTACCTTAAAATATGTTCGCATCAATGTCTTTTTTTTTTCTTTTTCTATAACAATTTTCCCACAAACACATCACATAATTTATAACCTGTTGTTTCTACACGGTCGTAACTCCATCATGAAGTGAAGAAAACCTATCAGTATAAACTATTCGCGTTGTTTCCACGCATTCAAACCTTCAATACTTGACTTGCGTCCAGACAGCCTGGGATTATTAGCCTTACACGAAGCTCGTTCTGTTTTCTACCTCACAAAAACCTGCTCCGCGCTCTCGGGCAAACAAACACGCGTGACTTGTGGTTCTACTACACCTTTATTGGTTTAAATTGTCTCGAGGACCATAAAAGTGAGAGAATACTTCTCCTGAGCATTGGAAGCGGTCAGAAAGCGGACAGAAATATCTAAGTCCACAACAAGTAGCTACTTCAGTTTATCTTGTATTGTGTGCAGTGTTGGGTTACCTCATTGTGTTTGTGCGTGGATAGTATTTCATCTAAGAGTTCATTATTCCACTACGTTAGGGTTGTAAGGCAATGTGGAAACGTGGTACATGCTTTTAAATGTGTTCCTCTACTTATAATAGGAGGCTGATAAACAGTCAGACGCTAGAGAAATGGTTTGTAATGTGCACAAGTTCTTCGCAGAATAGTCGATGCCTTGACGAATAGAAGGGATACAATGTCAGTACTGAATAAAATAAGACCTGAAGCTTTCCTGGCGACGAATATTTTCAAGTTCTTCTCGGGGAGCAAGCCAGGAGAAAAGACGATTATAAATGGACGTTTCGGGAGCGTACATCTCTCCCATCATCAGGATATTTATCAATTGTTATAACCACAAATGAATCACTGGATATAAACAAAGACAACGCTATCAATATTCGCATTACTGAACAAAAGACTGTGTTCAGTAAATTATATGTCTAGTCAGGAGGTGGCGTGAATATTGAAAATTAATTGGGTCAAAGAAACGTAACTACTTAACTTGATTATGAAACTGTAGAGATCTGTGCTGCTTAAGTCGACGGATTTCCATTTTTAAGACCGGTTTCAGGTTTAACGCAACCTGAGAAGTATGGACTGGCAGAACATTGTTTTGATAACGACCATAGAGCCAAATTTCGGGAGACGACCATCTTGGCAAAATGCGACAGTTACTGGGAGCGAGAGTTAAGGAGGTTTTGGTCATTTCCTCCGAGAGGGGCACGCTTAATCATGATGCTGGATTTGAGTTCAGCTTCTCTTGGAGACCAGCCTTAACATGGAAAGCCGTCGACTTAAGGAGCACAGATCTATACGGCTTGATAATCAAGTTAAGTAGTTACATTTCTTTGACACAATTAACTATCTATACTTACGGCATCTCCTGACCTGGCATTTAATTTACTGAAAACACTCTTTTGTTTAGTAATGCGAATATTGATAGTGTTTTGTCTTTGTTTATAATTGTGTTATATCCAGTGATTTATTTGTGGTTATAGCATTTAATAAATATCCTGATGATGAGAGAGATGTACACACCCAAAACGTCCATTTATAATCGTCTTTTCACCTGGCTTGCTTCCCGAGAACTTGAACAATCAGTACTGAATGTTTTAAAAAGAACGGTTCTTGCAAATGGAATATCCTAAAGAAGTTTCTTGTACTTTTTTTTTTAATTTACGTCCGCCCCAACGTTACGTTATATCGGACGGTGAATGAATTGGGTGAAAACGATGCTCAATGAGTCCAGGGTCCATGAAGCTTAGAGTTACCCGATATTCGTCTTGAAGGATAAGGTAAAACCCCGGACAAAACCTTATCTAGGTAACTCACACTGACCGAGATTCGAACTCGGGACCTCTTGAACGTGAGGCCAACATGCTACCATCTACGCTACCGAGCAGGACTTTCTTGTACTTTAAATAAGAGAAAAGCTACCTAATAGAACATCAAAGAAAACAGTCATATAATCATTCACCGAATCTGTTATATGTAAAAAAGTTAACAGTTTATGTATAAAATATAAAAATAAATAACAAAATAAAATAAAAACAAAAACTCTAACCAAGTTAGGATGATATCATGGAAGCTTCGGAGGATCCCCCTTTGATTCTTTTAAGTCATTAAATTGTCTCTCCGTGACATATTAACAGGTATGACATGTATGTCGTTATAGGATGGGAATATATAATGGAAAGGAACGACATTTTAGTGCAAATATTTAATATACTAAGAGATATTGAAGGTTTTCTAAATTCAAACCTACGGAATGTTCATCTAGACGAGACATGGATTGATGTATATTGCAGCAAAGGAAATATATGGATTTGCGAGAATTCTGTTGGGGAATTGTGCACTGCAACCTACTTAGCTATTGTGGCTGCCACCTTCAGGAGGAAGTAAAGAAACAAGAAGAAGGCAACAGGCTGTAAGTACTATCTGCCCATCACAAGAAGGCAAGCGGGCTTGAAGAGGGGGAGGGCCTTGAACTGTTTATCTCATCTGGTAGTGGATCTGTTTACTACGAAATGAGTGTATGGGAGTGCATATGAGTCACCCATGTTGCCAGATCTACTGCTCGTTTCAATAAATACAGTGATAGGTAATACGCATGGGTGAGTTATATGACAACACTGTGTATTTCAGATAAACCTAATATCCTTATATCCAGAAGGCGTGCATAAACACCATGTAGACAGCAAAAATGATTACGTTACACATTCCGCTGTCTTGCCTTTTTTGTGTTTAGTGGACAGCATATAGGCCACAACTTACACGGAAGTTCTTAACAGTTTCTGGGTGGAAAACTCGCCCTACTACTTAAGCTGTCAAGGATGTCCTGTGGATCAAGCACCGAGCTAATGTCAACTTCTTTGAGTAAGCATTAGTATGTCACGAAACTTAGAAGCTCATTAGAAAGATGAAAGGAAACCGAGCGGGATGGCTAAGGCGGCTTCGTTTGTGGCCCGCATTTGGGAGGTCCGGGTTCGATTCCCGTGGCCTACGGGAATCGGGGGTTTTCCGGATCGCCAGGCGAATGCTGGGTAGGTTAATTACATCCTCCGAATTTCCTACCCTCCGTTCCATCTCCACTATAATTTCATATCATTTCTCATCTGGTGGTCTCTTTCAGGATAGAAGTGTCAGTGGGTGTCTCGGCGGTGCATGGCAGGATGATATGCTCTGAGCGAACCACTTCCTCCTCCGGTAGGTCGGTTGCCAGTCTCTGAAGCGGCTGCTGGGACTATTTCGGAACCTTAGTAGGGGAAGGTCCGTAGTACTGGCCTACTGGGAGAGGTTTCCGTCTGAGTAAAATGCAGGGACTCTGCTCTCTGCACTATCGTGTCTCCCTAGGACGGCCGCCCTGTCACCTTTCGCTTCATCCTTTCTCCCGAGAATGCTTCACTATAGAGCATGGGTACAATAGACCAAGACTGGTTGCCGTGTCGAGTCTCCTCCGTGGTAATCCTAATCATAATCCTAAGATGAGAAGGTTGCGGAATGAAAAGGAAATCGTGATGGGTGAGAAACCACTCCAGCAATCGCCTACCGGCCGGCGAATACCCCAAAATTCCCAGGTTGGATTGGGCGATTAACGGGAAATGAACATGGGATACTTATGTGCGAGTCTCACACGTAGCTACAAGTGTTTATTTTTATATATGGATAATCTTAACTAGTACAATTCTCAGCGTGCCATTCCATATTAAGCATGAAAGAGTACCAATCTCTTTAGGAATCATTCCTCTATCACTCGTTAATCGAGAAAAGTTATCTTATTGCTAATTTTCTTGTAGGTGCAAAATATTATGGAAATGTAGTAGACTTAAATGGTAATAATATTTTAACCCTGGTCGGTATGTAATGGACTCTCTTTGCTTGGCCAAGAGATATAGTGACTTTCTGTTTGAGAAAAACATTGGAACATTCAGACAAATAATGTGGAGTATGTCGCTTCAGTCAAATAATGAGGAGGATGTCGGTATGGTGCGTTCAAATAAAATAAAGGTGCGAGTTGAAACAAAACTTTATTTTTTGTAAGATTTTATGTGATTCTTACTGCTTCCGAATGATTAAAGTCATGCCGAATGATTGGTACATTTCCAGATAATTCAAGATATACATTTCATTTATTAAAAATGCGTTAAACACGCGTTTTAATGAAAATTGTTCGAGCCATTTTTTGAGAAAATAAAACTTCTTGAAAAATTTTCCATGTAAAGGATAGTCTGGGGTGGGAGGAAAATCCCTGTAAATCTTCATGTTGAACCTTTGGAAAATGCTGATCTTAAATACTGTCACAAGTGACTGTTTTGTTTAATTAAAATAGTGTGTTGTAGGTAACAATTTGACTATGGTGTGACGTCATGTCACGTGACCTCTTATACCTCTGATGAAGCCTGTAAGGGGTTTCCATCTCTCGGGTGCCAGCTTTGGTCAAGGACGGACCTAGGTCCGCTCTTTATTAGGTAATGGCCATGAGGCTAATTGTGTATTTCATGTCTAAATTGTAGTTTCAGTATTTTGTAATGTAATCGAACCTTTATACAGAAACGCCAACCTCTCCGCAACGCATGAGTCCCGTCTGAACTATTCCCCGTGCGAGGTCTGGCCATGTGGTATCTTTATCCACTAACTTCCATGGTCAGGTCTTCACAGATGGGTGGAGGCGCCAAAAGCAAGTGTATCTTTCTCCTGACTTTAGGATGCAGATCAGTGACTCATATTCAGTTTCGTTAAGATGTTAATTCTGCTTTTGTTTTGTTCTGTTAATCCAAGGAAATTGTACTTCATAACTTCATAGTTTGTATAAAGTGACTTATTTTTGACAATTTTTTTTTCAAAACTGTTTGAACAGAAGAATTAAGCTTTCTAAAAATACTTCGTTGTGCAAACATGTAATATATTGTTTCTTAAGATCAAAGTATGCATTGATCTTGGGGGAAGCGAGAGGAAGTTGTCACAAGTGACCGTTTTGTTTAATTCAAATAGCGTGTTGTAAGTAATCATTTGACTATAGTAGTGCGTGTGACGCCATGTCACGTGGCCTCTCCTACCTCTGATGAATCCTCTCTCTCTCTCTCTCTCTCTCTCTCTCTCTCTCTCTCTCTCTCTCTCGGGTGCCAGATTTGGTCAAGGACGGACCTAGGTCCGCTTCTATCAGGTAAGGCCCATGAGGCCAATTGTGTATTTCCTATTTCCTATTACTATTACCTTTGAACAGAAGAATTAAGCTTTCTAAAAATACTTCGTTGTGCAAACATGTAATATATTGTTTCTTAAGATCAAAGTATGCATTGATCTTGGGGGAAGCGAGAGGAAGTTGTCACAAGTGACCGTTTTGTTTAATTCAAATAGCGTGTTGTAAGTAATCATTTGACTATAGTAGTGCGTGTGACGCCATGTCACGTGGCCTCTCCTACCTCTGATGAATCCTCTCTCTCTCTCTCTCTCTCTCTCTCTCTCTCTCTCTCTCTCTCTCTTGGGTGCCAGATTTGGTCAAGGACGGACCTAGGTCCGCTTCTATCAGGTAAGGCCCATGAGGCCAATTGTGTATTTCCTATTTCCTATTACTATTATTTTAGTAAACCTTTCATTTCTAAATTGTAGTTTCAGTATTTTGTACTGTAATCGAACCTTTATACAGAAATGCCAACCTCTCCGCAAAGCATGAGTCCCATCTGAACTATTCCCCATGCAAGGTCTGGCCATTAACATCCATAGTCAGGTCTTACAATGCTAAATTTGGTATTTAACCAAATTTTTGTTTTTGTGTTATGCTTTTCTCAGGCATACACACGCACACACTGCTCTTTTCTAAACATGTATTTTATTGTCCGATGCCTCCAAACATGTATTTCCTGTAAAATCTTCTTCAACTTCCCTAGTTTTACCACTTTCGTGGTGTTAGTGGATTCTTCTTCCTCTATTCCTTATGCCTTTAGGAGTGGGGTTGAGGAACAGAAACTCTGGATCAGAAAGAGAACCTGGATGAGTGTTCAGTCCTATGTGTGGTATGCGAGTGAGAGAAGCAGATGACAAAACGAGGGCGAAATGGATGAAAAGAAAGATAATGAAGTAATTGGTGGAATGATGGTGGGGCAAACCGGAGATACCGGTGAAAACCTACACCTGCACTTTGTTGCCCCCACAAGTTTCACATGTGCTTAACTAGAATCAAACCTGAGCCGCCTTGGTGAGAGTCAAGCTGTCTAACCGTTCGGCCACGGCGCGGCCCTCGGTGAAATCTCTATATAAAATGTATGAGTGGAATGCAATACTTCCCTACTTAATATACATAGTAGAGAAAATAAAAATACATTTACATTTAAGTAATCTATCTCATTGATTAGATATAGATTGTGCCGATTGTTCTGGCTTGTGCTTCCTGTGCTTCCCGCTTCGGACAGTACTTTCCCGTGAGTTGGTTCGGGCTCCCACCGCTTCAGTTTCTGAGCACTAGGTTTCCCTAGTCGGTCTTCTTGGGTGGCCTGCTTCGAGCGGAGAGAGTAGTATGTGTGTTGGCTTTGGTGTTTGTCATATTTTGGGTGAGTGTTACCGTCCATTAGTTTTGATATAAGTTTTACCTTTCTGAATCTTCGCTGATCTTGGTTTTGTTGAGCTTTTATTATATTTATTTGGCTAAAAATACTGTAGGTCTCAGGGTCAGAAGTCGTTTTAACTTGTATTTTCTCTTCCAAGTCTGTGGGTTTGAGGCGGTAGCTACTAGCTAGGTATGCTTATTTATAAGGCTATATGAACTTTAAGTGTTTGCATTTTTTTAAAGTTGATCATGTAACCGATTTGGTTATTTGTTTTGGTTTTGGTAAATCCCTTTTTATTGCATATACAGATACTCCAAAAAGTATTCGTCTAATTATAGCACGCAGAATATAACAAGTACAATCAGAAAAATATAGATAAAAAACGAACAATAACTATTTCCTTACATCGGTTAATATCTAGATTTAAAAATGAAGGACAATTTGGATTCATAGTTTACTTAATTAGTGAACAGCTATACGTTATTTCAAACAAGTATTCGTCTAGTAAACAAGATCCCAGGTATGGCGCCTCGCTGACACGCACCCCTTCCCTTTTCTTATGCAGTTGTGTTTCATCCACCGTCATTGACATTTCCATCTCTGTTTTCAAAGCCGTTGACTGCTGTTTAAGTAATATGGGTCGAAAACGTCGTGAAACTACAGAAGAAGAGAGAGAAATTTGCATCAAGTCATTCAACAAAGGAAAATCTTTTCAAGAAATTGGAGAAAACTTTATAACACCTACCATTGCATTAGAGACTATTATATACTGGTTTGATCAGAACAAAACTTACAAAAATCAATCAAGAAGGGGGCGTCCTGCAGTTCTATCCGAGATGGAGAAACGACAGTTACTTAGAGAGGCCAAGAAAAATTCTGAACTAAGTGCTCCAAAACTTGCTATTGCAGCTCAAACACACTCAGGGAAGTCCGTTTCAGCACAAACTATAAGAAACGTGATTTATGAAGCTGAGTATGGAGGCCGAACAGCCCCTAGAAATCAACAGTAAAATCAACAGAGAGAAGCGAATTGCTTTTGCAAAAGAACCTAAATACGATGAGGTTTGATTTATGGAAGAAGGTTGTATTTACTGACGAGAGTCAATTTGAGCTCCTTAAGTCAAAATGGCGAGTAATAGTGTAGAGAAAAAAGAATTATGAGCTTGAGAAGAAAAATTTAACAGCTTCAGTTAAACATGTAGGGGGTTCAGTACTTTTCTGGGGCTGCATGAATGCAAAGGGTGTGGGAGATTTGTGTTATATTGATGGAATTATGAATCACAAGGCTTATACACACTTCTTAAAAACAATCTGTCCAGAAGCTTAAGTAATATGGGTCTTTCTGAGGATTACATTTTCACACAAGGACATGAAGCAAAACACGCAGCTCTAGATGCAAAGCTATTGTTGTTGTATGATACTCACGATGGATGTCGACATCACCGCAATCCCCAGACGTGAATCCAATAGAGAATTTGTGGAGTATACAGGACAAAAATATTAGGAATAATCAGATATTTAATATAAAGGTTCTAAAGAACGCTCTACTAGAGGAAACAACACAATCTTTGGTGAAATCCATGCCAAGGAGAATCCAAGAGATTATAAAGAGGAATGGAGGGCCTACTAAGTATTAACCGTAACCTTCTACACCATTTTCAGTATGCGGACGAATACTTATTTTGCATCCTATATTGATATATTTACTTTTGAATGTTTAACCATGTTTATGTGAAAGATATTATGTGTTTCTTTATTGTATTCTCTTTTTACTAATAAATAAATTAGACAGTGTCCCTGCAGTACTTTATTCTGATGATTTTCCACTATCCATACATCCTTAAACATAAACGTATGCATTAGACGAATACTTTTTGGAATAACTGTAGGCTTTATTTTGTTGTTCTAATTGAGTGCGCTTTCTGTGGGGTGACTAGTTAGCGCCGCCTTATTTTTATTTTGTTTAATGGGGAATCTTATGTTTTCTCAGCTTCAATTTGAGATTGTGGTTTCATGTGAATATTTCATGTAAAATATTCAATTTATTTGTGACGCTCATGAACCATCATTGTTTCCCTGTGCTGGGGTTTTAGGAATACACATAATTTTATTATGCAATTATTTCTGTAAAGCTCCAGGAGGTTGTATTAAAACTTAATTTATTAAAGGGGTATCTTTGAGTCAGCTCATTGATTGCCCATCGCCCAACCTCGACCTCTGTTTATCCTTAAGTGAAGTAAGCCTAAAAGTTTACGTATTTAATGCAGTGGAAGTGACATTTTTGGCACGCGTCTGCCAGCTGCGGAGAGAGTGGCGTCACAATATATACATTCTATATAAACACAACAGAAATGCAGGTCACTGGTGGAAAGCTATACAACACCGTAAGACTGTGTTGATTGAAACATGGGGACAGTATGTGGATATTGACGGACTATAGTATTGGTGATTGATGTGTTGCGGTCAGCAAACAATAGATGCACTGCACAGACGTGTCTCTATGACCTCTGTATGTGCTCTGTATCCACTCTGCGGGCAGTCACCGCAGTTGAATGACGCTGTCAGAAGACACTCTACGGCTATACCACGACAGTGTGAACGTGCTCCTATCGCACAACTAGTCATTTAAACGGGCTCGAATTGTTTACCTGCGGAAAGTTGGATGGATCTATCGACAAATTATTGCACATGTTGGGTCTAGTTTATCGTGCTGTTTTGGCACTCCCGTAGACCAAGTTCTGGGACGTTGCACAGACGTATGATTGGAACGACGCATTATAGAGGTATCGGCGGGTGCTCTAAAAGCATCCAGAAAAGCTTTCCAGGCACAGATAATGTCAGCACAAACTAATGAGAGTTGTTTCTCAGAGCTGTTTCATCTCCATCTCATCTTCATTATCATTTCACATCATCTCTCATCTGGTGATCTCTTTCAGGTAAGAAGGTCGGCGGAAGACTCGGCCGTACATGGTGGGATGATCTTCTCTAAGTAAACCACTTCCTCCTCCGGTAGGATGGTCTCTGGTCTTCGAACCCGGACTGGTGGGGCCGTTTCCGGGCCACAGTTGGGTGAGCTGCTGGTTGTGCTTGTCTGCCGGGGAGTTTCCAACTGGTAAAGTGTATGGACCCTGCCCTCTGCACTGTCGTGGTTCCTAGGGACGGCTACTCTCTGTCTCCTCTCGCCTCATCCTTGCGCTGAATGCACCTCGGCGTTGTCCTAGCCTTACCCAGTTTGCCAACGCGCAGTTTACTCTCTCTGGCCTGGATCGTTCAGTTTTCTGAGCGCATCGTTTTCCCGGACACGCTGGTGCTCGTGGATTGGCTGCCCGGTCGAACCTGGCTGGAACGGTGTGACACGAGCCTTGGTGCGGGTTGTTGAGCGTGAGCCGGAGAAGGAGAGAGGTGATCTTTGCTTGTGCCTGGTGGACCTCGGTGTTTGTTTTTTGTGAGGCTGGGTAAGTTGCGAGTGCCGCTTATGTCTTCCTTGATGGGCTTTACAGTAGTATACTTTTCAGTGATTACTGTTACGCTTTCCTTATCGTGATTTTTCTGCGTTTGTAGTACATACTAGGCTAATTTAGCACTCAAACTTGTTCCTGTTCTGGTGCCACACGTGTTTATACATACATTTATCTGTATTTTGAATATCGAATTCTTGGGATTCGCTGTGAACAATTCAGTTAATAAGGAATAAAGGCAATTCAGAGGTCTTTTAGCTTCAAAGTGTATATAGCAAAGATATAATTGTGATACAGTTAGGCTTTATATAGAATTTTTATATTATACCTTTTTATAGAGAATGTTATATATTTTTGTATAGAATCACGTTTTGTTTATTTTGTTTTTGCAGATGTTGAATTTTCTGTCATTTAGTTCTGAGATGGGATTTTCTCTATGCTTGAAAACACGAAGAGACCTTTCAAATTATAATTATAATCATCAGAGATATCAGAGTAATCTGAATTCTGAAAATAATATAAATGTATAGGTTGTGAACACAAGCAATGCATCTTTAACATACATTTGTGAAATAAAGAGTCTAATTATTTATACAAGTAACCACAAAAAATGATTTATTTACTATTTATTTAAAGCTGCACTATTTATTTCTTCTCAGCAACTATTGTGTAAATTCTGCAGTTCTGCTGATCTAAGTTCAACCTAGTTAACTGGAGAAAATTCACCAGTTAGAGTTGATATTCCATCTCATGTTCGTAAGCTGCACAGTGTACAGTAAAAGTTTGATAATACAGCTCATGGAGAATGTGATACGAAGCGTTTGTGTAAGAATTCGCTACAGAGAGACCGGTATCTTAAGTCCCGTGCTTTACTGCACTCTAGCGGATAAAGGTCTGCCCCATTTTATCTGCTATAGCAGTGATATAATTTTAATGTTTACTCAGTCCTGAATTCTGGCTGTTACGTTAATTAATTCTGTAAATTATTTTCTAGTAATAAATCTTTACAGGGGTAGATGTATATAGTGTATTTGCATTGAAGTTTTCAACAACTTTTTGTCTCATTAGTTTGCTTGTTAGTTTATTACCTTCTGTATTTTTTTTTCTCTCTAAAGTAAGGTTGCAAAAGAGTAACAGCCAAAAGGAAATAGACTGAAGTTAATTTTGAATATGTTCATGATTTTGGCCAAGTTCAATAAATACTTATTGCATCAGGAAACTGGTTGTTCTAGCAATTAAGCCCGTTGTCCTGTGTTTCTTCTTACAGTGAGAGAATCCTTTCGTTTACTTCCTTACGTTATTGGAGATTGTTTAGCTGCTTGTGCAGTCGGAAGGAGAGTCCGGCGCATCCTTCCTCCCGCGGATGCCCCCCTGGGGTATAGTACTGTGACTTTGTGGGTTCGTAGAATTAAAAGTCCAATTTTCCGAAGATCTAAATGTTCTTTATTTGCGTAGAATACACTTCGTAGCAGCAGAATTACATCACATACACAACAGCATTCTGATTGCACCTGTTTACATCAGCTCTCGTTACAACACTTCACAGCTGTTTACTACTACTACTCTGTTTGCGAATCCTCTGGCGTGTCACAGTCTCTTAAATATACCCATTGATAATTTATAGACTGTTCTTAAAGAAACCAGAAATCGAATAATCTCTATCAATCAAGAAGTCACTAGAAATGTCCATTTACCTCACTTATTTGTGTCGGTAAGTCTTTTATCTCCGCTATCTTTATTTGCCGGCTCTTTGTGTACACAAGCCACGCTATCATAGATAACGGGTTCGCGACAGTACAATAGATCAAGACTCGTCACAGTCCGTACCGTAATCCAATCTAAATACCAAGTTTAGTATTTAAGGGACTTTGCGTTTTTGACTTAAGCTGTTTACAGACAAATGGTCACAAAAACGCACGCACAAACCTGGTACTTTTCCTGATAATGCTTTTTTTATTCAGAGAACCTCAGAACCTGTATTTCCTCCAAAAACTGTTGGATGGAATGCCGTAACTTCTCTATCTGCTATGTACGTGGCAGAGAAAGTATAAATTACTCAAGATTTTTCAACGAGCCACGCCTCCTCTGTTGGAAAGACATGGGTAGCATTGTTTGACCATTATCAGTTATGGAGAGTGTGCAATGGACATCATGTTGAGTAATGAGGAATTCCTTAACTTTCCCTGTTGCATACAAAAGGTTTCAATAAATAAATTTCATTAACAAATGCTTTACATCACTTCTATTTATGCAAAACCAAAATGGATCACCTTCAGCATTTCGGTATATTCTGGGGAAGGTGACGTACCATATAATCATACTCAAGAAACAAAATTGGTTAAATTTGTCATTACCAACACCGACAGCTGTATTTCACTATGGGACATACAGAGGCCGACAGAAGTATTCGAATAATATAAAATATAACATTGCAAGTACTATAAATACTGTAATATTTAGTTGGCAGCGTTTAATTGTTAAACATCTAAGCATTAACCTTTTATGTCTCGGAAAAAATATTTAAACTATCGCTTTACATGCATTTATTACACAATCTGCACTGTATTTATTCTACTGTCCCTCTTATTGGAGGACATAAGTATTCGAACGTACCCAATCGAACAGAGAGAAAGGTGGTTGGACATACCCTACACGCCCCTACCACATAGCAGTTGTGTTTATGCTATGCCTCGAGAGAGTGTGCTCAAAGTTATTAAGCCGATTGTGAACTCACAGGTAATATGGGACGTGAAGGTAAGGAGACAACGGTGGCGGAGAGGAAAATCGTGATAAATATGTGCAAACAAACAAATCTCTCTCTGAAATTGCCAAAACCATTAACAGACGCAAAACTACAGTTTTCTGCATAATTCAACGCTTCAATCAGACAAATAATATTGTTAATAAATCCTAGAAATGGCGCCCCTTTTAAACTCACCATCAGAGACAGGAGGCAAACAATAAAAATGGTGATGCAGATTCCGAGAGACACTGCATCTGATTTTAGAGGATGCCTTGAGCAATATTCCGGCACTGTGGCTCACACTAAAACAGTTGAACCGGTTTTAAATAGTACTGGGTAAAATGCCCTCGTTCCTGGGAAGAAACCATATGTTAATAAGGTAAATAAGAAAAAGCCTACAGAATTTGCTAAACAGTATGATGTGAAACCTCCAGAATTCTAGGATAAGCTTCTCTGGTCGGACGAGAGCAAATTCTGCTTATACAAGAGTGATGGACGTCTTAAAGCTTGGAGACTACCAAAATACAGAATGGGAACCTAAGAACATGGTAGCTGCAGTGAAATGTGGTGGCAGTAGTGTGATGGTATGGGGCTGTATAGCTTTATCTGGCTTTGGGGAACTGGTGTTCATAGATGGAATCATGGAAAAATTGGAATACAAGAGGATTCTTGAAAACAATCTTAAAAAGAGTGCAGAGAAGCTGGGATTAGGGCATGACTATTACTTCCAGCAGGACAACGATCCGAAGCATACTGCTGAAATTGTAAGGCTTTGGATCGTGTACAACACTCCTCACACTTTGAAGACACCGTCCCAATCTACAGATTTAAATCCTATTGAGAAAATCTGGAAGGAACTCGAGGAGCGTGTGAGGAAGTATCATATCAGAGGCAAGGACCATCTGAAAGGACTTCTTCAAACAGAGTGGAGAAATATGGACTCTGCAGTCACTAAACAACACATACAGCTAATGCTCAAACGATTATCAGCAGTAATTCAAAGAAACGGGATGATAACTAAATACTAGCTGTTCTCTGTTCGAATACTTATGTCCAGATGTAAAGTAACCGCTTTATTTCTTCTTGTAGTACAAATTATTTTCAGTTGATATCTATGAGTTTATATGTTTAATGCAAGACTCAAGTTTATTTTGTAGCAGTAGTATTTACGTATGCTTACTCTGCGTAGCTTTAAAATAATATAAGTAATAAATATGTTTACGTTCGAATACTTATGTCGGCCTCTGTATGTACGTCAAAATACGTAGTAGAACATTAAAACATATATCGAACTTATATTATCTTCGTTGTAATGCATTTGCTCCAATATACCTACTTGCGCTTCTGGACACCAAAGTAGAGTAACGCTATTTCAGCATTAACAAAACAACTCCCAAAGGACATTTGCACCTCTCAAGTCGATGCTATAGATAGGGTCCTTTATACGTGACCTGCATTATTTATTTTCCTTTCATGGGCTCCACCGCAGCAATTGTGTCTCGCATGGCCCAGTTCTAACAAATAAATTATTACATTGTTCAATATCCCGGGAAATTGAAAGGAAATTGCACGTGAAACAACTGCTCTACAGTGTTATATAACACCGTGATCAAACCTCTGTAACATGTCGGGGTCCTGTACAAGGAAACTTAGATATCGACAATGCAATGAAATATGCTCCCTGTGTCTGTGGTTAAATTGCAATTTATGCAATGCACCAACGTCTGTTGGTAACCTAGCAACTTAAAGGGAATTGTTGCTGAGTTTAGAGCAAAATAGATATTCTTACAAGTTCTGGAACAAAGTTTGTGCTGGATATTTTTACACCGTTTAACAATGAAACCATTGTTTTATTTTGTAATTTACGTCCTCCAACGTTAAGACATATCGGGCGATGAATGAAATGGGTGAAATGATGCTCAAATGAGTCCAGAGTCCATGGAGCTTAGTTACGTGACATTCGTCTATCAGGATTAGGGAAAATTCCGGAAAAACCTTATCCATGCAACTCGCCCTAACCGAGATTCGCACTCGAGACCTGTTGAACGTGAGGCAGACTAAACCATTGTAAATCCCAACGCCGTAAGCATGTCATTTAATGTATTCAACGGATCTAGCTGCTAGTTCGTTACCCGGCTTCGTAAGGATAGCATTTTAAACTGAATTGCACATTAATTAACGTAATTTGCCCTCCTTGTTAATTAGGAAACTTTTATATAGAATATTTTTATTATGAATCCTCCACCTTACGCCTTTATAACTGTAACTTCGACAGGTCCAGCTATTTCTAGAACAGGTTAAAAATCCGAAAACTTACAAAGAAAACGCACCAATGTTTCAGTTTAGCAAGAGCGGCAGTGACAATGGTGTTACATATAACGCAATAACAAGCGTAATGAGATGTTACACGTTGAGAAGCCATTTAAAACGGAGATAAATGATTCTATGACGATTCTTCCTCCTCGTTGAATGGGATGAAGTTGATGCCCCGGGTTGAGAAGACGTCTAGAATCATACTTTCCGGATCCGAAGTTTTAGGATGTCACTAATTTTCCCGACGTTCGCCGTAGCTGCTGCAGTCGAAGCATAGAGTTGATTCACTTCAGAAGTCTGAAGGATCTAACTCTCCAATCAAGTAAGAAATAATTGTATTACTTTCTAATTTAAATGATCCAATCTTTTAATTATATTTGATGATTTGCAATATTCGTCGTAACGTAGATCGACAAATAAATTTTATCCACGTCTTTTCATTAAGCAACATTGCATGAAATATATTCCATAATACATTCACAATGTGAGATCTTGCGTCGAATGAACTCACGATCGTTCTCTAACGTTTCTCGACATTAAGTATATTTTAATTTCCACCTTTTATCACACCTCAGTACATAAAACTGTACCGTTTTTTTTCTCGGCACTCATTTTCTTATCTTCCCGATTCGAGGCGCTGTTGTCTCGTGAGATCGCTTCGGATTCCCGCCGCTTCTCTTTTTGAGCGCTGCGGGTTTTCTGAAAGTCTTCCCAGCAGTTCTTTTTCGACTCGGGAAGGGAGTTTGTGCTTGGCGTCGAAGCGGTTAAGTCTGGGGTAAGTGTTCCAAGTTTTGGGTAAAATTTCTTTGTGTTTTCATGATCGCTTTTGGTGAGCTTTGACTCCCTTCAGTTCCGGGACCAGAAGCTTTATTGTTTTTTGCTTTTTAAGTTTCTGTGTTTAAAAATAAGGTGACTGATAGCTAGCTAGGCTTTTCTACGCCGTTAAATGGGGGACGGAATGTAACTGTTGGTTTAACCTAAAGTAATTTATGTATTCTAAGGTTTTGAGATGTTACTCATGTAATTGTTCTGCTCAGTTATTTTGCTTTGGTAAATCTTTACTGTCTAGTTACTCGCTAGCATCACCGTTAATATAAATGTTTTCCGGGACCCTTGTCACCCTCATACTTTATTATTGTACTTTCAGGAAAATTCTTTGTGTTAGTGATAGAGCTATTTACAACGATTGTGATGCTGTTTTCTTGTGCTATTTTAAAGGAAGCACATATTGTTGTATCGAAAATGTTATATTTGTTATAATCAAGGATTGTAGTAGTGAATTAAGACATTTGGATTGTTATTGGGGGCAACATTGAGTCAGTTCTTTGTATGCCGTGTACCCTAACCTGGACCTCTTAGCTTTAGGGTATTGAGCCAAAGTGCTCAAATGAGGGGTGTAGAAAGAAGTTGGGTGATGATGGACTACTTCGAAGTTCTCGGAGTTCAATCTAGTCATTCCTCGGCTGCTCTGGTATCTGCATGGACTCTTCTTTTCAGGGGTGGTCGCGGATATGGAAGGATATTGTTGTTTTAAATAGAAGATTATCTATAATTTCCCGAACGAATCTCCGAACTTTGAGATTTATTAAGAATGAAACATTTTTTAACATAAATCAATCGATATCAATATTCTCTGGTGCAATCCTTTTAACTGTTCACCAACAATCACTTTTCTGTTGCACCAAGTAAAATATACTAATACATATATTATTACACACAAAAATTGCCCTTGCACATGAGCGGTTATTTGCGGACTTACTCACACGTCCTTTCACCATGGAAGTCAAATGAAGAAGAAGGAATCACCTCCAGTCCAGGTCCTTATATAGTCTTTTTGCCGTTGTCATAACGATAAATCAACATCATTAAACTTTTATACATTTCTTCATAATTTTGTATAATAACTTTTTCATACCATTATTCGATATTCTAAATAATTCTTTTTAGTTATTTAAATCATTAAATAGATTTAAATAATCATTTAAATCGTTTTAATATGTAGGGCCAAAATTCCTCACTTTAGGCTGTTTAGGAAGTGTTTAGGTGTGAAGTGCGCGGCCTGGGCACAAAACTTTTAAAGACGTGTAAGAACACATCTCGCGTCTACACTCGGTGTGACGGTTCCTTTTTCCAAAACGAAGGTTATTTATTTTTACCGTCACTATGGCAATTAAAGTTTTTCTTATGGACCAGGTAATTCGTAACGCTCAATACAATCATACTATATTTGGTAATTTTTGTAATATTTCTTTTAAAAACTTAATGTAAACAATCCAATACTCAATTATAACTTTAAATAGCTTTAAACTTCTAATAACACCGTTAAAAAGCAACATTATTGATTTTCTCCTAACTCACTATATTACACGTTTTTATTCCAGTCGTTACTCGTACATTTTTTCCCCAAGACGGAGATGGAGAAGTTCTGTCAAAGGAGAAAGATACTCGTACTTAATCTCGTTCACTTAACTATCACTTGCCCGCCTTGGTTGCGTGTCTGCCTCACGTTCAAGAGGTCCCGAGTTCGAATCTCGGTCAGGGTGAGTTACCTGGATAAGGTTTTTCCGGGGTTTTCCCTTATCCTGAAAGACGAATGTCGGGTAACTCCAAGCTCTACGGACCCTGGGCTCATTTGAGCATCATGTCACCCGTTCCATTCATCGTCCGATATGACTAAACGTTGGAGGACGTAAATTACACACAAAAAAAAAAAAATATATAAAATTAATAAAATGTTTTAAAGTTTGAAATTAAACTACTGTCTCAAGCGTTAAGCACATACAATAAGACTGGTGTCTAATGGTGAACCAGCAAGTAAGAGAAATACATCCGAGTACGTGGGAAAAGAGTCTGTTGTGGCGGATTACGGAAATCCACACAAACAATTTTCTGCTCCATGGTATTCTTATCTAGATACCCAGGTATTCTTCAAAAATATGTAGTTTTTTAACAAGTGTTCGTATTCAAGTTCGAAGCTTTCACAATCTGTTTTAACCTATGGTAATTTCTGAGATGAAATTATATGTGTTAAATATCACGGCGTCAGAAAGATTTGGGCTTTCCAATGCTGAAACAATTATAAAAACATTAGTAGCTTTTTAGAACATACTAAATACATACATGCGCAATTTTTCTCTCGTTATTATATTAATATAGATGTGATTTTATATAGAATTCCCTAATTCTTGTCCACTTCTTGAAGTAATATTTCGCAATTATGTTTGGTGACTTGTAATGTAGTTATAATTTTCAGAGGTTTCAGAGTGAGTGTCAGTTTTCAGCAGTTATGGGCTGTGGCTTTGCACGTACCTGTTTCCGTACAGTACCCAATGTAATACAGATTAAAAACACTTAGCAGAAGGGGGTAATATTGAACTTGGAACCACTTCTTTGGAAACCCGCCGTCCTCACCACTCGTACAAAAAGCACAGATGCGTATATATACATACATACGTAAACATCTGAGGGTGGGTCAAAAAGTAATGCCTCCTATTTTTTTCTCTTTTAACTGCAATGAAAATTGAATACAATTTACATAGCTTGAAAACTACAACATTACAATATAATCTCCGCCCATTTCCACAGTTTTGGTCCACCTTTTAACTAGGGCATGTATTACATCGTGGTTAAACACACGGTCTTGCTTCCTAAGCCATTGACGCACGGACGTTTTCACAGACTCCTCATCTTCAAAATTAATCCCACGATGAGCTTCCTTTAGTGGCCCGAACAGATGAAAGTCTGATGGTGCCAGGTCAGGGCTGTATGGGGAGTGAGGTAAGACTTGCCATCCCAGTTTCTCAATTTCTGCCGTGGTGTAACGGCTGGTGTGTGGTCTTGCATTCTCATGCAAAAGAAGAACATCTGCCATAGTTTTTGTTGGCCGAACTCTGCGAAGACGTGCTTTCAGCTCTTTGAGAGTTCTGACGTATCGAACAGAATTTATTCTGCATACCTTCTCCCAAAAAATCGATCATAAGCACACCCTCTGCATTCCAAAACACTGTCGCCATAACTTTCCCTGCCGACCGCTGAGTTTTGAATTTTTTTTTCATCACTGACGTGTGATACCATTCCCTTGACTGCCTTTTTGATTCAGGTTCAAAAAAATGAACCCACGTTTCGTCTCCAGTAACAATTTTTTCCAGAAACTCCTCTCCCTCCAAATTGAAGCGCTGCAAGTATTCGGAGGCTATTGTTTTCCTTGTTTCTTTGTTTTGGGCGGTTAACATTCTTGGTAACCAACGCGAACAGACTTTTCAGTAACCCAGTTGTTGAATAATCGTCATCACACTGCCTTTATTGAGGGAGGTAATGCGACACAATTCACCTGTTGTTACTCAGCGATCACCACGAATGATGTCATCGACTCGCTGAATGTTGCATGGACTCACTGTAGTCACAGGCCTGCTGCTTCGCTTTTCATCTGCCAATGGTGTTTGCCCTTCAGCTTCGCTACAGCGACGAATCCATCGTCTAACAGTGCTGACAACCACCGGTGCATTACCATACACATTTTTTAGCCTTTCGTGAATGCGAATTGGCGTTTCACCTTCCGCAGTCAAAAATTCAATCACAGAACGCTGTCTAAAACGAATGTCGATGTCAACCATTGTACAAGAGGATGCAGTGCTGCCACCTGTTGACTTAGGAAGTTACTACTCTAGGGGATTGGAGAAGAAGGTTTGAGGAATTGCGCCAAATTCAAAGTTTTCACATAACTTATTTAAGGAAAAAAAATAAGGAGGCATTACTTTTTGACCCACCCTCATACATAATGGTTAAAGACCGGAGACCTGTGTATTTATAGGTATACTGCACATGACTTTAGTAATATCCTTTGCGCATGCAAACAACTGCCGGTAGGTACAGACTGACCATGACAAGCGCCTCACTGCGAGAAGAAGCAAAAGAGTCGCATTACTTTAGTATTCTGACAGTTAGAGGGGAAGTTATGGGAGAGATAGTTGCTATGGCAACGGCAGTGACCACACACCTCTTGGACGCCCGCGTTTCCCCTTCACTCCCTTCTCTAAGTTTCGAAAAAAATATTGCTGTCGTCACATAGACGCATATGTCAGATAAAGCGTTGCTTGTTTTTTCTCTTCACTGTGCATAACCTAAACGCACTGATTTGGCTACTGTTTAACTTATAAAAAGCACGTTTCTTTGTTAGGTATTTAGTCATTTCATTAGTGTATTAATATTTCATTGGTCATTGGAGCTTTAGTGTTATTATTAGTGTTATTAGCATAAGGATACAATGTACAATGTCTCAAACTACCAGCATCACTAAAAAAACGAGGTAGATCAAGAACTCGCTCCCCAGAGAAAAAATATTCAAAAGTAGGGCAGGGATTTGCACTACGCGGACACAAAAGGCAACTGGTATATCCACTGCGTGAATATTTTGAAAAAGAGAGGGAACATGGGAGCCCTCTCTCAGACGTTAATAAAGTTGCCCAAAGAACGGTTACTGCTATCTTTCTTAAGGCAATGTACAGCTGAACATTCTAAGCTTTCAGAAATGCAACTTGTGTGTTAAGACTATGTTAGGTGCACTTTAACTTAAAATTCACGTTCTGATTTATCAGCTTTGTACTTGCTGATATAATATGGCATACGGAGAATATAGACGTTTTAAAAAGTATTATATTATTTGGATGTTCAGAAAGGTGCTTGAGTAAACGATTACGTATAATGCAAAGCCGTATATTAGGTTTCTCTTGCTTGTTCTTAATCCCGGCTTTCTAAGAAACATTTTAAGACAGATGCATTAAGAACAACAAATGTAAACAGTGTTGACAATTTTCAGCGTTATCTCAGTTTCATCTGTGCTTTACCTTACCAGAGTATCATTCAAAACTGTTCGCATTTGTTAGAAATATAATACGTAGCTTTAGCGCTTTCTTCTGTCTAAACATTGTACGCACCAAAGCGTTCATAAGCGGCAACGTCGCTTTCCCCACCAGCACGTGCTTTCACGAAAACAGTGCTTGAGGACAACTGTGAGAATCCTAAAGTAATTTTAATTCCACCGTATATGTACTACACCTTGACTTTCCGTTTGCTTACACTTGTAAGGCAGTGCTTCACTAGTTCGTACATTACTACGTTACGTCGTTTTCGACGTTTAATTCTAAGGTTTGCTTCAAATAACCTTTCCTTCTGACATGTATCCCTCCATGTGCCACTGCCTTCTCCTTTACCTTAATTGGCTGAAGCTTTCGACGCCGTAGGCGGTGCTTTCGCATCATGTGGACTAAAAATAGAAAGCAAGTATATCACCACTACCGATAAACGCACCTGCTATTTTCAGTCATCCCGAGAGGCACGTTTGAAGCAAAGGATCCTCTTTATTTCGTTTAAGAATTAACATGCATTCCAAATTAATTAAGCCAATTGCGTAATGTATTTAATTCATATGGTTATGAAAATATACATTTGGCAATTCTCTTCAAACATATTAATATTGTCACCCAAACGTCGGAACTCCCGATAGAACCGGCCGGCAGCAGCGTAGCAGCAGCAGACGGGAAGCATCGACTACGCCTACCCATCTGTCTTGTACCGGTAACGAGGGAGATGGTTGGAAAAACATCGTTAGCCATCTCTTTCCCCCTCCTTGACGTCTAGAACCTGCAGAATGATTCACCGAATCGCGAGTCTTCGAGAAACAGCGATATCCCTATAAAAAGGGGCTGCAGTTGGCGAGGAGTTCAGTTCTTGGCGAGCAGCCGTGAGGAGCCCCCAGTGAGGGAAGGAACTGGAAGACTGCGTACGTGCATCCGAGGAGTGTACGTAGCTGCGAGTGCACAGTGGAAATGTGACGGATGAACTGGTGAATTGTAATTGTGTGCGCCACGTAATTCTGTGTAATTGGCAAGCGTTCCGACTGTAATTCGGTGGAAATAAAGAACATTTTTGAGTTGTGCAATTGGACTCTTCATTTCACGAACCGACAAAGTCAAAATGTATATCATGTTAACTAACACATTTTTACCGCACAACAAGCTATACCACGACAGCAGCAATGAGAGGTGATTAGGTTACGTGAGCGTTAAGAGATACGGGGCAGGTTTATTTAGAACAAGGATTAGTGATAGTTGTTCGCACATTTGATGGCGGAGCTGTACATCGGACGTCATTCGCTAATCTGTATCACATGCGAGCGCACATCGCTCCGGTCTTTATTAATGGATAATCCTTAGATATCTGCTTCTCATTGAACGGAATATATTATTATTATTATTATTATTATTATTATTATTATTATTATTATTATTATTATTATTATTATTATTATTATTATTATTATTATTATTATTATTATTATTATTATTATTATTATTATTATTATTATTATTATTATTATTATTATTATTATTATTATTATTATTATTATTATTATTATTATTATTATTATTATTATTATTATTATTATTATTATTATTATTATTATTATTATTATTATTATTATTATTATTATTATTATTATTATTATTATTACAACCACTATCATTATCACCTAATGGTGGTGGTGATGGGGAAGGAGGAAAGATTAGACAACGAATGAGCACTACGAGCCCCACACACATCTATTATGGCTAATGCTCCCAGGAGGAAGAGATAGGAGAACAGCAGGAGGGTCCAGTGTCGCAGACAGATAGGCCACTGAGACGCTCAGCCCCTGAGTGTCAAGAGCACTTCATTTCGGGACCAAGGCTCACTACGCTGCCACCAGGTCCTGTGTCCAGTGTTGGTAAGAGTGATTCTCGGATGTGAGGATAGCGACCATACAACGCCGCCCAGCGCCAAAACAGTAATTACAATGCGTAATCATCCGTGCTATTTGTCCGATAAAACCATACGCCGTAAGCCTTAAAGCACACATGAAAGATGGCAAGGAAATGGAATAAACAAAGGGATAGTCTACGAAAACACCCATGCCAGGGAGCACGGGAGACGTGGATTGAAGCTGCGACCTCCCGAATGAGAGTTGTGCAAATTAGATGGGTTACGTATTATCATAATTAGTAATACTATCATAATTAACCAAGTGGAATGGCCCAGACGATTTCGTCTGAGGTCCGGGTTCGATTCTCGTGCCCGGTTTACCTGACCCATGTTTTTTTTGGGATTTTCCCGGGCCGCCAGGCGAATGCTGGGTAGGTTAATTATATTCCCTGAATTTCCTGTCATTCCATTTCATCTCCATTATCATTTCACACCATCTATCACTGGTAATCTTTCTAAGGGTAGAAGTGTTGGCGGGAGCCTCGGCGCTGCAAGGCAGCATATGCTTCTAGTAAACACTTCCTCCTCCGGTAGAACGGTCTCCAGATTCCGGGCCGTCCTAGTGGATATACTCATACTTGAAGAACTGAATTAGGTTAGACGCAGAATCTGCCACTTGCGCCACTGATGCGAATACTCTATTGTATTGATTAGCAGACCTAATCCTAAACCCGATTCCAAGAGATCCCCGCTGTATGCTGACCGCTATCACTGGATAACTGATTCTGTTTGTACTGGCAGACCACAACACAGGAAGGAGAACTGCTAGAGACGAGGAACGGGTAACCACAACATTTCTGTTGTCTTGCTAACTCCATCTTCCTTCCTCCCTATCTAGATCTCGCTCTTCGTCTAAGTATGTACAGTCTATAGTTTGTTACTATATCATGTAAAATAAATGCAGATGTAACATTCTTTTCTCCTAGGGAGCTCTGCAAATGAAAAAAAAACCTTTGCTTTATTTGGAGGAAGCCTTCACAATCAAAATTCGCTTTTTTACTTTCACTTCACAGGTGACAAACCTGATGTGTTTATCTCATGAGTGTTTTATCTTTCTTGAACGGTCAAGACCTAAAGGTGGAAAAATAAAACACGTAGGAATCTGTATCAAGTGAAGTTCAGAGCTTTTAAGGAATCCTAGGAGCAGGGAAGAGCACGACCTGCAGAAAGATGAGGAAATTCGGAATACATAATGAGACGATATAACGGAAAATCAGAGCGGTTAACTATTAAATGAGTGTCGATGATAGAGGCAAATCTCTAATTAGGAGAGTCTGTTATACACCGTGAACAGTTGAGAATGGATGGAATCTCGACATAGGCGTCAAAATGAAATAAAGTTTCGGATATGATTGGGATGGGCTATTTTGGGTGACAGTTTAGGGGAAAGTACAGGGAATGTGTGGAAAAAGTTAAGAACAGTATTTGTGGAATTGAAAAGAGACAAGCAACGGCATGATGTAAAAAGAGTTTCTTTGAAAATATGGCCTGGGTGAAAGTAGTAATATTATTATATTATATATAATTATAAAATTAAATATATAATTATAAAATATGCAATGAGCATATTGATAAGTGAACATCCTGACAGGATGTAAAGGTTCGGAGGAATGGAAGAAAAATATTTACCACGATCCCTTATCACCTGAAATGTACGTACGGTTTAGGGCATGTTGGGCGCTTCTGGCAGGTACGAAAGGCGTTTAGCGGGTAGGTTCATGTCTACTTAACGCGTGACAGTTCAGATCTGAGAAGTCTGACGGGAAGGAGGATACAAGCAGACTAAACACACTGACTAGGTGCTGATTCATTCTTATACTGTTTTATGCTTTTTTAACTTTTTGTTAGTATGCTATTTTTATTTTTAAAACATTAGGCGTTTATATATTTAGGTTACTGTAGTTAAAATATTTTACTTGCTTTTCTACTGCAACTGTATTTTCTTATACAGTAATTTTTCTTTCGTTTTCTTGTAATTTTTTTTGTCGTTTCTAATATTGCTTTATTTTCCTATATATTATAAAAGAATGTATGGTCTATAGACCGTGTGATTCATAAGGAACTTGTATATAGCTACATTAATACTGGAATAGATACAGTTATTAATTCTATTTCCAATCTCACTTCTATGTGCACATGACATAAATGAGTTATCTGGGAAGATTGATGTGGTTAGCATCCGCGCTGCAGCCGAATGTTGACTGCTGCAGCTCTTCGTATTCTTCGCCATAAGGCACTAGCCTTATGGATAGACTGAGCAAATAGTATTCCCATCGTTGGACTTGAACCCAGGTGCATTCCATACCCGGGAACCGCAGCACTACGTTAGCTCAATACGCGCTTCGCAGGTCCGGGCTTCTTCTCTGTTGTGGAATTTGCAGGTAGGCATTAAGAGTCATTAAGTGAAGAAGTCATTTTAAAACTTAAATTTTTCTGGGATGAAGCACTCATTATGGACCAGAAATTAAAGAGTCAATTCATACTAGGTTTGCTTCTTGAGTGAAGTGGTGTCGCGGTAACGTTTGTGACTTATTTTCGGGAGCTTAGCGTTTCGATCGCCGTTGAACGCGCACTCTGATTTAGATTTTTCCTTGTTTCTACCTTGTATTTAAACTAATGAAAGGGTGTGTAATTTCATACCACGATTTTCTTTACAAAATTTACCTTTATTCCATTGTCTGCCATTTTGCAGATGTGCTTTCTAGCTCTGGTGTGTGAAGGTGTCGGTAAGATGACGCATTTAAAAATTACGTTTTCGGTGCTGGGTGGCGTTATGTGGTCCCTGTAGAGGGCACGGAGTATTGGTCCTGGCGTTGGAGTGAACAATTCAGCACTTGTTACGACTTCCGCGCGTCTCTATGGCCTATCGACCCTGTGGCCTCCTGCAGTTCCCTCAGTTCATCACTTCTTGCTCAGGGTGTTAGGCACAACGTACCTGTTTGGAGTCCGCAGTGTGTAAGGTGTCCCCCTTTTTTGTATACCATTTACCCTTTACGGCTCCCTTAGCTTCGAATACAAAGAAACTCACACATAGAAAGAGTTCAATAAATAAATAAATGATTTATTATTTTATTTAATCGTTACATACAATTTGCGCAAAGTCCAACTAACTGTAGAACACGTTTATTTTTATTTGCTTCCCTTACATTTAACATTCTGTTATACATATAATGGGGAAGTATAACATGTTTATCCATTTATAATTAGCTACCTTTTTACGGCATTTTCTCCAGTTTGACTCAAATATCCTTTAAACATTTTAACCTCATTTACTATTTTTTCCCTGAGTTTCACTTATTACAAGTTAAGATGTTGCTAACTTTTAGCTCTATTGGAAGTTACCCATTTCTCTAATATTTCTCTATTTCTATTTACTATTTCTCTATTCTCTTCCTTTTCCCATTCCATTGCATTTCAGAACAATTTCTTCATCCCCATTTTCTCCTGTACAACCATGCATTGTTTTCCTCTAATAGCTTTATTCTGAACCAATATTTGATTACCCTTTCTACCTTTTTGCATTTTTCTCCCACCTTCCTAGTTCTGCTTGATCTTATTGAACTTTTTGTTAACCTCAGAGTTATTTTGCAAAAAATATATCTGTTAGTTTGAATACACGTTTCCCAAAGTTTCACTACCCAGCTATCTGTTATTATCTAATGTATGAATTTCAGAGATACAGCAAAGTATACGAGGTGTCCAGCATTTATTTACCTTTTCCGCTTTTATTGGAATACAGACATATAGAACTTTTTCCAAAAAGCAACGCTTGGGATTTCCTCATCATGTTGAAACCGAGTCTCCTTTTATACTTTCTGTACTCGTATAGTAAGTAGAGGAAGCATTGCATTCTACCCAGAAGTTTTATATAGAGATTTTAGCAGAAGTACTTATTTTGAGACGCACGCGCGCGCGCGCGCGTGTGTGTGTGCGCACATGCGTGAGTGCGTGTGTGTGGTTTTTTATTTAGTTTTAAAGATTAATTAACAACATGCCCCATTGAAAGTAATGTTACATGCTTTGTATTCTTTGGTGTTCAAATTGTTACTTGATTTAATCTTTTTTATGTCCTTATAGTTCCTATTAATGTTCTTGTAATCAATGTAGATGTCACTCTCAATGTCACAACTTCAACTCTTTGTTTTTACACTACACCGCACATCACTTCACAGTCCTATTGAGTTGCAGAATTGTTGGAATTCTCTCAGATATTTGGATGCAGGCTGTGGTGTAGTCGCTGGCCAGCTTCCTCCTTCTCTTCTAATGTCTTCTCTTAATGTGTTTGTTGTGGTACTTATGGGCATTCATATATTATGTGATGTACTGTTTGGTGTCCTGTGTTGCATGAACACGTAGGGTTGTCTGCGATGTCGAATCTGTGTTGGTATGAATTGGTTTTTCCATGTCCTGTAGTTAGAGCTGTAAAACACGGCGTGAGTGACAGATTCACCTTGATTCTCTCTGTAATGGAGGGGAAGAAACTCCTTGTTATTGCTCCTCTAGTTGAGCTGTTCCATCTATTCTGCCAATCCTGTTCCTTTTTCTCTAATTTCTGCTTCGATTGTAAATTTTGGTATCCTGTTGTAAACTTTCTCTCTCTCTCTCTCTCTCTCTCTCTCTCTCTCTCTCTCTCTCTCTCTCTGTCTCTCTGTGAACAGGATAACTAAAAACAACTGGATTTGATATCAAATTTTGAATTTAAGTTCAGCAAACCACTCTTTAAATGAAAAAATTTCAAAAAATTGGATTTTCTCAAAAATAGCTCTACCGATGCTTAAAAAGTTTTTATGAAAAATTGAATATATATCTTAATTTTCTGGAATAGCCTTTAAAATTCCCTTCATTCTGAAGATTTTGAATAACTTGTAAACCGTAAGGAATGAACAAAATATTACAAAAAACGTAAACATTGTTAGTGGAGATAGTTGTTTTCGAGTTATTCTTTTTTATTGGTTTCAATTTTCAATTTGTTTTATTTTTCTGAAACAAGTAGTCGATCCGAGATTTTATGCCTCGGCGATCCAAAAGGAAATGTAATATCAAAGCCATCAGATCATTTAGATTTTAATCTCCTTAAGTTATGCACTTCTGAACGGATGGTCCACAGTTTAAATCCCACGGTAAGTGCACGAATGATTGAGTTTTTATAGGGTATCCTCAGTTCTCATAGGTGGTAAATCCTCCTGAGGCACTTCAAGCTTACTCTGGAATATTTCCCTCTCAATTATTATTTATATCATTGTCCATCACCCGGGATGAGGGTGCAGTGAGATCGAGCACTAAGCACAATTCAAAATAAAATTGTATATAGAGTTACAATAGTTCAACCGTACAACCTGAGAACTAGGTATAGATAAGTTATTCAACGCGGGGATATCTCACACACTGTGAGCTATATAAATTAATGTCGGTATCGCCTTAATGAAGGAGAGGATGAAGTGAAGGAACAACAGGAGGCTATCAATAAGCAAGCAGACAAGTCATAGAGACACGCAGAAGTTCCTAACAGTTCCATGCTCGAAAATTCGTCCTACTGCTCGAGCTGCGTAGACAGAGAGGCACACATCTGCGCCATCTGAGCGGCACCACCACACGCTAAGATACCTAGAAGTACAACTGACAGTATTGACGCGGATTTAAACCTGCAGAAGGCGGTGAATATTTTCGGGCTGAAAGGGAAGGCAGAGAGGTAAAACCGATAGTCCATATCGTAAACTTGCCGTATGTAAAAGAATATCAGTATAATAAAGAAGCCTATGAGCAAAATTAAGCGATATTTCATAACCAAATAGAATGACATGCCGAATTAAAGCTTAACGGACAAAAAGGAAGCTTATTGAAAGGGAAATGAAAGGAAATTGTACTACCTACCGACCTGGAAAAAACATGAAAAACCTAAGGTCTGAACGCAAGGTCGACGGAAATCAAACCCGGGAGT
Organism: Mantis religiosa; assembly: GCA_030765055.1. Lineage (NCBI taxonomy): Eukaryota > Metazoa > Arthropoda > Insecta > Mantodea > Mantidae > Mantis > Mantis religiosa. The sequence goes on from CM060947.1 coordinate 124,072,079, forward strand.
CCCAAATATGAGCCTCAGATTTTACGTGGAGCCAATTAGCTTATGAGAATAACGACAAATCTGTTGGTTTTACATTTTTAAATAATACAATTTAGTAGTTGAAAATGATTTTGACCACAATTTCGAAAACAAAAAGTCTTTGCTTCATAGAATTCCATTTGTATAGAAGGTAGTAAATATAATTTTATCTTAGTTTTAGGGCACATTCTTGCAGACATGAACAAATAGTCACTGTTAGCCAATTAGCATTGCAGACTTTAACGGTACAGTGGTAATGCAGTTCCGCAAATCCCCGGAGACGTACCCTTGTCGTGAGCCTTGCGGTGTGATTCCTGCGGGAACTCTATCAGGGAACGATGTCCAGGCAGGGCACTTAATTAGTACCTGCAATAGGAGAACGAAATGAGCTTTGTGTGCGGAAGCACAACATCCAAATAAGAACCCCTAATTGGAAATAGCAGCTTCATACTCCAACGGTTTGATCTCTAATTAATAATATCGATATCATGGCACGCTTTGTTGTATCCACCTGCGTTATAATGAACTCGTCGAGTAGTTTATATATCTCATGGCTTTATTAACATTAAAACATGGAGTGAATGTTCCTTTGTTTTTAGCTTGTAAAGATATCCAGCAAATTATGTCACTAAATTTCAAAATTAACTAATTGGATATACGAGGGCTGTTCAATAAAGAATGATCACAATTTTTTTTGACAACCCCCCTTTACTCATCCTGATAATTTTGATGGTCCTTCTCAAAATAGTCTCCCCTGAATGTGATGCACTTGTCCCAGCGCTTCTGCAAGTCTTCAAAGACACTCTAGAAACAATTTCTTGAGAGATTCTTCAAAATCGCCTCCGCAGCCTTCACCACTGCTTCTGATGATGGATAATACCTCCAACGAAGGCGTTTCTTCAAGTTAGGGAATAGAAAAAAGTTACATGGGGCTAAATCCGGACTATAGGGAGGGTGAGGGATGGGCTTCACGTTGACTTTTGCAAGATATTCAGCAACAACATTGGCACCCACGCATTATCTTGGTGCAGCATCCAGCCTGCTTCATGGAAATGTGATCTTTTGCGCCTGATATGGACTTGTAATGTTTTCAGGACATCCCTGTATTATAGTCCAGTTACTGATGTGTGTGCAGGTACAACATGCTGATAAACCATTCCATGAATATCTAAGAATGAGATGACGATAACTTTCCCAGCAGAAGCAACCACTTTTGCTATTTTGGGACCTGGTGATGAAGGAGATTTCCACACTTATCTTTGCTATTTGCTCTCTGGATCAAAATGGTGTAGCCAAGTTTCATCAGCAGTGATTACGTTTGAAAGAAGCTCCAGATCTTCCTATAACATCAACTTTAACCGCATGTTACCTCCATTGCAGCGGTAGGCGATACTGAATATGTCTGAACTTGCCTGGTTCTCACGTGCGGGAACCAGGACTACCAACAATGAAACTACTACGGCGTGTTTTTTCACACTAGACTATCTTCCTATAACATCAACTTTAACCGCATGTTACCTCCATTGCAGCGGTAGGCGATACTGAATATGTCTGAACTTGCCTGGTTCTCACGTGCGGGAACCAGGACTACCAACAATGAAACTACTACGGCGTGTTTTTTCACACTAGGCTATCAGAATATATTAGGATGGAATTGTAGTGCGAAAAATTATGATCATTCTTTATTGAACAGCCCTCGTAGTGCGCTTCAAATGATAACTGCAAAACTATGAAACACACAAAAATAAAAATTTCGCATATCAGGAAAAACAATTGATTTGTTAATGTGCTTTATTTAACACGGTGGGCCTTGAAATAGGTGACTAAAATAAGTCCTAGAGTTCCAAGTTAGCCGAAATTCATTATTATAGGATAAGGGAAAACAATGCAACTCCATTAACCCCAGACTCAGTTGAGCATTATCTCACCCATGTCATTTATCATCCGATATGATCTAACGTTGGAGGACGTAAATTATCAAAAGAGAAAAGATAAACAAAAATAAAAAATGAATAAATGCAAAATCTTAGTCAGGGTAACTCACCATAACCAAGATTTTAACTAAGGACTTCTTGAAAGTTATGCAGACTACTCCTACACCACCATTGTAGAGCTTTTCCTCCAAACATTTCTTTTCGGAGAAAAGTACAAGGATGTAGAATGGGCTGGGAAAGGAAAGCTTTAGATGGGAACTTATGAACTGTAAATGAAAACCTAATACTTGAAGTTATTTTATATTTATCTTTACTTAAAATTTATTTTAATGTTGAATAGTTTTTAAAGCTTATTTAAGGGAATAATAATAGAAAAATGTTATTTAATATAATGATGAACATTTTTGTGGTTAGTTGTTCCATGAATCAG